>PVIA01000455.1:0-443810 GCA_004024845.1 Tonatia bakeri | reverse complement strand
AACAATTCATAAATTTTCAGTTGCCATTTTCAGTAGTGTGATAAAATCTCTTTCTGTCTTGACTTGTCTTCCCTGCACTTGAATCATCTGCTGTGCAGTGTATCCATGCTGTGCACATGACATGCCCATAGTCACTTAGTGACCATCTTAGTTATCAGATCAGTTATCAGGTATTTGAGAAAGAGAAACATCACATTGACATAACTTTATTATGGCATGCTGTTATAGTTATTCTATTTTATTATTAGTCATTGTTATTATTCTCTTACTGTGCCTAATTTATAAATTAGACTTTATTATAGTATGTATGTATAGGAAAAAACATAATACATATAGGGTTTGGTAATATCTGCAGTTTCAGGCATCCACTGAGGGTCTTGGAGCATAACCTCTTAGATAAGCGGTGACTATTTCATGAATTTTAAAAAAGGCAATGGGGACAATGCAGCAGCTAAAATAGGAAAAGTAATGAACCTGTGAGATGTTCAGAACAGCCATCACTGAGAAGCTCAGTTGATTATAGACAGTTTCTAAGAAAGTAGAGGCTGCAAGTATAAGGCACACATGGATCATTTAGCTCTAATACCTTCCCCAGCCATAAGCTACACACATAATTGTAATCATAGCTGCCAGATGTTTATTGATCTTCATATCTGATCTGTGATATCTAATATACATAAATGGGATCGAACATGTAATTCTGTATTAAATGTCTATGAAAAGAGATGGTCTCCCTGGCTGGTGTAGCTCAGTGGATTGAGCATGGGCTGCAAACCAAAGCATTGCAGGTTCAATTCCCAGTCAGGGCACATGCCTGGGTGCAGGCCACGACCCCCAGCAACCACACACTGATGTTTCTTTCCCTCTCTTTCTCCCTCCCTTCCCTTTCTAAAATTAAATAAATAAAATCATAAATAAATAAATAAAAAGAAATAATGGCAAAAAAGAAAGAAAGAAAGAAAAGAAAGAAAGAAAGAAAGAAAGAAAGAAAGAAAGAAAGAAAGAAAGAAAGAAAGAAAGAAAGAAAGAAAGAAAGAGAGAGAAAGAAAGAGATGGTTAGGCCTGGCTGGTGTGGCTCAGTGGATTGAGTGCTAGCCTGTGAACCAAAGGGTTGCCAGTTCCATTCCCAGTCAGGGCACATACCTGGATTGTGGTCCAGGTCTCCAGTAGGGGGTGCAGAGGAGGCAACCACACATTGATGTTTCTCTTCCTTTCTTTCTCCCTCCCTTCCCCTTTCTCTAAAAATAAATAAATAAAATATTTTTAAAAAATAAAGAGATGGTCAGTCCTTAAGTTTTAATTTGAAATATCTTCATCAATCTTCTAGATTCTCTCAATTACCTTTTACATTTTAAATGATCTTATTTTGAAAGCTTTTATAAGAAGAAGTCTTTGAATATATTGTAAAGTGTGAAAAATAAATGCTTGTACTAAATCTGACTTATCCCTAAAGGTCATAAAAAAGAACAACTGCCATTGTTAAGGAGCATGTAGCCTTTTTTCCTGCCTGGGGAAAGTTCAAAGTTGACAGTGAGTTCCCTTGAAGAGATGTAATATGAAGTCAAAGCTTAGGTGGGCTGACAGGAGACGCAGGATAAGGTTTACCGAGGAGATCTGGCCCCTATCACCTGTTCCATGATCTCACCTGAAACAGAATCCTGTTCTGCTTGTCTTTCTAAGCATTCAGGAGCTTTAAGTAGTAACTGGTGCTGTCTGTAGAGTGTACTGTAGACATAACAGCACACTGCGTTTTCCTTTTCATGCAAGGGAGCCATGTTCCCTGTTCAGACAAACTTGTGGGGATGCTCTATTTATTTTTTTTCTAGAAGAATTGTTTCTGGGAGGACAAACTTATTACTCCTTACCCTGCTTTGAGAGGACTTAAGGCCTTGTCTTTTTCAGATAATACTTTCCCTAAATAATATTTCCTAAAGAAATGCTGTAGTCTATTATGTGGTATTTGTGGGCCACACGAATGCAGGCAGTTGAGAGAGAACAACAGAGAAGCTGACAAGATCTCTTTTCTATATCTTGGCTTTGCACTCTATAAATTATTTACCCAGAAGGGCTTTTCATTAAATTTAATCTATCCCATCTCTGACAGTCAAGTTCCAAAAAAAAAAAAAATACATGTTTTCTAAATATTGAAATACTATGTAAACTATAAAAAAATGAGGCAAAGTTTTACTGAAGTGGAAATGTTTCAGAGATATTAAGCAATAAAGAATGGATTAGGTTGTATAGCATTTGTAATATTCTCCATCTTTTTAAAAGAATTAGTAGGTCGATATTTGCATAGATGGGTAAGCAGACACATTAGGGTGATGCTGCAATACCTGAGGATAAGCAATACTTGAAATAATTTTTAATAGAGGTCATCTTTATAAAGAAGGACTGCTAGGAATAAGAGGATTCTGATTATCTGCTTTTCAGTACTGTTTGATTTAAATATATATATATATATATATTAACAGGGTTTTTCTGAGTGGTGAGGTATTGGGTCACTTTTATTTTCCTCTTTATACTTCTCTGTATGAAGAAATCCCTCAAATCAATGTTTTTTTTTAATGGTACCCTTGCTATATTTTTTAAATTAAAGATGCTCTTTCCAAATTCTTATAAACTGTTTCAACTTATCTATTAAAAATCAAGGCTTGTTTCAAAACCTGTATAGCATTAAGTTCTCATATATTTACTCAAAAAAAGAGAAAAAATAAATTCAATAAATCTTTGTCATCTGTATACCATATGCCTAAAGTAAATGTAATAAAAGTATTCTTAGTTTTTATTAATTAAATATAGGTGCCCTGAGAGCTAAAACAAAAGATATCATACCATTTTAAGCAGATTTTATTGATTATGCTATTACAATTGTCCCATTTTTTCCTTCTTTATCTCTCTTTACCCTGCTCCTCCCTCCCTCAAACATTCTGCCACCTTAGTTTGTGCCCATGGGTCATACATATAAGTCCTTTGGCTTCTACATTTTTCATACTATTCTTAACCTACCCCTGTCTATTTTGCACCTACCATTTATGCTTCTTATTCCCTATACCTTTTCCCCCATTTTTCCCCTGTCTCTCACTGCTGATAACCCTCCATGTGATCTCTATTTCTGTGATTCTATCCTATTCTAGTTTTTTTAGGTTCAATTGTTGATAGTTGTGAGTTTGTTGTCATTTTACTGTTCATACTTTGGACCTTCTTTTTTTCTTAGGTAAGTCCCTTTAATATTTCATATAATATGGGCTTGGTGATGATAAACTCTTTTAAATTGACCTTATCTGGAAAGCACTTTATCTGTCCTTCCATTCTAAATGGTAGCTTTGCTGGATAGAGTAATCTTGGATGGAGGTCCTTGCCTTTCATGACTTGGAATACTTCTTTCCAGCCCCTTCTTGTCTATAAGGTTTCTTTTGAGAAATCAGCTGTTAATCTTATGGGAACTCCTTTGTAGGTAACTGTCCCCTTTCCTCTTGCTGCTTTTAAGATCCTCTCCCTATCTTTAATCTTTGGTAATTTAATTATGATGTGTCTTAGGGTGTCCCTCCATGGGTCCAACTTCTTTGGGACTCTCTGAGCTTCCTGGACTTCCCAGAAGTCTATTTCCTTCGCCAGATTGGGGGAGTTTTCCTTCATTATTTGTTCAAATAGGTTTTCAATTTCTTGCTTTTCCTTTTCTTCTGGCACCTCTGTGACTGCAGACATTGGACTGTTTAAATTTGTCCCAGAGGTTTTTAAGTTTCTCCTCAAATTTTTTTTGAGTTCTTGTTTTTTTCATTCATTTCCGGTTGAATGTTTATTTCTTCCTTTTGTTCTAAATGATTGAGTCCTGATTTCCTTCCCTTCCCTGTTGGTCCATGTATATTTTTCTTTATTTCACTTTACATAGCCTTTATTTCTTCCTTTATTTTGTGACTGTACTCAATCATTTCTGTGAGCATCCTTGTTACCAGTGTTTTTTTTTTACCAGTGTTAGAAGCACTTGTTACCAGCGCTTCTAATATGTAGGCTATCTCCTCATCATTTAGTTCTTTTTCTGGAGTTTTGATTTCTTCTTTCATTGGGCCATATTTCTTTGTCTCAACATACCTTCTATGTTGTAAGGAGTGGAGCCTTAGGTGTTTACCAGAGCAGGGCAAGCTACTTGGTTGTATAGTGGCACTGTACATGGTTGGAGGGGTCCAAGAGGGAACAATGCCACTTGCTCAGCTCTTGCTCTGCTTCAGTCAATTCACTAACTACATGCAAATTGTGCCTTTGTGGTGCTGATTCCCAGGTGAATGAGTTTATGTATGAGATACCCATGAGTTTAGGACCCCACAAGTATCTCCAATGGACTGTTCTGTGAGACTGGGAGTTTCCCCCACTGCTACAACCCCCACAGGTTTTTACAGCCAGAGGTTTTGAGGCTTTATTTCTCTGCACTGGAACCTTGGGTTGTGTGGTATGTCTTGCTCCCCAGTTGTTGCTCCCAGTTTGTCTGAATGCGAATGTGGGACTGCCCTTGCTGCATGTCCTCTGCATCCTGGCTGCCCATCTCCACCCCTCCTACCAGTGTAGATGAATATTTCTTCTTTAACTTCTTGGTTGTCAGACTTCCATACAGTTTGAATTTCTGGAAGTTCTGGTTGTTTTCTGTTTTTAAATTGGTTGTTGTCCTTCTTTTGGTTGTGCAAAGAACCAAAGTGTATCTATACCTCCATCTTGGCCAGAAGTAGAAATCATACCATTTTGCAGACTCTCCTTGAATCCAGAATAGCTCTCGCTCCCCATCAAAGACCAAAAACATGACTTCTGGAAGAATATCTTTTTATCTTGGAGATGAATCAGACACTACACATTCTAATGCAAACTTATAAGTCATTTCCATTAGGAATATAACCATTTTTGCCTTTCTGACATTGTATATATTGACATTGTATATATATTATAATGAGAAATAAAAATTAAAGTGTTCAAAATTGAAAGAGGAAAAATATGGTTTTGAAATACAGCCACTTAAAAATAAAATTCAGATTTCATTTTTATTAGGAGAAAATAGAATATGCAAATGATCTCTAAGTATTCAAAATGTGCTTTTATCCACTTATATTTAAACAAACTTAAATAACATTTCAAATCTGCAAATTTAAATAGTCAGCATTTTTTATTTATTTCAATAGGCATTTTTTTCAAGTGCATATTTTACATATATAGATATTTGTTTAGAAATAAAAACTGCATGTAACATTATTTTCCTGGTTTTTCAAGGCTGCAAATATGCCATACCCATCAGTGTGCTCAACAAATCTAAGGTGCTGATTTGGTTCATAAAAACAAACATTACACCGCTTTTGTCAGATTTTATTGCTTTGGGGCAAAGGCCCTTTCAAGGCCCAGGACGCAGTATAGGCGGTGTGTTTTCTGCATATGTATAAGCTGAAGGTGTTGCTAAGAAGGAGTATATGCAATGCACTCCCATGTTGGAGGTTCTCACATAAAAAGGATTAGAAGTAACCATACTAGCCTTCTGAGCCAAAATAAGTTGTTCTTCTTTTAAAAGGAACAACATTTCACATGGTAGGACTAGTCAAATGACCTTCACTAAGGCAAAGACATGTGTGTTCTGGCACTTATGGGATTAATTATCTTCGAGTAGTGTAGGCCAAACATAATTGTAATGGTCAGTGTTCTGTGTGTTTATATATTTGCCAGTTATGCATCACTTTACCTTGCTCAGATAATTAAAGTAGACCCCGAAGACCCAAATTTAAAAGAGCCACTATTAACAGTTGACCTTGAGTTTGCAGAGACCAGTTTCAGAATGAATTTTCAAGTGCAGTTTAGATCTCAAACACTCAAATTAATGTTTCCCCCACCACACCTCCTTTCTTGCTATATACACTGTTTGCGAGCTGCCCAGGAGTGTTATATATCCTCTGTGCCCATTTCCTCTATTGACTTCCAGGTTGCAACTCTGTGCAAAATCTAGGGGTGCCAGGGAAAGGCAGAGGTTAAAAGAGACCTACATGTTTGAGGTAGGAGATTGTCAGCAACCAGGAAGTGTCCTCAGCTGCAGGTTTACTCAGCTGATCCAAAGGGCTCTGATGCGAGGTATCAACAGCCTCTGCTGTAGACAGTGGTTTCCCTTTAAGAAAAAGCTTTGTTAATTTCAAGTATGGCTTATACACATTTTTTTTTTTTGCTCAGAGTATGATAAAAACTAATTAGTCCTACACTGCACAAAAAAATAAATCAGTTGAATGAAAATGAGAAAACCCATTTCTGTTTAAATACAGTACACTGGATTATGCTTGCAGAACATATATTTGAACTTAAATTTTGATCCTGTGTGTGTACTCCAAGACTAAAGAAATGCATCATATCTGTGCTGTAATGATCCCTACATTTATTTAGTCCTTCATAATTTGGGAATTCTTTCCTAAGTACGTCGTCTTTGGTTCCTTACAAAAGATGTAAGTTTTACAGAAGAGTTTTTAGTCCAGTTTTCCAGTTAAGAAAACAAAGATCCAGAATCAAATAGGGGCAAAAAATATAGACACTAATGTCAGAAGAACTGGTTGCTCCTCCTACTTTTGCTTTGATATTGTCTGGATATGTAATCTCTCTTTCCTTTTTTGTTTTTGAAGATTTTATTTATTTATTTATTTATTATTTATTTATTATTTATTTATTTATTTATTTATTTTTAGGAGGGAAGGGAGGGAGAAAAAGAAGGAGAGAAACATCAATGTGTGGCTGCCTCTCTTACATCCCCTACTGGGGACCTGGCCTGCAACCTAGGCATGTGCCCTCACTGGGAATCAAGCCAGTGATCCCTTGCTTTACAGGCTGGCACTCAATCCACTGAGCCACACCAGCCAGGACAGGATATGTAATCCTTTTTTGTGTTTAGTTTCTTCATGCAGAATAGAAAGAAACTGACAAAATGACTATACATTTTTTTAATATCCTTAAGTGATGAGCTGGGACATGAATCAAAGACTTAAATCTCATCACTATTTTCTCCATCCCCTTAGATTCTTCCAAACCCTCTTTAGTACCCATAAATTTAGTATATATGTTATAATAATCAATCTTATTCAAAAAGTATATACATAGTATGTAAATATGAGTGAATTCATATTTTAATGTATATATGAATTTACATTTATATTACATAGTTATATTTTACCTGGTAAATATTTAAAATTAGCATAATTTGAAATCTTAATGGCTATCAATTTATATTATTCTGTTGATATTAAAATTTTGCAAAATCTTTTGCTATTCCCAAGGGAAACACACTTTTCCCCACAACATTAAGAGTATCCCTTTATCCTACAATTATATAATGTTTAGAATAAATATTCTTATGACACTTTTTCCATAAAATTTCCATCATAAAGCTTGTATCATATCATATATTGTCTACTTTAGGATTTAATTTATGGAACATTTTATTTTGTAATGGCAGTCACTGTTTCCCTCTGCATATAATCCATGATAATATATGATGAGCACTAAATGGTTCAGTATTATTTGTGGGTACACCCACATATTTTAATATAGAAGATGTTATTTTCCCCTATATACATTTCTCCCTCCTACTCAATCATAAATGTACCCCTACACAGTGCCAGTGCCAGGTTATTTCTGTTCTTTAAGATTTTAATTGCATTCATTATTTGGAGCTGAATAGTGGTTAGGAATAGCTTTCAAAGCTTAAAGCTGTTTATCTGGGTATGAATGATCATTTGGTGATCTGCCAAAACCCTCTTGTTCACAAATGAAGCTTTTCTATCAAAAGAAAGAATGAGGCACATAAAGCAAATTTTCTGAACTAACATCACAGCCCTGTGGAGTCACTGGGGCAGAGCACCTGAACCTCAACAGACTTTGATTACCCAGCTTGCAAAGAAAACTCATGCTGTTACCTTGAACGGTAGTGTTCCCATCCTTTGAGTTAGATTAACATCCTATATTTATCACTATATTGGAAATTCCATTTACCAAGTTGAATCAGTTTCTTTGGCCACCTTCACAATTGTTCTAGTCAGCAGATGGGTCACTTATTTGTCAGAGTGGTGCAATCACTGAACTGTACCCACAGAAAAACTATATTACCTCTCAAACAAAAATGTTTTCTAGTTTATGTATTAATGCCAATATCATAAAGGTACCAAATCAAAGTTATTTTAGATTAGAAAAAAGTGTTTATTTGTCATCCACTCAAAATAAAACCCATTTACGAAGTGCCTATTTTGCATAGGACTTTATGTTTTTTGTGTGGAAAAGAATGTATGACTAAATAAGTGAGAGCAGCCTGGCCATTAGAGTCTGAAAGACATTGGTGGGAATTTTCAGGACTTCTGGACAACATGGAGGTGTAGGTAGACACACCGTGCCTCCTCATACAACCAAAAGAAGGTCAACAACAACTTTAAAAATAAAAAAACAACAAAAACTGCCAGAAAATCAAACTGTATGGAAGTCTGACAACCAAGGAGTTAAAGAAGAAACATTCATCTAGACTGCACCAAAACACAGACACATGGGTTACCCTGCCCTGGTGAATACATAAGGCTCCACTCCTTACTAAGTAACAGGCATATGGAGACAAAAAAAAGGGGGGCCCAAATGAAAAGACAGATCAAGGCTCCAGAAAAAATACAACTAAGGAACAAAGAGATAGCCAACCTATCAGATGCACAGTTCAAAACACTGGTAATCAGGGTGCTCACAGAATTGGTTGAGTATGTTCACAAAATAGAGGAAAAAGTGAAGGCTATGAAAAGTGAAATAAAGGAAAATGTACAGGTAACCAACAGTGAAGGGTAGAAAACTGGGACTCAAATCAACAGTTTGGATGAGAAGGAAGAAATAAATGTTCAACTAGAATAGAATGAAGAAACAAGAATTCAAAAAAAATGAGGAGAGGCTCAGGAACCTCTGGAGCAACTTTAAATGTTCCAACATCCAAATCATAGGAGAAGAAGAACAAGAAATTGAAAACTTATTTGAGAAAATAATGAAGGAGAACTTCCCCAATCTGGTGAAAGAAATAGATTTCCAGGTAGTTCAAGAATCTCAGAGAGTCCCAAAGAAGTTAGATCCAAGGAAACACACACCAAGGCATATTGTAATTACATTAACCAAGATTCAAGATAAGGAGAGAATCTTAAAAGCGGCAAGAGAAAAGGAGACAGTTATCTACAAAAGAGTTCACATAAGACTATCAGCTGATTTCTCAAAAGAAATCTTATAGGCAAGAAGGGGCTGGAAAGAAATATTTCAAGTCATGAAAGGCAAGGACCTCCATCCAAGATTACTCTATCCAGCAAAAGTGTCATTTAGAATGGAAGGGCAGATAAAGTGTTTCCCACATAAGGTCAAGTTAAAAGAGTTCATCATCACCAAGCCCATATTATATGAAATGTTAAAGGAACTTACTTAATAAAAAGAAGAAGATCAAAAGTATGAACAGTAAAATGACAACAAACTCACAATTATCAAAAACCAAACCTAAAAACAAAAACAAAAATGAACTAAGCAAACAACTAGAACAGGAAAAGAATCACAGAAATGGAGATCACATGGAGGATATTCAGCAAGGAGGGGTCGGGGGAGAATGGGGAAAAGGTACAGGGAACAAGTAACATAAATGGTAGGTACAAAATAGATAGGGGGAGGTTAAGAATAGTATAGGAAATGTAGAAGCCAAAGAAGGTATTTGTACAACCCACAGACATGAACTAAGGGGTGGGAAATGCAGGTGTGCAGGGTGGAGGGGAATAAAGAAGGGAACTGTAATAGCATAATCAATAAAATATATTAAAAAATAAAATAAAGAAATTTTCACTTACTGATTGCTGTGTGACCTTGGGCTCTATCTTCTCTAACCCAGGTGCGTGTGTGTGTTTGTGTGTGTGTGTGTGTGAAGTGGGAATAATACTTATTGCAATGGGTTATAGTGTGGATTGAAAATTAAACATTTTACATACCTTGTACTGCAACAATAAGACCTTAGTGACAGAATAAGTAATAGTTATAATATGACCCAGATTTTGTTCTCAAAGGAATCTATACTTTTTTATTATTATTTTAAATCTTGATTATATTTTTTCCATGACCATTTAGTGCCCATATACCTTCCTCCCCCAAACAAAACATCAAATTTTTCCATGTCCATGAGTCCTTTTTCCTTTTTCCTCAATCTCTTCACCACCTAGCTGTGATGGTGAAGGCCTGCCACTAGCTGCCACCTGTTCTCTGTGAGTCTGTCCCCATTTTCCTTGTTAATTCAGTTTGTTCATTAGATTCCACATATGAGTGAAATCATGTGGTATTTTTCTTTTTTTGACTGGCTTATTTCACTCAGCATGATTCTCCAGTTCCACCCATAATGTCTCAAAAAGTAAAATTTTCTTCTTTCCTATGACTGAGTAGTATTTTCATTGTGTAAATGTTCCATAGTTGTTTTATCCACTCATCTGCTGATGGATACTTGAGCTGCTTCCATATCTTGGCAATTGTAAATATGCTGCAATGAACATAGGGTGCTTATGTTCTTTTAAATTTGTTTTGGGTTCCTTTGGATATATTCCCAGAAGTGGGATGACTGGGTCAAAGACAGATCCATTTTTTATATTTTGAGATAAATATAAATCCATACAGCTTTTCACAGTGGCTGCACCAATCTGCCTTCCCATCAACAAGTGTTCTCCTTTCGCCACATCCTTACCAGCACTTGTTTGTTGATTTATTGATGATAGGCATTCTGACAGGTGTGAGATGGTATCTCCTTGTGGTTTTAATTTGTATTTCTCTGATGATTAGTAACATTGAGCATCTTTTCATATGTGTATTGGCCATCTAGAAAATAATCCCATTCATAATTGCTTCCAAAAGCATAAAATACCTAGGAATAAACCTAACCAAGGATGTCAAAGGCCTGTACCCAGAAAATTATATGACAGTGTAGAAGATATTGAAGAATATTCAAATAAGTGGGAGCACATACAGTGTTCATGTATCGGAAGAATTAACATCATTAAAATGTCCATACTACTCAAAGCAATCTACAGGTTCCACACAATACCTATCAACATTCCAATGGCATATTTCACAGAACTACAACAAATATTTCAGAAATTTGTATGGAACCACAGAAGGCTCCACATAACAACAGCAATACTGAGAAAGAAAAACAAAACTGGAGGAATCACACTACCTAATATGAAACCATACTACAAGGCCATAGTAAACAAAACAACACAGTACTGGCATAAAAACAAACACATAGATCACTGGAACAGAGTAGAGAGCCCAGAAATAAATCCATACATTTATAGTCAATTAATATTTGACTAGGAAGCAAACACTGACAATGGGATAAAGATAGTTTACTCAACAAATACTGTTGGGGAAATTGGACAGATATGTGCAGAAAAATGAAACTAGACCACCTTCTTACATCACATATGAATAAATTCAAAATGGATCTAAGACATAAATGTTAGACCTGAAACCATAAAAATCCTAGAAGAAAACATAGGCAGCAAAATCTCAGATATTGCTCATAACAATTTTTTTATCACATATATCTCCCCAGGCAAGGGAAACAAAAGAAAAAAAATAAACAAATGGGATTACATCAAACTAAAAAGATTTTGTACAGCAAAGGAAATCATCAACAGAATTAAAAGATAACCCACAGAACAGGGGAACCTATTCACCAATATATATCATAAGGAGTTCATATCCAAAATTTATAAAATACTTACAAAACTCAACACCAAAAAACCAAAACAACCCAACTGAAAAATGGACAATGGGCCTGAATAGATACTTCTACATTTTTTATTTCTAATTGAATTTATTGGGGTGACACTTCTATAGGACCTGGTAAGGCGGGGATAGATGATGATGGAAGGAGAGTTGCCTTGGGGTGGTGGACACAATAAAATATACCAGAGTTTACATTTTTCATATAATTTATGAGATTCCTCATATTAAAAAACCCTCCAACATATTTATAAAATATACTGATACTTCATTTTACCCTCTACAGCATATTTCCTGGTTAGTTTCTCCTTTCAGTTCACTGCAGGCCACCTTCACCATCTTGCCTGGTGTTAGCTAGGGTCTAGGTGGGAAGCGGGCATGCACAGTAGTTATTTTGACTGAGAAAATTTAGGATAGGGAACTGATTATACAGCTATTGGAGGGATACAAGGCAAATAAAGGAACCATGAGCTAGCAGCAATCTAAAATTTGGGAAACAGATCGAAGAGGTTAGATTTAACAGGTCCTAGGCACTCAAAGAAAGTACTCTATAAAACAGGTCCACAGCTCTGAGGAGGGGTGGTCCTCAGCTGGTGCTGATACTGCACTGGCTGGAGGACAGTCTCTGTTTAGCTGCCCTCCTCCAGCTGGTACCTATGAGGGTACATCTAAACATACCAGGAGAACCAAAACGTAGAAGCTGAGGCCAACTGCTGCTGCTGCTGTTGCTGCTGCTGCTGCGAAGTACTTCGGCTCAGGCTCCACTGATAACAATGAAGACTGAAAAGGAAGGAGCTGGTCTTGTCTCCCACTCTCCTGCCTGCCAGCTCCCTCCTACTGCCCCCATTGGGAGAACCTAAAGGAAGCCAACTGATAAAAAGGACATGCATTGTATAGTCACTACTCCTGCATCACAGAGCAGGGGAATAGATAAATGGTGTCACAGCTGAGAGACAAGAGTTTACTGACTAGCACAGGTCTGCATTAGCAGAATGATGTCATACCTTAATTTGTGGGATAAAATTCTGTCCTCGCTGGATGTGAGGGCCCACTTGCTCTTTGGTTTATACTTTAATATGGCATGTTAATTGTAAGAGACTCAAATTCACATGAATATTAAAAGTAAGTATCTATAGTTATATACTCAAATTTGGGGGTTTAAAATTCCTTTGATTGTTAAAAGATTCTTTGAGAATAGGCAGTATGACTTTTCCTACATACTGCATCACCATTCAAAAATACCTTCCAATGGAGGACTTTTGACTTAAGGTAAAACAAAACAAAACAAAACAAAACAAAAAAAAACATCAACAGAATGAAAAGGAAACTAACTGTGTGGGAAAATGATATCTTGGACAAGGATTTGATCTCCAAAATATATTAAGAACTCACACAACTCCATTCCAGGAAGACAAACACCCAATTAAAAAATGAGCAAAGGACCTGAACAGATACTGCTCCAAGGGCCCAAACATGCAGAAGGCCTAAACATGAAAGGATGCTCAGCATCACTAGCCATCAGAGAGATGCAGTTAAAACCACAATGAGATGCTACTTCACACCAGTGAAAATGGTAATCATAAACAAAGCAACAAACACATGTCGGTGAGGTTGTGGAGAAAAGGGAACCCTAGTGCACTGTTGGTGGGAATGAAGACTGGTGCAGCCACTGTGGAAAACAGTGTGGAATTTCCCCAGAAAACTAAAAATGGAGCTGCCTTTTGACCCAGCAATTACACTTCTGGGATTGTACCCCAAGAATCCTGAAACAATTTAAAAGAACCTCTGCATTCCAGTGTTCATAGCAGCACAATTTACAATAGCCAAGTGCTGGAAGCAACCTAAGTGCCCATCAGTAAACAGATGGATCAAAAAACTACATTTACACAATGGAATACTACACAGCAGAAAGAAAGAAGGAACTCCTACCTTTTTGCGACAGCATGGATGGATCTGGAGAACATTATGCTAAGTGAAATAAGCCAGGTGGTAGAAGACAAATATCATATGATCTCACCTACAAGTGGAACCTAATCAACAAAACAAACAAGCAACCAAAATATAACCAGAGACACAGAAATAAAGAACACACTGACAGTAACCAGAGGGGTCGGGGGAGAGAGATTACAGGGGAAAATAGGAGAAGGGTCATCAAAGAACATGTATAAAGGACACGTGGACAAAGCCAAAAGGTGTAGGTATAAGAGTGGGAGGCAGGGATAGGTTGGATGGGGTGGGTATGGTGCAAGAAAATAGAGACAACTTTGCTTGAACAACAGTAAAAAAAAAAAAAAGGAAAAAAAACCCCACTATAGGTAAAGGACAGTGAGAAGAATACAGTGAATTTGAAGGAGCAGGAGGGGCCAGACAATGAAGAACTTCATAAGCAGTTTGGATTTTATTTCAACAAAAATGAGAAACGATACAATATTTTAAGCATGGCAGCCATGGAAACTGATGTGTAGTTTAGAGGTCACTTTGGTAACTGTGGAGGATGGGTTCTAGAGGTAAGAGTAGAAACAGAGAGAGGACTAGGAGGAGAAAGACAGAATCTAGACAAAGGCTGCTGCTGCTGCTGATGATGATAATGATAATGATGATGATGATGATGATAATGGCTGAATATTTATTCTCTGTGAAATAACTATGAATGCTTTCCTGTGAAGACCTTCTCTGTATATTCACCCTGAAAATGATGTTTCTCAAATCAAGTTCTCAACTCCATGCCTTTTGGAATGGAAGATTAATCACTTTCTCTCCCATGTTGGCCTCCCTGAGTTAGGGCCAGGAGTGGCTGGCTGACAACAAAACAAGGAGCTCTCAGAGGGGCGTGTCCTTCCGGGTAGTGAAAGGTAGGACTAGCGCCTAGGGCACAGAGGTTGTTTCTAACACTGGAGGGTACAAGGGAGGGGAAGACCAAAGCTTGTTAGGTTAAATTTAGTCATTAAAAATTTCATTAAGAAGAAAAAAATTATGAGTATGATGATTTAAGATGTGCTTTGAAAGTGGACACTAAGGAATAGCTGATAAATTGGCTATGAGGAGTTGGTGGGGGAGGCTGGTGGGGAGAGGAATCAAGAGCACTGCCTATGGGTTAGAGAAAGCCACTGAGTGGATGTTGATGTCTTTATGGATCCAGTGGAAATGTGGAGAAGAATGAACATGTGTAAGCGAAGGAGAAAATCAAATCCCACTTTAGACCCATAGGATGTTTGAGACAACTAGAGGGTATTCAGACTAGATAGCAAACAAGCTGTTGAATATCCAAGTTTGGAAATTTCAGCAGAAGTCAAGGACAATGATAGAAATTAGTAGCCTATTTTTTTTTTGTTTATGTTTTTGAAATCGTCATGTGGAATATAAAGCCATGTGCCTGGATGTGGTTATGTAAGGAGATAACGTATGAGTAAAGAGAACTTCCAGCTTTCACAGACTGGGATAGTAAAAGGAACAAATGAAGGTGGCCTGGGAGGCAACAAGAAAAGAAGCACTTGAGCCTTATGAAGCCCAAGAGAGAAGAATGTTGTATGAATGCTGAGTGTTTCTTGCAGAAGCCAAATGTAGAGAAGTTCAAGTAGATGAGAAAGAGGGGTCCATTTATTTGGCCACGTGGAAGTTTACATTGACCTTGATGTGAACAGTTTCATATTATGTGGAGTTTTATAAACCTGTCTTTATATTCAGGTTTTTATGACTCAAGTGGTTGACAGGAAAGAATAATAATCACCACAATTTTTTTGTCATGTCTCCAGAAGAATTGCCCACTGACTTATTTTCTTTTATTGGATAATATTTGATGTAAGTGGTTCTGAAAGATTTTCTGCCTCCTCTGTGATTGGAATCTATGACTGGAAATTGATCCAGGATGGTAACAAAAATGCTATCCTCCTGTTTAATCTCTTAGGCTTTTTCTCTGTAGGGCACTTACCAAAAATGATGACCAAGAATTGTTTTAGTGCAACCAGGCTGTGAAAACTAGTGGTAACCAATGTAGGAGAGATAAGAGCTGATATATCTAACCACATTCTTTTAAGAATGTTAGAGTAATGTTTTTTGTATGACTAATTTTATCCTTATTCAATGTCAGTACAAGCAGTCACTGACTTAATGATGGTTTAATTTATGAATTTTTGTCTTTATGATGGTGTAAAAAGTGGTATGATTCAGTAGAAACAATACTTTGAATTTTGATCTTGTGATACTGTCTTCTGATGCAGGGCAATGGCAGTGCAATGACTTTGCCCAGCTGTGGACTAACGTGAATGTTTGAACATGTTTAAGGTGGGCTAGACTAAGTTATGGTGCTCAGTATGTCAGTTGTATTTAGTGCATTTTTGACAGATGATATTTTCAACTTAGAATGGGTTTATTGAGATATAACTCATAATAAGTTGAGGAATATCTGCATAAATTACTTGAACTGAAAAGTGAAATGAAGTTTATTTGTTCAGTGTTAGCCTGTAGCAGAAAATCTAATGTACATAAGTGTTATTTAATTACTTCTTTATTGGAGGGAAAGCTGAATTTGCCTACTGTTATTTTAATTTATGTGAATATAACACTTGTCTTTTCTTAACTTTGTTCTACTTTTATTTATTTTTTTATTTTTGGTGGAAAAATCCATTGTCATCCTCTTGCATGCTGGGAATGCTTGTTTAGAGGTGCAGAAATGTACCTTTTATATTTTTAAATGCATAGTTTTGCTTTCACACAAGGAACCCCACGCTATGTATTTATTTTCAACATGCTTTTTTGTGTGTATGTGTGTATAAAAGCTTTGCTTCATTTGTAAACTTTTATTAGCTTTAAATTCAGATTTAATTTTTTTTAAAGGACATTCTACTGTTGCCTTATCTTAACAAACTCCAACTGATGGCCTTACAAATTTGTCTCAAGATCTTTATAGGTATGATTTTTTTGACTATCCTTTCTTAGATTATCCTTTCCTAGATTACTCAGATCCAAGACGTCTGAACAAATTCATGATCTTTCTGTATAAGTCTCCTTCTCTTGCATTGTTCTTTATTAGAGTACATGGTATTATTGAGAATGTCAAGCCAAAACATTGATCCCTCGCTCTTTCTCACTACTATGGCCAATTCATCACCATGACCTATTTTACCTTATAAATATCTTGCTCTTGCTTCTACTTCTCTCTATATCCACTGTCCTATTACCGTCAGAGTTCAAACTACTGGCACTGCTTACTTAGACTATTGCAATATCCTTCTAAATGATATCCATTCATTTACTTCAACCCATTCTCCAGACCACAGGTAGAATGCTGTTTGCAAAAGCTAACTCTAAACATGTCATTTTTCTGCTTAAAACTCCTCAATCACCTGCCAGTTGTCTTTGGTATAATGAACAAAATCCTTAACCCAGTCTACCAAGCTTGCATGATCTGGCCCTCTAGTTATCTCCTGCCTCACCCAGTAGCTCTCTGCTCCTCACACTCTCCTCTGTATTTCTTCCTTTCTTTTTGCTTGCTGATCCCTTTGCTGACAGTTCTTTTTCCCAACTTCTTTCTCATCTAATTAATGCTTTCTTCTGCTTATGACTTCTACTCAAGTGGCACTTCCTCATGAAGTCTTTCCCCAAATCCCAGATTCAGTCCTATGCCCTTGTATCACTACCTTTCCTTCACAGCACTTACCATAGCTATAGATTTTTATCTATGTGATAAGTACTATGAAGGATATTTGATTAATATTGATTTCTAATTCTCCAGGGGTGTCAAACTCATTTTCACTGGGGGCCATATCAGCCTTGCAGTTGCCTTCAAAGGGCTGAATGTCATTTTAGGACTGCATAAATGTGACTACTCCTTAACAGCTAAGTGAGAGCTCGGCACTGCTGCTGGGTAGAAGCAAGGTGCCGGGCTGGATAAAACAAGGTGGAGGGCCGGCAGGCCTTGTGTTTGCCACCTGTGGTCTATACTATAAATTCTATGAGGATTTTGCCTGGATTATGTCTGCTTTTGTTCACAATGTATCCTCAGCATTTAGTGCCAATAGCATAAGAGCACTCAGTAGGCATTTGTTGGTGAATAAATTAATGAATGAATAATTTTGAGAAAATTGCATAAAAATATGAGGTTGACTCAGTACATTTTATTATAAGAATTGGAAAAACAACTTAAAGTTCATATCCTACTGAGTTAATAGGACCGTCCTTGTACGTAAAGGTCAGTAGATTTTAAGATTAAAGTTGATAATCTATTAACTTACTATATATAGATTGATGTATAACTAATTGTGTCAGACTCTGGGACTCTGGAAAAGTAATTATTTTCAAATACATTCTACAGCATTTACTACTGTTACTGTCTGTAAGTGTAATAACTAACACTAATAACTAACAGCAGCTTCAAAACTCACTTGTAAACCTCATTTCATTTACTTTAAATTTACTTTAAAGTAAATTTTCACTTACTTTAAATGAAATTAGCATAAAATGAAATTGGAAACAGTGACTTAGGTACAGATTTAGGGTAAACTTTACTATAAATACGCTGAAAGGAAGTTTAATATTTTTCCCCATGTTCTTCGGGTTTCAGTTTTTCTACATTTCATCAACTGAGATTTATCTTGATATTTTGCAACACTGATCTGATTTCAGGAAGTTTTGCAAATTAGAAATAATGGCACCTGTGTAAGTCTGCTGATTTGTACTCCAAATTAGTTTTTAACTTTAATTTGAGTTAAATTATTCTGCTAAGAACTATTATTCTCAGATGTTTTATTACTAAAAAATCTAATAACATGTACATTGGACAGATTATCTAGAGTAGGAAAGGTTAATTTAACACCATGTATTAAATTTTTCAACATGTTTCCTAACATAATATTTACTCTTTTAAAAATTTACCTCAAAGAAATTATTAGGGAACAAGTGCTTTTACAATTAGGAAAATAGTTAGGAAAATAAAATAATTTAATATTTTTTATCCCCTAAAGATTTTTCAATTGTAGAAGTACACTTATAATGAGATTTTGATTTTAAAGAAATAGTCTTTTTTTTTTTTTGCATCCAAAATCAACCTGATGAAGCCCTTATTTATTAACACTTTAATTTGGAAAATCCCAGTACAATCTTATTATAAAAATAATAAGAAGTGATAGTAATTTTTATTGTTATTTTCATCTTTTTAAATAGTAGTTACAGCATACCAATTGGATAGTTAATTCAAATTGCAATGCATTTTCTCTTAGGAAATTGTTACAATTATGTTTCCAATGTTTTTTAGTCACTCACTTTAATCTTGGCATAGAAGAATTTAGGTTTGGCATTGACAATGAAAATGTGACCTTCATTATGCAATAGGGATAGATCTTTAGATAAAGGCAGAGAAGTTATGGCAGCACTTCTGGGGTGTTAAAATAATAACTTAAGTGTCTCTGTATATGTTCTTAAAAGGTGCTCTGAAAAGATAGCAGTTATTCTTCCTGGGGCTGACTGGCCCTTACATTAATTGTATTAGGTAACAGTATGGAGCCACCAGGATACTGTTCCATGTAATTGCAGAGACCTTACTCCCTGGGTTAGAATCCTATATAGGGCCCAGTTTGTTGATATATTTGCAACAAAAAGCCATTAACTTGCAGGGTCAAGGGGTTAATGGAAGAAATATTCTTGTCTTCCTATTATCTTACAATGTTTTGCTGGGAGCTAAAGAAAGACAACACTGTTCTCCCCCAATTTCTCTTGGCAGTTTAAAAAATGGTGACTTCATGTTTCTGTGACTAAATAAAAGATTAAATGCCAATATGGAAAACTTTAGAAATGTACTTAGTGAAGATGACAGTTCAGATAGGCATTCTATCATGACCACCTTTGCTGAGGTCACTGAATGGCACCTAGTAACGAAAATTAGGAGGAAAAATGCCTTAATTTATTTATTAATATTGTTTGCTTGTTCCATTTGAGGCAATTTAGTCATCTTGCACAAAAAGTTAAGGAAATGCCTAAAACTTTTAAAGAGAGCATCAAAACTACTTGTTTTGACTCCAAATGGGATTCTATGTCTAAAAAAGAGAATTCAGCTACTCCAATTGGTGACCCCAAATTTCAAAGATTTTAGAGACTGTATAAAGATTGTAAATACGTATCCTTATGCCAAATAAATTCTTAGTAAAACTTTGTTGATGAGTATAGATGGAGTTTTAGATGGAATTAATTTGCCTAGATTTTAGATGTAAAAATCATCACCTAGTAACTAAGGTCTTTTCCACCATTTTACCTTGAAAACAATACATTTCATAGCCTGACTGTTCCTATATGATGCATCTGATGAGGTTAGGTTGCTCAATGCAATTTAATAGTCACTGGAACGTCTCCTCTTCTATGTAAGTAAGTGTTCCACTGGGGAATTTTCCCTCGAAATTCAACCAACTAGAGGATTTTCTAGATTAATTAAAATAAGTCATTTCAGGATGCAATAAAAGTGTCCGCTGTGAGTGTTTTAGGAAACTTATCTACTTCTTTCTCTTTGAAGGCCAGAATACCCATATAACTTCATTTTAAGGTCGGTCAAAGTTACGGGTATAGTTAGTAACTCCGAGTTGTCTTGAATTGGAATAATTTCAGCCTATTTAATTGTAGTGCTCTGCCAACAAACACAGGTTGTGCTGGTTTGATTTGACACAGCTTGGCTGGTGAATTTGACTAATTTTACTAATTAAATCTGCCATAACAGTTAACGCATGTGAATGCATATGGTTACAGTCCTCTGTTTCACTCCTAATTTAGTTTGACAACACACATGTTAGTTTTTTTTTATTCTATGTTTATATAAAGGGAATTTTTTAGAACATAATTCTCTAATTCTCCTGAAGTCCTAACTTCAAAATAATAGATGGGGGAAATGTAATCATACCTCTGTTTAAAGTAACTTAAAAATAAGCTGGTGGCAAACTTTTCAATAATTAAGATACTTTTTGTCTTTCAGAATTAGTTGAGATCATGCTTTATAATAGGCCAGCCAGGATAGCTGAAATGGTGTGATAAGCCACCTTTCCTGTGCCCTTCTGCAGCAAGAGCTGTACACTGACTGGTGCTTTTTTCCCTAAGAAGCTACTCTGTCTCTGTGCAACATAACCCAAGGCCTCATCTCATGGACTTAAAATATTAGGCCACTTGTTTATTTAACATCTCTGGTAGTTAAAGTGTTGGTGCAGACTTTGTATATTCATAAACTTATTAAAAATAGTAACATTACTATTTATCCCCAGAAATTATTTGTTAAAGGCCTCTTTCTGCGGTCTGTTTACATATTCTCAAACTGGAAGTTTTTCACACTATAATAGCTATGATTATACTGCATATTGACCATCTGCTAAGGCATATTTCTAAAACATCTCCCATCAGAAAAACTAAGCATATTTAGGGTTCCCAGAGGAATTTCACATGTGCTCACCAATAACTTAATCAACTGCAGACTGCTGCTATGCACTGGCTATTTTTCTTTTCTCTTGCTTAGGCCCTTTTCAATACACATTATTGAGTCACGTCACTTGGTTGCTCATGCTTAGCAGCCTCACCCACACCATTGACACCAAGGTGCCTGATCTACCCAATGATTTCTGGCAAACTGAGGGACTCTGCCTCTCTCATCACTGTCTCTTAGGTTCTGTTGGAGGATGAGGATCCAGAGCTCAGCAGCTTATTTTATCCAGAGGCTTACCAGCATCAGAGCCCAAAGCACGGGCAGACGGAGTGCTGCAGGAGCAGTGGGATCAGTCCACTCCAGGTGCTGAAAATAATGGGGTGATTTGTCTGTACAGAGTTTAGAACTGTACCAAAATTGGCTAAAATTGATCTGCTTTTGACTATTACCACATGCGGTGATTATAAACATTATAGACTATATATATATATTTCGCCCTGCCTGGGCAAACCACTCCCATCTCTCTTCCCTTGGGCACACGGCTGTCTATATAGATGCTTGCCCCTGGTAGGTTTCCTCAGGAGGCTCCTCAGTCCCTCATGCATATAACATTTTGACAGTTCAACCTGACAGTGAGTTAGATATGACCCAGCTGAAGGTCCATATCCACCTACACATGTACTGTTGAAAGAGGGCAGAAATCTTTTCTTTTTTCCCTTTGTCTTTTCTTTTTCCCCTTCTCTTTCTTGTCTTCCCTTTTGTGCTCTTCTCCTGCCTTCTCCCTCTCTTTCTTTCCCTCTCTCCCTTCCTCCCTCACTCCCTGCTCTCATTGTTCTTAAAAAATTAATTTCTCTGAAAGACATTATTTCCTTGTGCTGCAAGCTATAAGTTAGGATCATCATAGTGTGTGGTGGACAGAAGACTTGACCAGACACCAGGAGACTGGCCTCAGTCCTGGCCCCCTCACAAGCTGTGTGGCCTAATGAAGTCAGTTGGACTTTCTGGGGCCTCATCTGTGGGATTAGGGTGATTGAACTTGATAATCTACAGTCATGTGAACTAGACATTTCTACTATTCTGTGAAATAAGAAAGTAACAAGCAGAAGCAAAAATGCAGATGATTGATTCACAGAGCATGACTGTACTTTCCATTTATAGCTCCCTGTTTTATTTTTTCTGATTGTTTTCCTTTTCACTTTCTAAAAGATAAAATCTTAGCAACACCTCTTAAATTTCACCCACCAAGGGCACAATGGGTCAATATCAATGACTTCCAGGACTTCAACACAGTTAAGTTCTAGAAACACCAGGGACAAAGCAGAATTAATTATATATGTCTCTACCAAATTACTGAGTCTGTGACTGGTTGACAAGGGCATCTCAGCCCATCATTAACCATGATGTCACATACCCAGAACTGTGGGCCATTGCTACAGAAGAAGCCTCAGGCAGCATGTCCCTGAATTTCATATAATCATATCGACACTTGATGTGACGGTGCAAACTGTTTCTGACCAGAGGAAAGGGAAGTCTGGTTCACTAGTGAGTGACTTCTGAGGTAAAATTGGAGTAAAATGAGTTGGATTCAGACATTTTTACAGTAACCGAGTTCCTCATTTATAGTTAAACACATTATTTACAGGAAGACTTAAAAATCTGGGTCATGTTGTAGTCATTGTTAAATATTCTCTTCTGCTATATAATTTCAGAAGGAAATTAAGAAGCGAAAATCTGCATTAAAACCATCACTTTCCTGAACATACCCCATAAGTACATGTGCTCGCCTACACAATTTTACCTTTTAATTTGGACTCATTGATTACATGTGCTGAATATTACTATAAATGTAAATTGTACATTTTAAAAATCAAAAGATTATATATATAATAATTATACCTCTAATAAGATGTATAATGACGACCAAGATAATCATCCTTCCCTCTAATATTGTCTTAAAGCTGTGTTACAGACATCACCCGGTGTGTCTCTCTGTGTTTCAATCTCCCTGTCTCTGTATCTCTATTTCTGTCTCGTGTGTTTTTATCTCTCTTTCTACACACACACATTACAATTTCAAAAGAAATAACTGGTTTTATAGTTTATTGGTATCTGACAAAAGTATGGTTGGAATTTTTCACTTTTTATTATAATATTAGAGTTGTTTCTACAACTGGTATCCCTACTATAAATGAAAAAAAATTATTACTAATCTTTCATCAGCTGCTTAATGTCAAGTGGATCTTTCATTCTTAAACTCTGAGTTAAAATGGATTTTTCTGTATGCTCAGTCTGTTTGGGGCTCACTAGTGTCTCTTGCAGCGGTGCACCCCGTCACCCATATGCGTTTTCGTTTAAGACAAAAATAGCAGCCCCAGCAGAAAATAAGTGCAGGCTTCTCCTTTGTAAGTTGTAATTGAGGTTGTGGCACGGCATATTGCCTGTGGCAGAATCTATTACCTAGAAATGGAGACTGTGATTTGAAGCTGGTTGCAGTGTAAGCAAAATGAATTAATTATTAGTAGCACAGAATTGAAGTAAAATTCAGGGTTTTGTAAAGAGAAATATATTGGCATTTTTAAAAAGAGGCCACAACAAGGAACTTAGTGATGCATCAACTAGTCTTTCCCACCATTCTTTTTCTTGCCTTTTGGAATTCTTACATGCAAAGGTTAAGATGACGACTATTCATAAATTAAGTCAGCTTTGCTCAGAATGTCATAGAAAGTTTTCTAGTATATTTAGTTCTTCCTTAGTTTGAAGTTAGCATACACAAATTTTAATATGTGGCTTTTAGTGTCACTTGGCTATATGTAAGTAGTTAACTAATGATAGGATTAAATGATCTTTAATGATTTTTTAAAATAGAAAAGCAACACTTTCCCTCTCCACTGTGGCACAAAGAAGGCAAAATGGACTATTTTAGGGGGAAGTTTATGGACACATAACTTTCTACCATAAATTATGAACTTCAGGGCACCTAATATTTGTATGTAATTATTTAGCAAATTAAAACTCTTCATAGCAACACAGTATCTCACTTATTTTACTTCATTTCTTTACCAGTGATTTTACTCAGAGTTAGATCTTTTTCATTGGTTTTAGTCTAATTTACTTATCCTTGGATTAGGTCCAAAGAAAGCTGCTACTTTTAAATCAGAAGTAAAGAAATTCAATGAGACAATAAGAGATAGGATTTAGTTCAATATGATTATTTTAGTTATCTTATTCCAACTTTACAAAAGAGAAGTTATATAGAGATATAAATATATTTACATCTGATATGGACAAATTTATGGCCATTTTATTACATGATTCTCCTATCAGTACAAGTAAATTCTCCTTCCTCAATACTTTCTCTACCCACTCTCTCTCATCTTCCCTTTCTCTATTTTTAAATTATTGTAACTTTTTTCTTTTTTAATATATTTTTATTAATATTCAAGTACAGTTGTCTACATTTTCCACCACCACTTTCCCCTACTCACCTACCCACACGTCCCACCCTCCATCCTACCCCCTTTGGCTTTGTCCATGAGTCCTTTATACATGTTCATTTATGAGAAAGAAGAACAAAGTAGCTGGGATTGCCATACTTGACATAAAACTGTATTACAAGGCCATGGTAATCAAAACAGTCTGGTACTGGCATAAGAACAGACACATGGATCAATAGAATGGAATAGAGAGCCCAGAAATAAACCCAAGTCTCTATGGTCAATTAATATTCGACAAAGGGAGCAGAAGCATAAAATGGAATAAAAATAGCCTCTTCAACAAATTGTGTTGGGAGATCTGGACAGCTACATGCAAAAAAATAAAACTCAACCACTAACTTACACCATACACAAAAGTAAACTCAAGATGGATAAAAGACTTAAATGTAAGTCATGATACCATAAAGATCCTAGACAAGAACAGAGGCAGGAAAATTATTGCAACATTTTTATACTGCTTTATTGTGCCTTGACTTCTAATCTGAGTTATATAATTATTATGATTTTCATTAAAATAGATAGTGGTAGTATTATTTAACTTTTGCAAGTGTAAGCATTTATAGTTAATAATGTCACTTGGATATTAAATAAGCAAAAATCATAGAACAAAGTTGTAACAGTCAAAATTAAAAACAATTGTTTGCATGGTTTTCCATTTCTTTCTAATTTAATTCAGTTAACTGATACTAATTTTTCATTTTTTAAATCTCACCATTCAAAGACAATTCTATTTTAGGAAACTTCAACTTTTTTTCTTGGAAGAGGTAACTCTTTGGTTGTTTTTATTTTTTATTCTTATATTATTTTCATATGATTATAATGTAATTGTTTTCTTTTAAGCTTCATCCTTTCACATTAAGCTTATAATGTAAAGAATGCTTTATAGTCACTGGAAATTTACCAGGAACTATGCACATTTACCTTCCTTTAAGTTGTAGAAGATCTGAACAGATGACTTTTCTTAGCATCTAGATAAATAGAATGCAAACTTCCATGTTAAACTGGGAATCTAGAGTTTGTCTCATTCCTGTGGACAGGCAACAATGACAACATAGGTGCAGGTAGTACAGGGCCAAGGGAAAGTTTCAGAGGAATTTGTCTGAGAAGGTTCTCTGAGTGGAGATGGGGTCTCCTATAGCATTGTTCACCCTATCTGTCCTTCAGCAGCTTTGAACTGATGACATCCTTGAAAAGCACAATTACCTCCATGAAACACCAAGAAAGCT
The DNA here is from genome assembly GCA_004024845.1 of Tonatia bakeri. Classification (NCBI taxonomy): domain Eukaryota; kingdom Metazoa; phylum Chordata; class Mammalia; order Chiroptera; family Phyllostomidae; genus Tonatia; species Tonatia bakeri. The sequence continues at coordinate 417,933 of PVIA01000455.1, read as the reverse complement.
GCTGTTTCCTGGTCACTAGTGCTTGTGCTCATGCTAATCTTTCCCCACTGTCTTTCCAGTTGTTTTCTAGGGTTTCAGTCATTGACAGGATGTAATAAGAAATGAAGTGTGTGTGTGTGTGTGTGTGTGTGCGCGTGCGCGTGTGTGCATGTGTGCGTGTGTGAGTATTGAAGAGTGGTAGTGAGTAGATTAATTCTGGTGCCTCAAAAATGAGTTCCTACAGAGAAAACCTTAGCTCTTTCATTGAAATCTGTGAAACTCTACAAGTCTTTAGACGAGCTTCAGTGGTTCCAGGGGTCCCTTGGAATTTTAAGCCCAATTTTGTTCACATGCATATATGCCTTTTCTGGGAAGAGGATCCATTACTTCTTATGAGATTCTTAAAAAGAAATTTGAAGTTATCCTTCAGAAAATCCTATCCCCTGTAGAATAATGGTTGATCAGTATGTTGGTTACTGCATACTTTCTATTTCTTTAAGGAAAAGGCAGTTTTCTGTCTACTTTTAGGCAGTTATGGCATTTATGGGCCAAAGTTGTACTTTAGATTCCAGTTCAATTGACCTAATAAGTAGAGAAAATTCCTCCCAGATTCTGGCAATGCCTTGACTGTTATCATTTTCAGTTACATTTTTTTATTTACCCCTAGTTTTCAAGGTTTTGTATTTAGAACTGTCTAGGAAAAGACCATTCTATTGGCACCCAACCAGACACCCTAAAGAATAAATAATCTCTGTATGTGTGCATTAAATATTGTTTGTGGAATGATTGTACTAGTCTTTTATAACCTTTCTTTTGAATTATGTGAATTGCATAATTTTCAGAACCATAACTGAGACTCAAAACATCACATAAGAAAGAACCCAAAGTCCATAAGTTAATGGAACTTCTTGCTTAGTATTTTAGAGGCATCTATTATACTACTCTCTGCTAGCAGTGTTCTTGTCATTTTTCAAGAGCCACCAGTTTAATGGAAACAATAAATAATCATCAGTTCCTGTCATCATATCATTTGTTGGGATCTTTGCTTTCTGCCAACAAACTTGCTAAAAGCTTTATGCACATTAACCAAAACCTTATAAAATTTCAGTAAAGCTCTGATAGATTAAATAATTTCACAAAGGTGATACAGCTAGAAAGAAACAGAGCCAAGATTCAAACCTACATCTCTCTGACTTTAAAGCCCATGGGGTTAACCACTATGCTGTGATGCAACTGTAGTACAAATGAAGCCCACCAGTTTACACACTTTTGAGTGTTAAAAATCTAATAAGAGTCCATTTCGAAACATCCTCTTTTTTCCTCTCTTTCCTGGGGCTTAAGATGCAATGGCTTAACCAGGAAAAAGTGTACCATAGTAAGCTATTGCTACTAACCCACTCTCCTGAAATTCTAGGCTTTTCATGAATACGCAGATTCTGGACCTACCACTTTCTTTCTGTCTGATCTTGGGCACATAATATGGCATTTCTATGCTTCAGTTCCCTTGGGTCTAAAGCAGGGTTGTTGTGACAATTCAATGAATTTATACACATAAAGCATTAAAAATAGTGCCTGGACCATAATATGCACTCAATAAAAGGTAGCTGTTATTAATAGTTACGACTCAAATAGAAAGTCTTATTTCCTGAGGGCACCTAATATGCCTTTGATTAGAAATGGACATGAAAATGACAATGGTTCATTCAGAATGATACTTGGGTCTGAATACAACCCTTCTCCTCCATTACCTTTTCATATTCTCTAACCCCAGCAATTTTACAGCTCCTCTTTGGTAGATTCACCTTAAATACAAGAGTGGAGAGGTTGGAACATGATCTCAGAATGAGAGCACCTACACAGAGTACTTTGCAAATCAGCTCTGTTTCACATATTTCTTCACACTGCTTAATCTAAAGTTTTGTTTGAGGACTTTGGCATGTCATGTCACCACAACCCATTTCTTCGGTCCTGGTGGCAGCCAGGAGTGTCATATGAAAAAGAATAGGACATAGCAGCTTTATAGATTTTTATTGCTTGGTAACAGAATATGCTTGCATTTTTTTTTGGAAAATAAAATTGATATTATAACTTTATGGAAATCACTTATGAAGGAGAATTTGCAGACATTCTATCTTTGTAATAAAATGTTCTACTGGCTGCTGTGTGCATGCACAATAAATCATTTTTTAGCACACTCTAAAAAATTAAAGTTTTGTAATGAGAGATGTAAATAAAAACCATCAGTAGAGAGAAATGGGTGCCCTAAAGGATGGAAAGTTATGATGTATAGTATCTTCTAATGGAGAATTTATTTTTGTGATCATCATTCACTTGGCAAACAGCTGTGGTTATGTTCCATGTTTCAGGTATATGGCTATTTCCTGGGGCAACAAAGATGACTAAATCATTGTCATCCTTGCCCTTGAAGTATGAGTTAAAGGAGACAGATAATCAAAGAGACAATTGTAGAAGATGACAATAACTGTGATGATAAATGTAGAAAAAGAATGCTGAGAAAGCACGGAAAAGGGTGGTATCAGCTCTAGGACTCTGAGAATAATCATAGAAGGTGCATACATTGAATATTTAGTACATATGTGAATAAATGCATTAATATCCTAATAACTAGTGTGATCATAGGTTTGAATGCTGTGCCCTAAGAAGAAGACATGGGATTTAGGAAAACAGAGATAAGGTTTAATGGACTAGTCAGAAAGGAATCTATATTGCAGAAAAATGTGCCCCAAGGCAGGAGGGGAAGCTTTATGGCTCTTACACCCCTCCCAAATGGAATAACATATTTCAAATAATATAAGGTACTTGCTAAATGTGTAGTTTGCTGGGAAATTTGTGTCTTGTTCAAGTTTCTGCATATGATGTCATATCAAATAATATAATGGGTATAAATTGTATAATGAGTCTAAAAAAACAATACAGAAGATCAATGAAACCAAGAGCTGGTTCTTTGAAAAGATAAGGAAGATCGACAACCTTTAACAAGACTCATCAAGAAAAAAAGAGAGAGGACCCAAATAAATAAAATTAGGGAGTGAAAAATAAAAACCACATGATCATGTCAATACATACAGAAAAAGTATTTGCTAAAATCCAGCACTGATTTATGATAAAAATTGTCAGCAAAGTTTGTAAAAAAAAAAAAAAAAAGCCCTGGCTGGTGTAGCTCAGTGAATTGAGTGCCAGCCTGAGAATCAAAGGCTCACGGGGTTCAGTTCCCAGTCAGGGCACATGCCTGGATTGCAGGCCAGGCCCCCAGTAGGGAGTGCGTGAGAGACAACCAGTTGATATTATAACTTTAATGTTGATATTTCTCTCCCTCTCTCCTTCCCCTCTCTAAAAAATAAATAAAAATAAAATCTTTAAAAAAACCTCAATGTAATAAAGGCCATGTGTAACAAACCCACAGCCAACATCATACTCAATGGGCAAAAACTAAAAGTGTTTCCCTTAAGATCAGGAACAATACAGGGACAACTGCTTTCACCATTCTTATTCAACATAGTACTGGAAGTCCTAGTCATACCAACCAGACAAGAAAAAAAATAAATGAAAAGCATCCATACTGTAAAGGAAAAAGTAAAACTGTCATTATTTGCAGATGACATGATATTGTATAAAGAGAACTCAAAAGATTACACCAAAAAACTACTAGAACTGATAAGTGAATTCAGTAAAGTAAAAGAATACAAACTAAATATCCAGAAATCAGTTGCATTTTTATGCACTAATAATGAACTATCAGAGAGGAAAACCAAGAAAACAATCCCATTCACAATGTCTGCAAAAAGAATAGAATACAGGGTCCAGCACAAATAACACCCCTTTTTCATTACATAAAAAATCTTTTATTACAAAATCATAAGCATATAATTCTATAACATAGCATTATCACACTCAAGCACACCATATGACATTTTAGGGGAAATGTTCAAATTACTATCCTTCTTGTGCAAGACATTCATGTACACTACCAACCACAATCAATAGCATTAGTTCTACCAGACCCTGTACCTAGGAATAAATTTAATCAAAGTTGTAAAAGACTTATACTGGGAAAATTATAAGACAGTGAAAATAAACTGAAGAAGATACAAATAAATGGAAGCACATACATGTTAGTTGATAGGAAGAATTATCATCATTAACATGTCCTTGGTAGCCAAAACAATGTATAGATTCATTGCAATTCCTATCAATATACCAATGGTGTATTTCATAAATCTAGAACAAGATTTCAAAAATGTATATGGAGCATCAAAAGACCACCAATAGCCACAGAGATCTTGAAAAAAAAAAAAAAGAACAAAGTTGGAGGAATCATGCTACATGATATAAAACTCTACTATAAGGCCATAGTAATTAAAACAGCGTAGTACTGGCATGAAAACAGACATACGTATTAATGGAGCAGAATAGAGATCCTATAAACTCATGCCTTTATAGTCATTTAATTGTTGACAAAGGAAGCAAAAGCATATAATGGAACAGAGACAGTCTATTAAACAAAATGGTACTGGAAATGTTAGACAGATAAATGCAAAACAAGCTAAAATTAGACCAAGTTTTTATACCATACTCAAGAATACTCTCAAAATCAATTACAGACTTAAATGCTAGACCCCAAACCATAAACATCCTAGGAGAAAAGATAGTCAGTCAAATCTCTGACATTTTTCCCAATATTATTTTTTCTGATGTATTTCCTTGGGCAAGGGAAACAAACAAAAAATAAAACAAATGAGACTACATCAAACTAAAATATTTTTCACAGCAAAGGAAACCTCAACAAAATGAAAAGACAACCTACTGAATGGAAGAACAGATTTATAAGGGATACATCTTATAATGGGTAAATAGCCAAAATTTATTTTTTTAAAAACTGTAAAATATCAAAATAATATAATTACAAAAATTAATTAAGAAATTTAATTATTTCAGAAGTGTTTGAATAGACACTTCTCCAAAGAGAACATACAGATGGCCAATAGTCATATCAAAAGGTGTTCAACTCACTAATTATTAGAGAAATGCAAATTAAAACCACAAGGAGATATCACTTCACACCTGTCAGAATGTCTATCACCAATAAATCAACAAACAACAATTGCTGGTGAAGATGTAGAGAAAAGCGAATCCTCATGCACTGATAGTGGGAATGCAGATTGGTACAGCCACTGTGGAAAACAGTAAGGAGTTACCTTAAGAAGTTAAAAATGGAACTGTTTCATGATCCAGCAATTCCACTTTTGGGAATATATCCAAAGAATCCCAAAACACTAATTCAAAACAATAATGTGCCCTGTGTTCATTGCAGCATTATTTGTAACAGCTAACATTTAGTTAGAATCAGCCCAAGTGTCCATCAATAGAAGAGTAGATAAAAAGCTGTGGAAGATTTATAGAATGGAATACTACTCGGTCGTAAAAAAAGAAAGAAAGAAAGAAAGAAGGAAATCTTACCATTTGTGACAGTGTTGATGGACCCCAAGAGCATTATGCTAAGTGAAATAAACCAGTCAGAGGAAGAAAAGTATCATATAATTTTACTCATATGTGGAATCTAATGAACAAAATAAACTTAACAAGGAAAAGAGGGACAGACTCGTAGATAGAGGGCATGCTGACAGCTGTCGGGTTGGTGGTGGTGAGGGTTCTTGAGCAAAAAAAAAAACAGAAAAGAAGAACAAGAAGAAGAGAGAAAAAAATTCATGGACAGAAAATCCCAAGGGGATCGTGGGTGGGGGAAGGTAGAGGAGGGTATGGGGGATAAATGGTGATGAGCGAAGACTTGACTTGGGATGGTGAAAACACAATATAAGTACAGATGATGTGTTGTGGAACTGTTCACCTGAAACTTGTATAATTTTGTTAACCAGCATCACCCCAATAAATTCAATAAAAAATGGGTATAAAATTTAAAGAAAACTGGCAGTGAACAATTTCGGAGAAAAAAATTATCTTAAATTCATAAGTAGATGCTTTTTGATTTTACATATGTGTTTTTATAAACAGTCTTTTCACTTCTAAGTTTCTAAATGGCAATGAAGTTTTTGTATACTAAATATTTAACATAACAAGATATATCACTGCATCTGTTCCCCGAAATCATTTGTGTGCACGCATGTATTTACCTCTCAACATCTAAATTCCCTCAATAGCAATTTAAATATAAAATTGATATGTCACTCTTAAAGGTCTTGTTCAGCTGTTAGATCTTATGGCTAAATTTGACTCTATTTTTTAAATGTTTTCCTTTCTGGTATGGTGTAGCATTCGAATACAACTTAGTAATGATAATATTAACAACACCTAACATAGTAACATTTACTGAGTGTTTCAAACAATGCTGTCAACTCTTTTTATACATTATTTCATTTAACCCTTATGATTAACAACTGCCATTTTTAAAGTGCCAAATATATAATCAGGTTTTTTTTTTTCTTAAAAAGTTGGCATGTAGCCCGGGCTGGTATGGCTCAGTGGACTGAGTGCCAGCCTATAAACCTAAGGGTCACTGGCTTGATTCCCAGTCAGGGCACATGCCTGGGTTGCAGGCCAGGTTCCCAGTTGGGGGCATGTAAGAGGCAACCACATATTGATGTTTCTCTCCCTTTCTTTGGCCCTCCCTTCCTCTCTCTCTCAAAATAAATAAATAAAATCTTTTTTTAAAAAAAGTTGGCATGTTCACATTCTACTTGACCCTACATGTCTAAATGTTGCACTTAAAGTAGACCATTTACCTGCTGGTTTTGCTCCCAGATGACCCAGCATTACTTAACATAATCAAAGGCTCCTTACCATCAAATTTCTTCTGCTTCCAATTGCCCTGATTCTTCAGTTTGTGAAGGTATCCCTGTATTAAATCAGACACCATCCTCATAATCTATTTTTTCTTGACTTTTATTTTTACATTTCTCCCTTCTAAACCTGAGCTGTTTGAATGTTGTTCACTTAGAATATCTTTGCCAATGGATAGAACCAAACTTGATTTTACTTTTAGAACATATATTCTTATTGAGAATATATAACAAGGATACCACAGATGTTAGAGTACTTTCAACTATAACATTTTCATATCTACTAGGAGCCCTGTGCTTAATATTGTTTGGTCAGAGCAAGTACATTTGGGATGAAACTATTTGCTGAAATAATAAGACCTAGCTAAGTTCAAATCCAGATTTCCTGAAGGCTAGGTTGTTCTTTCTCCCATTCCATGCTTTCTTTTATTTCTTTTTGTTCTAATTAATAGAATAACATTTGTAGTGAATGTTTCAATACATGCATGATATCTACATCCATCATCTTACTTGATTTTCTTAATGTTAAAAGCAGTTGAATTGGGCAGATATTACTGATCAGTTCTATTTTATGGGTGAGGATCTCCAGGATCAAAAAAAGTTTAATGACTTCCTAGAGTTATGTAGATAGGGAACAGTAGAGCTCAAATTTTTACTCATGTCTGAGAGAAGCTCATACTACGTAAACAGGTTAGATTTGGGAATATACACACACTGGATTGGACTGGCTATAGGGAAGCAAGGGATGGTTTGCTTGTTCGCTGTTGCATGGTTTTTCATTAGGTAATCTACTCTCTCTAGTAAAACAAATGGTTTGTGCCCCCTTTTTTTTTTCAGGAAAGTTTTTGGAAACAGATAACTTAATCATGTTATTTTTACTGTGAGTCAAACCTGGAGTCTGCATGTTTCAAATATTCAGTTTTTCTTTTTAGTATATTATTGATTGACAAAGACAGATCTCTATTTCAAGTGGAACCCTTGAGATTTCATGTTTGTTTTCTTATTCTTGTCTCAGTCTGTACTTTCCAAGGAAGTAGTTGAAGTCAAGATGTTATTAAGAAGTATTATATAAACCTTAGACCTGATTTATTCCTCAAATACTATCTTGAAAAAAAAATGGAAATGGACCAAAATAGAAAATAGAGCACAACTCATCTAAAATCCCACTGAAAAGATGCAAGAAAAACATACATCTGTATTAACCCTGGAAAATAATTGTATTGTCAGGAAGTAAGAACAAGACAAAAATGCCTACTATTTTGTTATTATTCAACATTGTGTAGATATTTTAGTCCATGCAATAGCATGTACTTTATATATACAAAGACAAAATTATCACTATTTGAAGTGATAATTGTCATAAAAATTATCTCTAAATGAAACTATTACACTCCAGAAAAGAGTTCAGTAAGTTGTCCAAAGTCAAAGTCCATTTTGGTATGTGAGTAGCACGATTAGGCCTTTATTTTAGTAGTAAAACTCTAGGGAGCATCAGTAGGATTAACAAGATAGAAAAATACTCATGAAGAAGTATTGTAATTTCTGAAAGAAAATTAGGGCATGAGTAGAAAGGAATAAGTAAATCAAGAAAACTTTCTGATCTGAATACAGTAGCAGAGCAGCATATAGGATGAGCTATCCGAGGAGACGGGCAAAAAGGCACCAAGGATAACTTTGCCTTGAGTGACACTAATGCTCAAGATTTGGAATTCAGGATCAGAAACTGGCTCTGTAGCAGTGAGTCTTCATCCTGGCTGCACACTGGGTCATCTGAGAAGTTTTCCACCGGTAAAAATACTGATGCCTGAATTGAACTTCCAGTGATTTTGCTTTAACTGGTTAGGGCATGGGATTATTAAAAACTCCCAATAATTCTAATATGTAGATAAGAATAACAATTATTGTTCTAGGTGAAGGTCAGAAATACTTTTCGATAAAGGACCAGATACTAAATAATTTAAGCTTTGTAGGCCATATGGTCTTTCTCATAACTATTTAACTCTGCTCTGATAGCATTAAAGCAGCCATAAATGAATAAACTTTATTTTCAAAAATTTTCTTGACCGCATTAGGTCTGTGGGCCTTAGTTTGTTGAGGGAAGATAGCAACTACTTTGGTACTAGTGATTTTGTGGTAAAAATAGTATGACAATTGTGTAGAAGACATTCAGCAGGCAACGGGAAGTGAAGATTTAGAGTTGGGCAGTGTCTTTGTCTGCTCAGATTGCTATAACAAATACCATAGACTAACTGGTTTAAATAACAGTAATTTTTCCCTCACAGGTATAGATCTAAGATCTAAGGTGCCAACCAATTCGGTTTCCCAGGGAGGTAATTCTTTTGTCTTACAGACATTCACCTTCTTCCTGTGTCCTTACATGGGGGAGAAAGAGAGGAGAAGCAAGTCCACTGGTGTGAACTTATAAGGGCACTAACATATAAGGACACTAATAAGGGCACTTATTATAAGGGCACTAATCCCAACATGAGGGCTCCAACCTCATGACGTCATCTAGACCTAATTAACTCCCAGAGGCCTCATCTTCAAATATTGTGTCTTTAGGGGTCAGGGCTTCAGTGTGTGAATTGTAGGAGAGACACAATTTAGTCTACAAGAGGAGGAAACTTATATCTTGACATGTAGACTTGAGAGTCTTCTACGCAGAGGTGATAGCAGATGCCTATGGAGGAGTGAGGCTGCTCAGCATGCATTCAAGGGAGGGGAAAAGCCTACAATTGAACTGAGAGGAGTGTCTGCACTTAAAGACTAGGTCAAGGGAAGACCGCTGAAGAAGAACCTAAAATGATCAGTGAAAGAAATAACAATGGAATTCCAGAATTGAGTAGTACCCTGGATGTCAGGAAAGATCTCCTTATCTAATGTTGAGTATGAGGAGAGACGGAAAAGGCAGAGAGACAGCCATTAGAGTGAGCCAAATATTGGTGACTTCTAAAATAAAAAGGCTTATTAATAAATTACTGAGTGTTAGCCCTTAACTTTTTTGATAATTATCATAATTCTTCTTCAGAAAACCAACCTCCCACCCAGTCACAGTACATAGGATCAACTGAATGAGCAAAACAGAGCCAAGACAATGACAGATTTCTCAGTGACATTGTTTGAAAGCCTGTGTCTGATAATGTCTAAAGGCTCCATTTCTTAGTTGCATACACCAAAACAATCTTTTATTTTATACTGTGACATTTGAGTTGATCTTCTCTTCCTTGTAGGTAAAAAGTATTAACTGATAATAGTTTAGAAACTACAATAAAAGGGTTTGCATAGAAATTGGAAGGGGCAATAAACTGAGTCTAGGTTTGCAGAAATTTGTCAATGAACATACAGAAAAATAAGATAGCAAATTTGTGGGGGAAATGATAGAAGGAGAGTTTATCAAAAGGATAAAACAATAAAAATCTGGGAATTTAAGATGTAGAGGAAAGATGGAGTGTCTACTGGTCTAATTTCCCAGATATGGAACACAAGGAAACTTGTAGTCGCAGTCTCCCTTTATTTTCTCTTTTTTCCAAACATCTGTGTTTTCCCTGCTGAGTTAATTAGAACAAAAATATTGCTTAACAAGTCAATAGTTTCTAATATTTTAGGGATGAGTAAGAACAGGATATCTGATATAAAGTAAGGATCTGGATCCATGAAGGTACTAATGCTGAAGACCTTCAAAAGTTTATAGAAGCTTATGTATTCCTTAGTATTGCACAAATTGCTTTATATCTCTGTTTTTCATCTGTATAAATATACTGCATTTATTCAGCTTTTAAAAAAGCCATTTCTTCTATAACCAAACTTTCTTTTTTAGTTACATGTATATATTACTATTATACATATATAAACTGTATTTTTAAAGATGCTTCTAAATATTTCTTGTTTTTTCATAACACTAATATTAAGAATAGAAAATTATGTAACTCAATGAGGAAAGGGATTAAAGCATTTTTCATTATTGACTATATTGAGGCAAAATAGTTGAACAAGTTGGCTAATGGAACTAAATTGTGTTGTTTGAGATGCTGGCCTTAAAACCGTGATTCTGTTACATCTTCTGATGAAACACAATTGCATTTGAGATGTGTAAAATGATAAAAGATAAGTAATTGTTGTATGCAAAATGAAAGATACAACATTAATCATATGGAATAAAAAGTAAACTAGCTACCTAAATAAAATTTTTCTTAAACATTTAAAGTAAATGTTCTAATACTTGAAAAAAAATATGTAAAACTATTCTTAGATTATCACTGAGCAATATGGTTTCCAAAATGTTTTTCAAAGACAACTTGGCTGTTTATAAATCTTTTCATTTTAAAATGACGATTTGTAGTTTTTCCTTTCATCTTCTTGTTTTGAATGCTTGATGAGGGTGCTAATTAATGTTAGGATTCTTAACTGACATACTTGTTGCTAAGAAAATAGAACTATCAGAATATTTTACTTTGCACTCTCTTTTTTTTCTGGAGTGATACCACATTTGAAATCATGCTTGAAGAAATATTTTGTGCCAGGAACAGTTCTCTCATTAAAAACATATTGCCCACGACCCAATCACTGGTTTCTTTATTTCTGCAATGCTTATTGCTGCAGTGAGTCATACATGTCTAATGTTAAGAACTGCATGTAAAGGATGTGTATACTTGGTTATCTTATTTAAATCAGAGTATACAATTTAGTAAATTACACTACATGGAAGTTAATGAAAATTTTATTTAGAACTGTACATTTTGACAGCCTGCAGTATGGGGGAGCTTCATCAAGCAAAGCTCTCCTGGCCATCACAGATGAGAATAAGTTTACCAAGACATAATCTGCTTGGGGATAAAAGGCTAACCTGGCTCTCAGAGGAGAAAGGCCTTGAGCCTATTCCTCAATGGGCTTTTATTGGGTTTAATTTGCAAAGAAATACAAGTTTTATACCTAAAGCTCATCAATCATTGTCAGGCTAATGACATTGATAAATAATAAACAACATTCAAAGAACTATGATGGCTTATTCTGAGTCAGGGTCAGAGAGATAGAGTGATGTCAAAGAGCCATAAAACTGTGGGAAACAAACTCATTTTATGTTTGGACCCTTAACATTTAAATTGAGGGTAGTCTTAGCAAAGCAGGTTGCACAGGGTTTTATGCATTCTTTCTTTGGCCTGATCACCCAGGAACCACCCTTTCTGGCACAAGGCTATACCACCCTCCAGCATTGTTTTAGGTCTGAAACAGGTGAGGGATGAAGGCAGCCAAGAGATTAGGAGACCTTTTACATTTGGAATGAGGACTCAGGCTATGACAAAGCCGAGGGTTGAGGGTCCATCACCCTTTTTCTATAGTCCCCTAAGTCCTTCCCTGATGGCCCCTTTGCAACTGTTCCTGTCTTAGGTTGTCCCTCTCTTGAGGAATCTTACCTGTCATTGACTGTCCAGCCAACCTCCAGGTGCCAAGCAGGGTGAAGTAAAGGGGGCAGAGGCTGTACCCCTGCTGGAAGGATAAGTTTTTTCTCCTTAGTGGCTTATGGTCCCAAGGTCTTTTTACTTAGCCTTAGCCATGGGGGACTGCAGCTTCTAGACCAGGCAGGGCAGTTCCCAACATTGCAGAATATCTTACTGACTTTTTTGGACTATCTTAGCTAGACTACATGTTAATGTCTGTATTCTTCATGTATGTTTTTTGTCTTAATTTGAGTTTCCCTCTGAACTAGACCCCATGTCAAAGATTCCTGTGTACATAGTTTATTTGAGATATTCATCAATTACTGATAGGAAGAATGAGACAGGAAAGGGAAGCATTTAGAAAAATCCATGGGGATTTCTGGCCAATATGGAAGCATGGGTAAAAATGCTTCACTTCCTTGCACAACTAAAAGAAGGATAGCAACCAATTTAAAAACTAGTCAGAACTGCCAGAAAATGAAACTGCTTGGAACTCCAACAACCAAGGAGATAAAGAAACATGCATCCAGACTGGTAGGAGAGGCAGAGAGGGGCAGCTGGGCAGAGAGGTTGTGCTGCAAGGTGGTGGACCATGTGGTGAGACAGGGGCTGACAGACCAGGTGGTCCCACATTCACATATGGATAAGCTGGGAGGAACAACTGGGGAGTGAGACAGACCACGTAACCCAGGGTTACAGCATGAGGAAACAAAGCCTCAAAACCTCTGGCTATAAAAATCTGAGTGTTGTAGTAGCATGAGAAACTCCCAGTCTCACAGGAGAGTCTTTTGGAGAGACCCATGGGGTCCTAGAATATGCACAAACCCACTCATCAGGGAATCAGCACCTGAAAAGGCACAGTCCAATTGTGGGAAGTGACAGAAAGTGGGACAAGAGCCCAGCAAGTGACATTATTCCCTCTTGGACTCCTCCCCCACAGATGCCGGAACAGCAGCAAAGAGGATTGCCCTGCTCTGGCAAAAACGAAGGCTTTGCCCCTTAGGTATAACAGGTGCATGGAGACAAAGAAATATGACCCAAATGAAGGAACAGGTCTAAACTCCAAAACAGGAACTAAGCAATGAAGAGATAGCCAATCTATCAGATTCAGAGTTTAAAACATTGGTAATCAGAGTGCTCATAGAGGTGACTGTGTTCAGTGGCAAAATGATGTAAGAAATGAAGGCTATACAAAGTGAAATAAAGGAAAGTATAAGGGAACTAACAATGAAGGGAAGGAAACCAGGACTCAAATCAATGATTTGGAATAAAAGGAAGAAATAAACATCCAACTGGAACAGAATGAAGAAACAAGAATTCATAACAATGAGGGGAGTTTTAGGAACCTCTGGGACAACTTTAAATGTTCCAACATCCAAATCATAGGGCTGCCAGAAGGAGAAGAGGAAGAATAAGAAATTGAAAACTCATTTGAAAAAATAATGAAGGAAAGCTTCCCCAATCTGGCAATGGAAGTAGACTTCTAGGAAGTCCAGGAAACTCAGAGTCCCAAAGTAGTTGGACTCAAGGAAACATATGCCAAGATATATCATAATTAAGTTACCCAAGATTAAAGATAAGGAGAGAATCTGAAAAGCAGCAAGAGGAAAGGAGATAGTTATCTACAAAGGAGTTCCCATAAGACTGTCTGCTGATTTCTCAAAAGAAATCTTACAGGAAAGAAGGGGCTGGAAAGAAGTACTCCAAGTCATGAAAGGCATGGACCTACATCCAAGATTACTCTATCCAGCAAAGCTATCATTTAGAATGGAAGGGCAGATAAATTGCTTCCCAGATAAGATCAAGTTAAAGGAGTTAAATAGAAGGAACCCTACCTTCTATTTCTAAAAGAGGACACTAATGCAGATGCAACTAGTTTGATATCTGAATGTGGTGGGATTAGGAATAATTTTTTCTTCTATTTTCTTTACTTTTATAATAAAAAGGGATCTTTTCTTATAAAGATATGGTACTGTGTATGGTGTGGACAAACAAACATGTGCTTACCTGGTCAGGGCAGTGGGACCCAAGTCATATCTGCTGAGCCCAGGAAATTCCATCACCAGTGTAATATGTGAGATTTTCTAGAATATTTCAGATTGACTTCTCACCCAAGCAATATGAATCCAGGCATAGGTTTGTGTGTGTCTGTGTGTTTGTGTTTATTTTAATCTTATATTGTCATTAATCAGTCTGTTACATCAGTTATCCTTGGGTACACAATGCGAAAACATTCCTGAGCCTATTTTTTTTTTTTAAGGATTTAGAGTAGTATGCCTTAGTGACTTGATTAATGGGGATTTTACTTATTCATTGTGTGTTGCTATGTTTTTGTTCTCCATTTGGTTGAGCTGCTGTGCCTCTCTGCATGGCATTTGCAGCGTTCACCAGATGCTTGGGCACTTCGTGTCAGTCTTTTATTATGCCCAGATGATGTGAGGTGCGTGGAAAGCCTCCAGAACCATGAACTCTAATTTCCCAATCATGAAGAGTTAGGAAACCAGTGTTCTGAGTTTTTATTAACACAAGGTCCTACATGGCAGCTCGGTTTACTAGCTACTAAGCCTCCTATATCTGTTGGGAAACGTGCATTGGCAGTTTTCCAGTCTTACTAACACTCATAAGTAGATGTCTTTCATATGAAATATATTATGTTTGACATATTGATATTGGAATACATATTTTTTAGCAGTTGAACTAATTAAAATAAAATGATGGGACCGTTTTTTCAATGTAATAAAATAAGCATCATGGGGTTAATATCTAATCTGGCAGTCATGAATTAGATTGTATACCCGCAAACACACACTTTCACTAGAGGAAATCACATTTCATTTTCCTTGTTCTTTTGATGACCAAGTAGCTAAGGGAGAGTTTGGTCAGAGTGATTGGAATCACCTGGGTTGCTTTTAAAACAGTCTTACTCTTTGAGTCCCGTCTCTACCAAATGCTGATTTTAAATGGTTTGGGTACAGCCTGGCCATCTGGATTTTTTTAAAAAACTCCCAGGTGATTCAATGTGTAGCCAAGTTTAATAGCTAGTGTTCCCATTGGGTGAAATAGACAGTGGTCTCCCCTAAGGTAACTGTCCTCATTCTCCTTTCTATTTTGTTTCATGGAGTCTGGCTCGTATTTTGGTGCATAGCAGAATAAGAGAGCTCCTGAGTGGTCCAAGGAGATTCAGATGGTTCCATTTTATGCTCAGGTTGACCATATAGAAGTTTAATGAGGACACTCAAGATCATTGTAAACTACCATGTAGGTGAACTAGTTTGTCCGAGAGTCCCTCGGATACTTTCCAGCTTGGTCTGACACACTTGTGTGAGTAAAGACTTACCAGACGACACTCACATTGGCACGGTCTTCTGTCTAGTGAGGACTGTGTCATCCCATAGTACTTGGCCTGTTACACAAATATATATTCATTTTACTTTATACTTTTACATGGATGTATAATGTTCAGTTTAGGATTTAAATACCTATCAGTACAAAAGGCAGGTATTTTTGCAGCTTGTATCTTTGAACAAGATGGTACACCAAAACATATGCTGGAGGCATGAATAAGATAGTATTTTTAGAACCTCATTTTCTACCTTCTTGTAAAAAACAGGAGTTCTTATTCCTTTAAAACTTGATAGACTTTGGATGGAATATCATATTACTTATCCTTGGATGATTTTATTTAAGGGTTGTACATAAGTTTAAAGCTCTGGTACAAAGTGTTGAGAAACATTCTAACTTCTAAAAGCCTCTAAGATCTTTTTAATTAAAATAGATAACAGCTTCAAAAAGACTATTAACTCAGAAGTTTGCCTTAAGTTTTAAGAAAATATCTCTAGTAAAAATATATATGGAAGGAGTGGGGAAATTCGCTCATCAAAAAGTACTTTCATTTATGAGCAATATTTATCTCGTGTTTATTTAAAATGAACTTTATGGTATCTGGGCCCTTTTAAGATGGTAGATGTAATTTACATTTTAAATTAAATGTTTCTTTTTCTATATGCAAAAACACTTTGGTTATTTGTATTTGTTAAGGTTAAGTTTATCTGCAAATACTCAATAACAAAAGTTCTAAAATAATAGTGGCTTAAATGAAGTAAAAGTGAACATTTTATCCTCATGTAAAATAAGTGCAAACACAGGGAGTCCAGAGCTGGTACGGTGGCTCCCCTGTCATCAGGAACCTTGGTTTTTGTGCCTTTAGCACGTAACTTTTATATTCAAGGTCACCTTGTATTCTAAGATTGCTTCTGGATCACCAGTCTTCCCACAGGAAAGAAGCTAGGAAAGCAGAGTGGGGTGCCAGAATTATAACGAGTCTTTCCATAACCCCATATGTCACTTCCACTTTGATCTCATTGCTCAAACTTAACTAGCATGGCTACACCTGACTGAAAGGGAGGCTTGGAATTCCAGAAATATAGCTGGGTATATCTCGTGTGTGTGTGTGTGTGTGTGTGTGTGTGTGTGTGTGTGTGTGTTACTAACAAGAAAGAATACAAATAATATTGGGGTAGGTAATAGCAATCTTTGCCACATTGTGGTTTTCACATTGTAATATTGGAAGACATGCTCAAATTCCATGTTCTCAAATTAAAAGTACAAGTATATTATTTCTTGAAAGAATAAAAGAAGTCATATAAACAAACTAGTAAGCAACCTGCTATACTGACAACTAACAGTGAAGATTTATCTTTTAATAAAAAGTGGATTATAGGTGGGAAAATACCTGGATCATATACTTTTATAAAGTTTTCTAGCAATTAATTAAAAATTCTAAAATTTGTTTACATGCTTATCACTTGTCTAGCAACTTTATTTATGCAGAACATCTATAAGAAAGAGAGGGGAATATATATTTGGTGTAGAGTTATTCAGCCATCCTTCAAAGACATTCCAGAGAGTTCATGAGCAATAACAAATTTCTGAAGTCCTCAGCAAATAGTAGGCTAGCCACAAGTATTAAATACTGCAGCTCTTTAAATCCCTATGCAGAATTCTTGGGAGCCAGTAACCGGTAACAAATAATGAAAAGGTGATAAGTATTATGGTAATGTATTACTGACAGATAACCCCAAAATGTAGTGGCTTAAGAAATAGCCAGTTACTTATTTGCTGACAGTACTGCTGTTCGGACAGGATTCAGTGGGGACAGTTTGTCTATATTCCACTTGGTGCAGGGCTGGATGGTCCTTGTCCATGACGGTTTCATGCACACGGCTGGCAAGACAGTGTTGGTCGACCACCAGGGTCTCAATTCTCTTTAGGCAGCCTCTGTACTTGGCTAAGTTGGTACTCTCCTACAATGGTAGCTAATTTCAAAATGGGATTATTTTAAGAGTGAGCATTCCAAGAGGATAAACCTCAATCTGCAAACACTTTCCAATGTTCCATTGGCCAAAGCTCATCCCAAGGCAAAAGCCCAAGTCCAAGTGGGAAGGACTACAAGCAGGTGTATAAGGAGCTGGTGCTGTGGTTCTTTGGGGGTCATCAAAGTAACTACCTGCCACAGTAAGTGCTAGAGGGAAACAAATAGCCCATATTCGGTCACTACTATGTGCCACTCACTGTCTTTAACCACACAATTGCCCTGCAAAAAAACATATTGCCCCATTTTTCAGATAGGAAGGATAAAGTTCAAAATGTTTTAACTGACCTGCAGCAGGTCACATAGCTCTAAGTAGTGGGGCCCAGTATTTCAGCCCAGCTCTAAATGCCGCCAAAGCCAAAGCTCTCCTCTTTTCCTGGCCCTCAGCCGCCTTCTGAACCAGCCCGCCCATTGTGACCACTGCAGGCCTACCTATTCTCTGTGTTTTTACTCTAAGTACAACAAAAGCCTTGCCACCTAATATGTTGTTTTCTGAATTGAGGACGAGGGAAAGAGATTCCTAGACAGTCTAATTAACCAGGAGCTACTTGAGCCACAGAGATGCCCAGCAGCGAGATCCCAGGAAGGGAAGCACGGCTGTGGGGCCGGACCAGACACCAGCCCCTTTGTGCTCTGCCCCGCTGCAAGTTCTTTCTTCTCTGCGAACCTGACTAGTGAGAACAAACCTTGCAAGCCTTTCTAAAAAGCTCTCCACGTTGGTACTTTTTCCTGGAATAAAGGCTTGTAACCAGGGGCATTACAAATATGCTAATTTCTAATACTTTCTAATTGGTATGTTCCAGATATCACAGCTTTTACTAGAATACCCTTGTCAAAATAAGCATGGGCCATGAAATTCCATTCTTTGTATTTTAAGTAGCATCAAGATTGTTCTTTTCCTCCACTGTTTGGCAGATCAGAGTTCCCTTTTAAAATGCAAGAAGTTAGTTACTTATGAAAGCATTTGATTAATTAGCTAGACCCGTCAGGCCAAACAGAACTAGCCAAGTCTTTTAAATCTCTTAATATGAGCCAATTTTCACAATAACCTGTTTCATTCATGGCCTCGGTGCTTTAAATTCTTGCTCATTAGTGACCTGGTATTTGGGCTTGTCTGAAAGGAAAGCATCAGTCATGTTAAACAGGGCTCATTACGGATTATAGGTTTTCGAACAGGGAATGCCTATGCACAAAAGACTGCCCTCCCATTTTCCTCCGAATCGCTAATTGGACCTTGGCTTTGTTTTTACAAGCAAAGGCTAAGCTTCAATAAGGAGCCAGGCTTTTATAGTGTCACAGTTTGGGTTGTACTGAAGAGCCGGTGACCGATCATTATCAATACAGATGTGAAACTAAAGTAAAGCATGTTTTGGTTTTTCTGAAGACAATAAAAGTAATGGCTGGTTTTAAAACCAGTAAAACACTGAATTTGATGGAAGGAGACATTCATTAAGTATACCATCCTTCAGTAGCTCAATTCCCTGAGTGATAAAATGCAACCGCCAAACACTCAGAAATGAACACCAGATAGTTTAAAAAGAAATGAAACAGAAATCTAAACCCTCAATACCCATCATAGACTTCTAAGGAAATAGATTTCTTAAATTTCCAAAGAAAAATGTGTATTACTATGTCCCCAAGGGTTTATCATAATCATTGTATACTCTGTAAATGTCCCTAACAGAAATTCTTTTCAATTTGAGTTGGTTAAAATAGCCTTCTGTTTTGGTGTGCAGTTTCTGTTTGTTTTAAAACACCATATTATTTGAAGTAATTATTTTTTTAAATTCTTTTCTTACAGAATTTACTGTTTATTTCCAAATTACTTCAGACCTGAATAGTCTATTTTACTTTTGGGAGAACTCTTATAACGGTTGCCTTGCATTCTGTTTTGTTGGATTTCCTGCAATGAATGTCTCTCCAATGGCTTCTTTTGGTGGCAAAACATTAATCTACTTTATGGGCTTAAGGTAACATTTGTAACATGTACCCACAATCAACTTTATTAATAAACTTAGTGTCCTAATTAATTCACTGTACCCTCTGGTTTATGTATTTATGAATGTGATTTGTTGAAATCCTGATATACAAGTTTCTGTTGGTCTTAAAAGACATTATTTTCCTGGCAGTGCTATGAGTTTTAAAAATTCAGATTTCATACATTTGAGGTTAGCAAATTCAGCAGACAACCTAAATGTGGCATCATGTTAATGGACTCTTGGAAGCTGCTGGTGTTAAAATGAGTAAATTAAGGAGTCAACACTGCTTATTTAGGCACATTAGGAGAAAATGGTATGAGAACTCGGACTTAACAAAAATCAATTCAGCACGCAGAGTGCACATCCATCAGGGCTTTGTTATGATGTCGGGGGAGCAGCAGCCCAGTTTTATTTTATGAAGAATGCTACATTAGCATCCGCAGATCCTTGAATGGCTGTGACATTTGCTGCTACAGAACGACTTCGTGGCAGCCACAGGCCCTCTGGGACTGCTCCAGCTACATTAAAAAATTAAGTTGGCATCAAATGACTTATTGAACTCTGTATTGATATCCCTGGGAGCTGCTCGTCAGTCTACACAGTAGTCCCATTCTACAGTGACAGTATTAAGTAGGAAATTGTAATAGTTATGTTGATGATTTGAGCATATTATATTTTTGTATCCAGCCCCTATACACAACAATAGTAATAAAAGCAGCTTGAATGAAAAGTATACTCCAGGTATGGCAGGGGCACTTTCTCTGCACAGTATCTGGTTTTGTGTCACCGTAACCTACAAGTAGAGATTCTCCCTTCTCTGAGACGGAAAGCTGCTTACCTAGTGTCACAAGCCAAAGGACCTGCCATGGACCACAATTAGAGAAAAAAAAAAAAAAAGATTTAAACTTTCTTTCAATTTTGGTTTTGTATCCTTACAGTCTTCAGAGGTTGTGTTTTATAGATAATGCAACTAATTCTTGACTTACTTTTATTTCTCAATATGTGTATTTTCCTTGCTAAAAGAAAAACTTGTCAGAACATACCCCTTTGTATGGTTCCTTTCCAAAACTGTTAGTTTTGATTCTTTAAAGAGTTGAAGGTTATTCAATTTCATAGGCCTAATTATTAATTTGCATGTGAGTGAATATATACTATTTAATAATACTAGTTCAAAATATGTAACTGTTTAAGTTTTTTACATAATATCTAATATGAAATACTTCATACTTTCATGTAAAGTAGAAAAGGATTATATGCAAGAAATATTATATTCTGTTATTGTCATAATCCGACTTCTTGTTTTCTTCTTTTAATTTTAATTTTTAATTATGAAAATAATATGTGCTCATTGCTAAAGGTCAGGAATAATAGGAAAATATAATGAAGAAAATGAAAGTGTCTTATAGTCTCACAATTTAAAGGTAAGCCCTGTTAACAGTTGATACTCTTTCAGAATTTTTTGCATATATTTGCTTGTGTATATGTGTAAACTTTTTCTGTGTGTTTTAGTATACTGCTTTTTTGTTGTTCAACAATAACTTGTATTTATTTTTATTGTTACACTATTACAGATGTCCCCATTTCCTTTCTCTTTGCCTTCTCCACCCTGCCCCTGCACCCACTTCCCTCTGGCCATCACTACACTAGTGTTTGTATCTGTGGGTTGTGCATATATGTCCTTTAGCTACTCCCTTCACCTCTTCTCTTCCAGTCCCCCTCTCCCCCCACCCCTCTGACAGCAGTCAGTCTGTTCCATGTGTCCCACCTCTCTCCATGCAACTAATTGAGTGCTAGTCCATTTTCCGGATATTCCATAATTTATTTAATTACCTGATATTGGAATTTAAGTTGATTCTGAGCTGTTGTGATTATAAACCATGTTTTGTTTGTTTGTTTTTTACTATTTCTACATATGAAGCTTCTATTTAAGAGGGTGAAAGATTATACAAGTTTACTATTTAGACGGTTTACCAAAATGCCCTCTGGAGCTGCAGTTGTGTAAGAAATTGCCTGATTCACACTTTATTTTTAAGATTAAATGGGACAACGTGGTCATTCACTTCTTCATTCAAAACCATTTGAGTGCTTACTGTGCATTGGGCTCCATGGTGGGCTCAAGATATGACAGTGACGTGAAACAGATGGCCTCGTTGCTCACCTGGAGCTGACCATGTGACCAGTGGAGAAAAATCTGAAATAAGTAATTGTACAAATGCCTTCCTGATGGACTTTTGTTATGAAGGAAAAGTTACAGAGAGTTTGAACCTGATCTAGTGTGGGGAATCAGCAAAGGCCTCCCCAAAGAAGTGATATTTAATGTTTGAAAGATGTGGGTAGAATATAATATATACCATGTTACATCATGCTAACAATTAAACATTACATTCCTACTGGGGAATGCTAGGTATGCTTTGACATATACTGAGTCAGGTCATTTTATTGTTGGGAAATAAAAAATGGTCTACAAAGCCTCTTTGCCCACAATTAAAATTATTAACATATGGTGGTTCAAAACTATTCTTAAAGCAAAAAACTACTCCTGTACTCAAAAGAGTTAAACATCTAAGATGGAGTTTCATTGTATAGGCAGTGTGTTCAGGATTTTTAGTGCTATTCTTGGGGCCAAGTGAAGGTCTAGTCGTAGGTGCCTAATAATTGTCTTTCAGGGTTGTAAACAAAAATTAGAGGGCATTGTTGCTCTGTCCTTAGACTGTGAGCAGTAAAGCCTTTAGTCTGATCTCTCTTTGGTCATATTTTATCCATTACTCTGTCCACAGTTGCCAGAATCACTAGTAAGGGAATGAAAATATGTGGACTTTGATGCTATTTGACCTACATGATACCAGAAACTCTTGTGACCAATATGATTTTTTGAATTAACAGAATCTTTGTTATTAGTGAATCATTTACTTTTAGTCTCAGTATTAACTTTCTGTAGACAAAAGACCTTTGATTCTTTGTTAAACATTTCAAAATATATTTCTTATTGTATAAAACTATGCAAATATTATTTTCTTAAAAGAAGTTCAATAAATTAATTTTTAACATTGAATTAATTCCATGATGTAAAATGAGTTTTGTATTGAATTAAGTAAATGCCTTTATTTATTTATGTGTCCCATAGAACTATTGGGTTTTTTTGTTAGCCTAAGAAAAACTGAATTATAAACATTGTTGATACAAATATTACCGTTTAAGATGCAGTGGGTTACTAGCTTTCTGTCTGTGAAATGCATGCATGGTTGATTAGGATTCAGTGAAACCTCTCATTAGGGCATTACGGTTCATTAGGGCTTAAAGAGGCGGCACTGAATTTCCAATTGTCCATGCTGTGATGCCGGCCTCTCTGAGTAGAAACTGGAAAACATTATGCTGTGTGCTTTACCTCTGCAATGGTTTTCAGAGTCTTTTTTCCCCTACGTTATTGGTTAAGGTTTGTATTACATAAAACATTGACAAGTTTCTTAGGGGTAATGCCTTTCCACTTACAAACAGATTAAAAAAAAATCAAATTCTTATATAAGCCATTCAAATAGCATATTTGAATATGATTTTTTATTTATTAGAAAGAGTGTGTTGGTATAATCTTTATTTATATTTTATTTCCTCAAACTGAAAGAAATGTCTGTGTGCTCACATACCACTAGAAAGATCAATAAGTAATCTAGATTTGATTGAATGTTCAACAGGAAGATAGAAATTATTGCATTATTCAAATGCAATAATTTAGTCAAGGATGGACTGAAATAAGGATGAGATTATTAATTGGCAATGAATTAGCGGGCAGATGCAATTCATAGCTAGGTCCATAGGGGAAGGACTTGTTTAACCACCTGAAAAAACAGCTTGTCTGTAGGCACTTGAAAACCAATCAGTTCTCCATAATTGGGCCAGCCGGAAATATTTCTTTTATCAAAGTGGACCCAAAAGATGAAACTGCCTTTGCTTTGCTGGATAGAATGACATCCTCTTGAGTAATAGTTTATCATTAAAAATATTCCTAAAAACTATTTAAACTGGCCTTATCTGCCCCTAATCCAATTGATAAAGCATTTTCCTCTCCATATACTTGTGTAGGCTCAGTGTTGATTATCTTATCTGCACAGTTTGTGGTGGTCGTAAGCCTGTTTCCCTAAGGTGCACCACCTCACCTATGGTTGACCTCTGTTTGTTCCCCGGGTTTCCCCACTCATGTTTTCTCAGTGGGAGGAACTGGTGACTGCTCTTACCTCACCACCTACGAAAGGCTTAACAAATATGTGTCTGATAAATATATTTATTGCACAAATTAACTACTCTGGATTCCTACCATCCAGCACAGTGGCTGACAGTATATATATCCTTAATAAATTTTGTGAATGAGTGAATGAATGGGGGCATGAATGGATAAATTTACCATTTGTTTGATAAATATTTCTAATTTTATTGACATGACTGATCAGAGGCATAATCACAGACTTATAGGGGGAAAATTTAGAGAAAATTTCTTTTCCAATATCCTTTTGGAATATCAATGTAACATTAGGTTTTGTCAAACACTCCCCAACATTTCTACTTCCCCCTTGCACTAGTTTACAAAGGGTAGTGAAATTCACTTAACCGATACTTGGTATTTCTATATGGGAGATTTCTGTGGAGAGTTTGAAAGTTAATGTATACATATTTTATTCTTTGGATTACAAAGTTGAGAAATGTGTATTGAACAGGAATAAACTGATTTAAAAGCAAATGGCTGTATTATGTACATTTTCAGTCACCATACTGTTTTATTAATTTATAGTCTACCTTAATCTTAAATGAGGGAGAGAAAACTAAAAGCTCTATTACAGTGATTTTCAATGTATGGCCTAAGGTTCATGAGTGGATAGTTCTTACATAGTAAAATGATGAACAGTTTCATTTTTATACAGAGTCAAGGGCTGCTTACTAACAATATAAGTGGTTGCCTGCCAAGGCAATTATTGAAGTTAACTAGCATTTGCCATAAACTAAATAATTCTACTAAATTTCATAGAGACCATTTCAGAAGTTAGGCTGTCCCTTAACCACAGCATTATCAAGGTTTATTTATAAATGCTGTGTGTAACTAAACATACATAAATGTAATTTTAATTCCCACATCTTTAAGAAAAGATACTTTGTTAATGTCACATTGTCAAGTTGTTATGAGTTTGTCATAGTTTTCATTTTTTTGCTTTCCTTGCTTTAAGTAATATGTAGTACAATGGCATAAATTTAAGATTCATATTTGATGATTTTTCTATTCTTGAGGATGTATCCTGAATGTGTTGGGTCCCTTGAGACCAATGTTGCAACTGAAAGTTGTAGAGGTTTAACTCCAAAATTCCTTAAAAACTAATGTTGGTCTTTCCCAAAGGTCTTTCTGGGAGATAAGAGTGAAAGAGTTGCATCAGAAAAGAAGAGGTAGATCTAGGCTTTCTAATACTCCCATTTATAGAACTCTCCCAAGTTCCATGACTGTGGGCACCTGCTCTTCTTCTCCCCTCCTCTCTACTGCCCTCCTTCCCATCCCCCTCCTTCTTCAATCTTTCCTATTTCTAAAATACAATGTGTATGCTGGCTAGCTGGCCTCTAACACTGTCTTTTCTCCTCCTCTGCCTGTTCAATTCAATGGAGACCAAGTAGTTATAGAGATAGTAAACAAATGAAGCCTGGGGAGGTGAGAGGGATAAGGAATTATAAATACATATAGTTTAATTATTATAATTATCTTATTCCTCTCTGCACTGTGGTTAATCATAGCACTCTTCTAACTAAAAGAGGGTAAAAAATGTTGAAATGATACCTTGGTCATTTTGGGTTCCCCACAGAACAGAGTCTGAGGTGAGGATTTGGGTGCAAGTAGATTATTTGGCTGTGATCTCAAGTGAGCTATACAGAACATGGAAAAATCCAATAGAGGATGTGTTCTTAAACTG
This sequence comes from Tonatia bakeri, assembly GCA_004024845.1. NCBI lineage: Eukaryota > Metazoa > Chordata > Mammalia > Chiroptera > Phyllostomidae > Tonatia > Tonatia bakeri. The sequence goes on along the minus strand of PVIA01000455.1, from coordinate 392,415 downwards.
GTTACCACTGTGGACAACTGTGGCTCAATGCTGTGGGGAGCCTCTGAAGCAACATGGCGTGCATTGGCTTAGAAGTGTCCCTCCCAACAGCACTGTCCGGTAGGACTTTCTAATGATGGAAATGCTCTGTATCCACATTGCCCACAGCAATAGCCACACGTGACTACTCAGCACTTGAAATATGGCTAGTGTTACTGAGACATTGAATTTTACATTTTATTTAATTTTAATAATTTAAATTTAAATAGCCATATATGACTAACTAGTGACTACTTAATTGGACATCACAGCCCCAAGGGATCTTAGACCAGGCATTAATCACTAACTCCCCTCCTTCATTTGTGAAGGTCTACAGGGGAAGGGTTATTAGCTCTCTCCTACTTCCAACCTTTCCTGCCTGGGGGCTAAGATGTCTGTCAGGACTTGGAAGAAATCCCCGAGGAAGAAAAGTTGAGAGAAACACTGTCTTCCTGTGAGGAACTCCCCTTTCCCCCCAACCACCAGCACTGCAATCAGAGACAGGCTGAGATGATTTCTGGAGGCACAAAATGGCTCTTATGCTGTTTTACAAGGCAGTGAAAAGCAACAGTTTGTTACATTCAAATCTGTTGTCATGATTCTGGATCAAAGTTCACCTCATAAGAAATTTAACTATGCTAATAACCTTGATGTTCTGTTATTTTAATGCTTTACATCTTTTAATGTTCTATAAATAGCTTACATTATTCTTTAAAACTTTCATATTTTTTTTTTACTTTAAGTTAGTTACTAGGACAAAACTGTTACCTCATTATCAAACAGTATTTTACTGTGTTTTCAATTATTATGTTTTGAAATGCAAGTAGAAAATGTCATCTGTTTTACATTTTTGTTTTTGTACAAGTATATTTAAATTTGTTTTGACAATACAAATGACTATTCTAAGTTTTTGTTACTAATAAATGCCATAGCTTTTAAATTGCATATGCTATTGATAAATAAAAATAGTATAATGAAAAAATGTGGTAACTTCTAGTGATTTGAATTATGAAAAGTGATGAGGCTCTATTTCTTAAAGTTGAATTTAAAACAGTCTGTGCAAATTACATTTTTAAATTGAATTATCTGAGAAAATACTGCTTTTCTCTCAAGAAATTCATCAAACCCTAAAAATGTAGGGTTTATACAGCATAAATAAAGCTAAATAACCCATTAGAGTGCTACTCTGTAGATATTAAAACACAAAATTTACTCTTACTTTTTGCATTTCTATGAAATGGCTGTTTAAAGGTTAGAAATAAAGGCCAACATTTGCATTTAAATGGAGATATTTTAAGGAAAAAATGGCGATTTGTGAACTTTACCTTTGCCTCTAGTGCCTTGATTTTTTTTTTTAGATGGAAGAATAAAACTTCAGAGAAAATACAAGAAGTGGAAATAAATTAATAGCAAATATTTAGCATGACCAACTTTTCAGAATAGTGTTGTCATACTCTCTAGGGAGGGCAAATTGTCCTTCGTCATGAATCAGTTTAATAACATAAAATTACGTTTGACAATGAAAATAGAAAGTGATTCTGATTGGTATAAACCAGGGTCCCTAATTACCGAGAGCTCAGTAGAAGTGAAGAGTGAAAATCAGAAGGGGCCGTTAAGTACATGGCAGAGATCATAAGGTATTAAGAATTTTCATCCTATGTATTTATCTTTTATACTACAGTGTGTCTATCCAAGTACACCCAGTCAGTTGTTGAAATAACTTTATTCTGCATTATATTAGCCATTGCTAAAGCTCAGTAGAATTAGGGTAATAGACAGTAGGGAGGCACATTTATAATGCGTTTCACGTTATTTTTTTCTGTGCACTGATTTGTTGTGTGTATGTACTTGAGTGAGTAAATGATGGAGAGAGACTGAGTTGTTAAAACTGACTCTCCCCTTCTGCAAAACAGAACTAGATAGAACATTTGTGGAATTCATTTGAACTGGTGTGTGTGCCTAAACTCCTCTATAACAACCTTTAACAACTATTTTACTTAAATCATGTCAGCTCCTTGGTACTGCTGGTTTTCCCACTGTCATTTTCTACTTATCACTTGGGCCTTGGACACATGAGGAAAAAGACAACCTTAGAACTCCAGACCATTCTATCTGCACAGGTTCAGGAGTCAGAACAAAAGGTAAGGTAGGTACATGAGTACATGCTTTTCAAGCAGAATTTCTGCTTGTAAATGAAGGAACATGTGAAATATCAGTTAACATCCAGTCCATGGTGAGTCCAGAATTCCATATTGGGCAGACAGTCAGCAGTAAGATCTGAGGCCAATGGAGTAAATACCCTTGTTAGAGAAACACTGGCATCCTGGAAGTTTATTAGCCATCATCTGGGCTCCAGCCATTGGGAAACTGATCTGTAAGGTCAGGACATTCAGTTTTGGGCCCACAGAGGACAGCATCCAGAAGTTTAGGCTTTAAAAGTCTGAGTGAAGGTGATTTTAACAGCAGAGGGAATACATCTATACAGGACTGTAGTCCTTATGGAAATGACTTAGATGAACCGATCTGGTTACATTTGTCCAAGGTAAATGTATCACTAGAGTCAATTGTCACCCACTCAGTTACTGGACCAGAGTAATTTCTACTACCTTTGCAATGGGAAGGGGCATTATACCATCTTAGAAACTGGAACTTAAAAGCTACTGGCCATTCCAATTCCATTTTTATCTTTATTATAGATTTCTTAATAGATGCCAGACACTGTGCTAGGCCACATCATATAGATTATCTTGGTGTTATTTGGAGCTAAGTACTATTTTCTTGGCTAGCCTCTTTTACACAGTGCTTCTTCAAAAAAAAAATTTAGGCAAATGTGTTACAGACATAGTAGAAAATGTTAGTATGTCAAATAACCTGCAGTGAAAGATTTTACGATGAGCTTTTCTATTCACATTTTTGCTAAACAAGTTTAAATCCTCAAATGAGTATATTTATATCAGAATTCCTCAAATGGTAAGTTGCTCATACTTATCAGACACAAACTATCAAACAAACAAATGCAAGGAAAAAAGAAACTTTGACAAACCAATAAACACAAAAACTGAGAGGATCCTAAAAATATATTTGGGAAATAGTAGTTTGTGGGGGGGCTCTGCCCACAGGGCACCCCCCTCCCCCACCCCTGGCCGCTATGAATGAGAATAAGTCTACCAAGACATGATCTGCTGGGGAGGAAAGGTGGCAGATCTCTCAAAGGAGAAGGGCCAGGAGCTTGTTCCTCATGGTCTTTTACTGGGTTCATTTACACGAGAATTCAGGTAAATCTCAGTAATTATTGCCAGGCAGTAAGGATCAAACAATAGATAACAAAGAACTCTGAGGGCCTATTTTGAGTCAGGGTCAGATAGCTAAAGAGCTGTAAAACTTTGAGGAACAAACTTTCTTCTTGTTTGGACCCTTATCATTTCATTGAGAGCATTGTAAACAAAGAAGGTTTCACAGGATTTTACATATTCTTTCTTAGGCCTGATCACCCAGGGAACCGCCCTTTTCAGCACAGGGCTGCACCACCCTCTGTCATTGTTTCAGGCTTAGGTGGAGCAAGGGAAGTAAGGCAGCCAAGAGATTAGGAGATTTTCTCGCAGACAATGAGGACTCAGGCTTTCTCAAAGCCGAGGGGTGAGGGTCCATCACCCACTTTTGCTGTAGCCCCCAAAGTCCCTGCTTGGGGTCCTCCCATGTGATTGTGCCTGTCTTAGGTCATTCCCCCTTTGGAGAATCTTACCATCATTGGCTAACTGACCAAACATTGGGGGCCAGTTATGGATGAAGTAAAAGGAGCAGAAGCGGAGCTCCTGCCAGGGAGATAAGCTTTTGTCTCCTTGCTGGCTTATGGTCCAAGGTCGCTCCCTCAACCTTAGCCTTGGCGGGGGTTACAGCTTCTGAAACCAGGCAGGGTGGTTCCCAACAGTAGTTTAAAAAGAGTTAAACAGGTTATTTTATTTTAATGCAGGGCACATCAGAGTGTAATAACCAAGAGGAACTGTCATATACAGAATCTTTCCCCCAAACATTTGATTTCAGTCATTTGACTTCAGAGTAGTCTATATGGAAGCATCCTAAGGAATTAACATCTTCCAGCACAAATTTGTTAAAATCCCAGTTTCCCAGTTTCATCCATCACTAAGAGAAGCTGTCTTCAGGAAAACTCAGGGAGGTTTGGTGTCTAGGGTCGTGCTGGTTGTACTTCAAAAAGGACAGAGGTAGAAAGGGATCTAAATAGAGGCCTCAAAGAGGATCAAGATTGATGGAGGATTTTCTGTATGAGGATTGTCTGTAAAGTTGGGATTCTTTGGTTGAACATGGTAGTGACTCTAAAGGGACTGAAATGTATAAAATTACAAACACTGGTCGCAGGCTGCACATACTATTTAATCCAATTCTATACAAACCCTCCCCTACCCACATCTTAAGGATTAATTTATGGGTAAGAAGTCCATAGAGGGTTGTTAATAGCAAACCAAGCTTTTAGAGCTCTACCCTAACTTTTGGTGATATGGACAGTTAAAGAGAATACCAGCTGAATGAATATGCTGGGCAGAAGTATGCATAGGTATTGAAAATTTTTCTCCTCCAAAACATGATTGTTCATAGGTGAACTGATAACTAATATCAAATGATCAATAAGTATTTGATGAGAGAATGAATCAGGAAAATAGATTATAAATTAAGCAGTTGCACTTTAGAGTTCATAAGTTTGTGAAAGAGATAAAAGGAAATAGAAATAATTGACTAATTAAACATATGTGATGGACTGGTCTATAAATTAAAAGGAGATGAATGTTTCCTTTTCACTCATCAGCCTACTTCTCTCCCCAAGCAAACTTTGATTCCTAAACACTAACGTAGAAAGTGTTTATTATATACGTACAATATCTAGAAACACAGTTAAATTTTCAAAATGAACTTTGTCTTCCCAACATCCATAGGATAGGCTATGGATGAATCCTTCTTAAAGTTACAGGCTTAGCATTAAACTTTATTGATTATTTGACAAAAAGGAAAATGTTAATTAAATAAACAAGTTTACCACAGCAAAGGAAGAATTCAGCTGAGCCTAAGATAATCATATCTGAGTATACTCAGATATGATTGAAAAAATATAACTCAACTTTTTAGTACTCTTGTTATTTAATCAATTGGAATGTAAATGAATATATAACAAAACTTTGGTAAAGTGTTTTTTTCCAAGAATTGCATATCTTTCTGCATTTCTGGCCTTGAAACTAACTGTCCCTTGAAAGTCCCTGCCTTCATAATTTCCAAGATCAAGTGTCTAACATGACATTACAAAAGGGTACATGAGTGACAGAGACTACTTTTACTGAATTGCCTAGCCAACTCAATAATGGAACCATTTTGATCATTTGTTTCTGCACTACCTAGCAAAACCTATTTTAGTTTGGCTAAGTCTCATGTTTTACATAAGAAACAAGATATCAGTGGATTTACCTATGTCATGCTCAACAAGGGGATTTAATTTGATTAATGTTTTGCATATACTAAAATCTCATTTCTATCTATACACATTCAGGATTCCATGGAGAGGCGGGAGGGTATTTGTTTTCCCATAAAGCATTCCAAAATGACCACAAAGAGTGAAATATTCCCCGAAGGAAAAATAAAGACTGCAGAGCACAGACAAAGCAAACAAATGAAAAGGACAAACTGAGAAAGTGCTAAGCCCATACTATGATACAGAAATAATACTGGGTGATAAAATTAGAAAAATTGCTCAAGGCTGTCTTTGCTATTTGGTAGAATTTCACTATAAAGCAAACAGTTGGTATGAATTATATGCTTATATTTGTGTAAATATTTGTGCATGTGTGTAATTTTTTGCCCATCTCTTTTGTCAGGAACCATTAAACTCAGTGCCCAGAGAGATGTTGTAAGTCAGCTACTATAAAATTAAGATATGCTAGAAACTCATAATTAATTACATAAAGTTATTTTACAAGACCAGAAAATGGTTCTACATTTTATGTTATATTAAAAACTGAGAAAACATCATTTATGAAATCTAATAAGGCAGAACATTATTATGTTCATATTGAAAGTCTGACTAATCTGAGTGGATTAAAGGTGCCTTGTGGAATATCTTGTATTAGTTGACTAATTCCTGTCTTCATTATTAATGTTCAGAGGCAACTGTAATAGCTACAAGTAAATATCTATTCAAAATAAGTTTATAAACATGTCTTAATCACCATAGACAGCATATTGTTTTAATGAAGGTTAAATAGCATAAATTTACTTTTCTATCCCTTTCAAAACCACCAAATTTTGAAAAGCAGATTAGTGAATGGCAGAGCTGTCACCCCTGATAAAGCCATTTCACATCTTTGGAGAGCTTCAATATGATACACTGAAGTGTGCTCACTGTCCCTTATGAGCGTTACGTGGTTTGTAAGATAAAAGAGAGAAAGCAGAAGTGAGAAGGTTTCAATTACAAGCCTAGTCATATCATATAAAGGGATAGCATGGATTAAACCCCTACTGCCACCCTTCCCCCTCCCTCTTATCCACCAAAACTTCCACTATCCTTTATGACACACAGCTGAGTAGGAGACATAGAACCACATTTTTCACAGGGATTTGAAATGTCTTAGTGGTCATGGTCTGGCAGTAATAGAAACCATATGCTGTGGGTCAGGAGGAAAGCTATCTTGAAATAGAAGAACCCATCTCTTGGCCTAATGACCTGGGGAGACGTTAGTCATTTCGATGCATTTTTCCTTGAAGCAATGTGGTGGTTTTTTGGCTTCCTTTTTCCTCTGTGTGGCTCTAAGTTGTGAAAGGCATAACCACATATTACCCATAAGGTGGATAATGTCAGTGATAAGCAAATGGTTAATGTCAGTAGCAATAAAATTCTCTTCCAGGGCAACTGTTAGGTGATTTGTTGTAGATTGATTTGCATTTCCCTTTGTGATTTTTAAATTCCTTTTGGCTTCCTAATACTTTAAAAACCAAATCTGATGGAATGAGAGATAGCTTGAAAGAATTTGATTTAAGCTGAGTGCTTTGTGGACACTGGAAAACTAGCTTTTGTCTTAAGTTACATTGCCTCTGGAATGACAGCATGTAAGACAAAGCAATATGATCTTTGTAATGGCTGTTGGCCCATCTCCATTTGACATGCACATGCCAGTTATATGGATTGGGTCACTTGAGGTTTCCCATTTCCCATAAAATAATGTTTATTGTGGCCTGATGGGGCTTAGAATTGGTCCTTAAGTGATTTTGCTTCAGTCCCTTGTAGTGATCTGTGAATATGTACCCCAAATTTACAGTGACTAAGAGGTGTTGGCCATTTAAAATTCTGCTAGTGGACACTCATCAAAGTATTTTGGTTCATGGGTTATATTTGTGTTTACTTTCACCTTATGAGTAGTCTTAAAAAAGTTTTTCCTCCACTGCAGAATTTTTGTTATATATATAAGCAGGAGTTTTCTAAAATTTAGATTATGGTTTATCAGAAATTCTCAGTATCCTACTGATGAATCCTTGAACTACCACACACCCTTAGTTCTCTGTTTTTCTCAGATTGAAGGGGGTAGCCAAGGTGGTAAAAAATGTTTTTTCCCTTTCCCTGCCTTCTCTGGGATGTTACTCATTCTTCTACTGGCTCCAAGAGGGCTCATAAATTGAAGTAAGTGGGATATAAAATGTCTCTTAGCACCTCCATTTCAAACTAGCTTTCTAGAATGATCACATGACCAAGACAAACTTATCCTCTGCTATTTTCAGAGGTTTCCTCTTTGTGTACTTGTGCGTTTGTGTCCAGGAAGATTGGGCAGGGCTGTAATCAGTTCTTTCATCTACCAGGACTACTACATTAAAACTAAAAGAAAGAAAGGAAGATTGAGTTAAACCAGCCCTAAAAATATTGATGTTCCATCATTGGAAAAAGGTTGACAGGTTCTTTCAAAGGAAGGTCATTTGAAAGCTTAAGAAAGCTTTTTCACTTAACTCCAGTTCTTGATCTTATCTGAAAGCTTATCCCAGGTTGTCTTATACTATTTTATCATGATTTTGATAGGTTTCAGAATGAAGAATGGAACATGGCTTACGGAGTGCAGGACAAGCGCCACGGTGCTGCACTGTGAAGTAAGCCAAAGTGATTTGTCTTCATCAGCTGTTCCATAATGATGTTTCACTTCTTTTCCTGCATGGATTGAAACATTGTGATACTATTTCAAAGAATGCATTTGTAAATTTAGATCAAAACTATAAATGATTAGAAAGTTTTCAGAAATATTTAACAAGTATTATTTTAATGTGATTTGCTCTATTTCCTATACTCTAAATAATTTCCTTTGACAATAGTAAAAATATTTTCATTAAAATCTCTTCGTGTTTTGTGTATTGAAACAACTGAGAAAATAGAGAATTTGACTGTAATTAAATGACCTGTTGTATAGGATAACTTGATTAAACAGATAAAATAATGAAAGGAAATCAAATAGGCATTACTTTGAGACCTCCTCTGACACTCAAAGGTTTTGATTGAGAAATTCCCACAATAGTATAGATTGAGTGAATGAACTAATTTCTTTATAATTTGTTCTAATAAGGACTTTCCACTGATGGAGAGGGCAAAGGGAATCCCCATCATCTTCACTGTCATAAAAAAGACAAAGAAATTGCAGGTTTTGAAAATGCTTTCCCTAGTTTCAACACCTTAGCTTAAAGTGTTGGAGAGCGCCTGAGAATTACCTTTCCAGTAGATGTTTTCAAAGACAAGGGTGGATGGATGGATGGAAGGAAGGAAGGAAAGAAGGAAGGAAGGAGGGAAGGAAGGAAGGAGGGAAGGAAGGAGGGAAGGAAGGAGGGAAGGAAGGAAGGAAGGAAGGAAGGAAGGAAGGAAGGAAGGAAGGAAGGAAGGAAACCCTTGCCACATATAACATATTTGAATAACATCATGATGCAGCTTTCTCAGGTGATAAGATAGAAGTGTCTTGATGTTCAATTGAATTTAAGCTTTAACATCTTTCATCAAAGCAGTTGCTATAATACAATGTTATACATGAAAGTTAAAATGACATGATTATAAGTAAACTTCAGTTTTGTGTTATTACCTACCATTTACAACATGGTAAAACACAATGAAAGAAATTGCATCTTCTAGGTAATAAAGAAATATTTTATGACCTCAGTATTGCTTACATCAAGGTAGGTTTTAAGACTTTTCCTTAGGTAGAATTTGATAGAATAGAGACCCCCTAGACATTAAGACATTCTATTGATTTTTTTTTGCAAGTACCTTTTCTGTAATCTCCCCAGAGCAGTAATCATTAGCTCTGGGTATTTCACTGAAACACTCATATTTGAAGGTATTTTGTTAAAATTGAGACTTGTCCTATTTAAAAACAAAAAAATTATAGTGGTATTCTTTCATGTTCTATTTAAAATACACCTAAGAAAGCATTAAATACATATTGCTAATCCTTATAATGCTTTATTACTAAGCAGATATACTAGTTTTAAAGAGGATGCTGAGAGATTTTTAGAATTGGAGCAGATATTTGTGTTCAACTAAAGCAGAAATTAACACCCTACAATTGCTGAGACATTTTTGAAGCTCTTTGACTCTCCAAATTGATCTTTTTCTATCTCCAGAATTATTTCATTTTTGGATTGTTTTACTCAGATACAAGAAATAATTATCATTTGAAATGCCATCCATCCTTGGTGAAACATTTTCGGTGAGGCAGTGGAATCCAGCATTCAGTCAGAAGATGCAATGAAATGAAATCCAGGAGTCATCTCCAGGAGACATGTCTGCAGCCAAACTTGAACTCCTTTCTCTGTCTTGCAGGAGTGCACCTGCATGACTGCTTCACACGAAGTTTAATTGGCAGAGTGTATGTGTCCCACTCACTCCATTGTGCCATCAGTACTGAGATGGCTCTAGGTACTGATGGCCTTTATCATGTGAATCCCTGACTATCACTATGGACCAATACAGACTTCTCTCTGGCTTCTTAGCTCCCATTTTCTGTCCCTGACTCTGATCCCCTGGCTCACCTTTCCTAAAACAGCTATCTGATCTTCTCATTTTATGTTCATAAACTTTTATTCTTTATTTACAGCCTTCAGAATATATAAATCTAAGCTCTTTGTGTCATAATTGGGACTTGGGAGAGGAAGCAATTATCCAACTTAATGGCCTCTAAAGAAAATATTAAACTTTAAATTTATTTATCTCCTCCTTCTAAATTTGTATATTTGTGTATATTTTTTAACTTATATACTTTGCCAATATGGTAGTACACAGCTGTAATTGATGAATAAACATACTAATATTAGGGTATGCTAAAATATATTTTACTCAGAAATCACACACACACACACACACACACACACACACATACACACACACACACACACATTTAGATCATTGCTGTGAATCTCCTCTTTCCTTTTTCCTTTTCTACCAGGTAGACAAAGCAGGTAAATTAAGTTTGTGTTGTTGGTACACCAGAACTAACAGATAGATTCTGTTAAGTCTGCTACAGGAGTTTATACTTGTTTACCATGTCCTTTACTCAAAAGGCAACTGGTAAATACCATTGATCCATTTTTCACTTCTTTCCTTTCTGACCTCTTTTGTTCTCTTGGGCATCTGTCAAAGGGATTAGGAACCCATTTCTTGTATTTGGCCTGGGCTGGCTTTTATTTGCTCGTGCATGTTAACGCCTCTGCTATTTTACTACAGTCCTTAGCACATTCTTGTCTGCACATGTTTCCCTTGCAGTTTTAACTTACAGCATAGTTTTGATGCTTTCAGTCTCCAAGTAGTTTTAAAACTCCAGGTGCTCCATGATCATTTGGTGCTATTGGTACTGCCATGGCCACCATTGCCACCATTACCAAGCTGTCCTGACCCCATCCTCTCACTCCACCTCTCTTATACCTCCCCCATCACATAGAACTCTCAGTATTAATCCTGAGACTATGCTGGCTTTCTACTTCAGCTATACTCACATGGATTGTGAGTTGTTCTTGCATTAGGAGCTAAAAATAGCATTCCTGGCATGGTCGGAGGCTCTCAATACTCTGTGCTCTCACACAGTAGCGTAACTTATTTTTCTCCATAATCCCAGGAGACAGAGGCAAAGAACTGGCTTAGCAAAATTGCTAGGACATAACCCCAGGGCACCAACTGCCCAACCTAGATGTGGTTTCTAATATTTTTCCACTTTAGTCTAAATTGAGATACTTTAAGACAAAAGAGGTATATCCCTTTCTCACAAGAAGAATGATGTGCTAGGGGTGTCCAACCTGTGGCCCAGGTTGGCTACGAATGCAGCCCAACACAAAATCGTAAATTATGCATGAAACTTTTTTTTTTTTTGCTCATCAGCTTTCATTAATATTTGTGTATTTAACGTTGTGGCCCAAGACAACTCTTCTTCTTCCCGTGTGGCCCAGAGATGCCAAAAGTGTGGACATCCCTGTTTCCATCAAACTACTCCATCAGTCCTGATGGTTCCTGTGTTTATTGTCAATCCACGACAGCTAACTGTCAAAAGGAATGATTGAATATTTGTGCTGGAACACCAACAGAAGAAGAAGGCCTTCTGAAGCTGCCTCTGCATTCTCCAGAAATGATATCTACATTCAATTCTCAATGTTCTGGTCTTCTTGGCCTTCTTAAGTTTATCTCCCATCTTTTCTTTCTAACACTTCAGTCATTTTGAGCCACTTTCCATTCCCCTGAGCCTGCCTGTTTGCCTTGGTGGGCCAAAAATGCCTTCCCTGTCTCTACTTACCTGTTGAAATCATATCCATACCCACATAATGGTAATGATCACTAAACAGCCTCTGCTAACCATCCTCACCAAAATAACCTCTTTCTTTCTCATCAGAAGCCCTGTGACATTTATGTTAGAGCCTTTTCATTATAGCCTTTACATCTTGACTTTGTGGTTATTTTTGTATAGTTTAAAAAATTATATTATAATACATAACCTGCTGATTTTTGAATTCTTTGAGAATAGGTTGTATGTCATATTCATCTTTGTATGTTCCTACTGCCTAGTTATAATGATATTATTACATTGGAGGCACAGTTTTATTTCTAGAAGAGATTATATGACTGACTGAAATGTTTCACAATGAGGTATTCTTCTGATGGAATATTTTAACCTACCACTGCTGAGAATTCCTCAGTCAGCAAAGAGATAGTAGTGCATCATTCTGACACTCCTTTGAGATACATGTTTATTCAGTGTCTACCCTCTAACCAGAAGATATTTAATAAAGAAAGAAAATCTGTAGTTTGATTATATGCTTAGCCAAGAAATTTCTTTTGCAATTCTAAGGAAAATCTCCAGCAAACCCAATTACTCTCCCAGCAATGCACTTCAAAGGAGAGAAGAATGCATTTCTTGTATAGAATTCCTGGATATGTTTGATCATTAGTCAGGGCAAGTAGTTGACTTGAGGCTATTTACTCAGCAGGAATAAAAAGTACAGCATGGATTCAGCCAAGAGGAGTGTCCTATAGCTTTCTGAAACAGAATTTAATTTGATCTGTCAGAGGAGTTACAGAGGTTTGCTGTAGAAACGAGTCACAATCAGTAAGATCTGGTTGACTTTTTTTGTATTAAAAATGATTCTTCCCCCCAATTGTACTTTTTCAGGAATAATAATAGAGAAACTTGGCACCAAGTAAACTGAGTGAGAGCCTGAGAATTTCATAACAATGCTTAATGAAACAGGGTTTTGCTTCTCTGAGTCTAAGCTTTGCTCTTACACTTGGGTATTTTTTTAAATACATTTGAATGTTGTATGGCTGATATTTATTTCATTTTCAAAGAACCACAAAATATTTTTGATGTAGTCAAAAAATATAATACCATTAGATTTCTAATTAAAAATATACAAGTATATTATGAGAAGATCAATTTTTAAATGGTCTTAAAATATCAACTTTTTATACTAAATTCATATTTTATAAGATAGACTTTACACTTTCTGGGAAAAATTGCACATCACTTTTCAACATGTAATTTTCAGCACTTAAATTTTTAATTAAATTTAATTTCATTTGTAAGATGTTCATTTCCATTTGGCATGCTCATCAGCTAAAATAATTAATGAATATAATTAAAATTTCCCATTCTCAATCTTCTTATCCCAATTTTTAAAAAAATAATTTTTTTTAACTTATGGAAATAAAAAAACAAACTTATGTGTCAGATTAAAAGTAAAGGGTTGAAAAAATATTATTTCATGTAAATGGAAAGGAAAATAAAGCTGGGGTAGCAGTACTTCATCAGAAAAAACAGACTTTAAAACCAAGGCTGTAGCCCTGGCTGGTGTAGCTCAATGGATTGAGCACAGGCTGTGAACCAAAGCATTGTAGGTTCGATTCCCAGTCAGGGCACATGCCTGGGTTGCAGGCCACGGCTCCCAGCAATCGCACATTGATGTTTCTCTCTCTCTTTCTCCCTCCCTTCCCTCTCTAAAAATAAATAAATAAAATCTTAAAAAAATTACTTATATAAAAAACAAGGCTGTAGTGAAAGACAAAGAAGGGCCCTACGTAATAATAAAGGAAGCAATCAGATAAGAGGATATAATCCCAGTTAATATTTGCACACCCAACACAGGAGCACCTGAATATGTAAAGTAAATCTTGATGGACATAAAAGGAAATATTGACAGAAATACTGTCATAGTTGAGGATTTTAACACCCTACTGACTTCAATGGACAGATCTTCTAGACAGAAAATCAACAAGAAGACAGTGGCCTTAAAGGACATACTAGATCAGGGGTGTCAAATTGAGAGCTTGGTGCTTCCACTGGGTAGAAACAAGGTGCCAGGGCAGATGAAACAAAGTGTAGAGCTAGATTCAGCCTGCAGGCCTTGTGTTTGCCACCTCTGCACTAGATCAAATAGATTTAATTGATATATACAGAGCATTTTACCCCCAAACAGCAGAATATATATGGTTTTCAAGTACACATGGAATATTTTCTAGGATAGACCACATGTTAGGACATAAAACAAGTCTCAATAAATATAAGAAGATTGAAATCATATAAAACACCTTCTTTGACCACAATGCTATGAAACTAGAAGTTAATCACAGGAAGAACACTGAAAAACATTCAAAGACATGGAAGCTAAATAACAGATTATTAAACAATGAATGGGTAAACAATGAGGTCAAGAAAAAAATCAAAAGGTAGGTACCTTGAAAAAAATGAAAATGAGAACACAACACTCCAAAATCTATGGGACATTGGGAAAGCAATCCTAAGAGGCAAAGTCATAATGTTACAGGCTTATCTCAAAAACAAGAAAAAGCTTAAATAAACAATCTAAGTGAACACTTAAAGGAACTTGAAAAAGAACAACAGACAAAGCCCAAAGTGAGTAGAAGGGAGAAAATAATAAAGATCAGAGCAAAAATAAATGAAATAGAGTCTAAAAAAATGATACAAAAGATCAATGGATCCAAAAACTGGTTCTTTTACAAGATAAATAAGATTGGCAAACCTTTAACCAGACTCATCATGAAAAAAAAGAGGACTCAAATGAATAAAATCAGATGTGAAAGAGAAGAAGTAATAACTGATATCAAAGAAATACAAAGGATGGTAAGAAAACATTATGAACAATTATATGCCAACAAACTGGACAACCTGGATGACATGGGTAAATTCCTAGAAACATACAATGTCCCAAAACTAAATCAGGAAGAATCAGAGAATTTTAATACAGATTATACCTAGTGAAATTGAAGCCATAATAAAAAAAAATCCCTCAAAAACAAACATCCTGAACTGAATGGCTTCATAGGTGAATATTACCAAACATTCTAAGAAGAACTAATACCTCTAATTCTCAAACTATTTCAAAAAATTCAAGAGGAGGAAAACCTCCCAAGCTTATTTTATGAGGCCAGTATTATCCTAATTCCAAAACCAGATAAGACACTACAAAAAAATAGACAATTATAGGCCAGTATCACTGATGAACATAGACACTAAAATCCTCAACAAAATATTAGCAAACCAAACACAGCAATGAATCAAAAAAATTGTACACAATGATCAAGTGGGATTTATTCTGGGAATGCAGGGTTGATACAACATTCATAAATCAGTAAGTGTGATTTACTACCTAAAGAAAATGAAAGATAAAAACTACATGATCATTTCAATAGATGCAGAAAAAAAATTTGATAAAATCTAGCACCCATTTATTAAAAAAAAAAACTCTCAGCAAAGTGGGAATAGAGGGAACATACATAAACATCGTAAAGGCCATATGTGACAAACCCACTGTTAGCATTATAGTCAATGGGCAAAAACTACAAGCATTTGCCTCAAGATTGGAAACAAGACAGGAATGTCTACTTTCACCTCTCTTATTCAACATAGTACTGGAAGTAGTAGCCACAGCAGTGAGACAAGAATCTTGGACATTGCTTGTAGCAATATTTTATTGGATATATCTCCCCAGGCAAGGGAAAAAAGAGAAAAAATAAACAAATGGGACTACATCAAACTAAAAAGTTTTTGCACAGCATAGGTAAACATCAATAAAATAAAAAGACAGCTCACAGAATGGGAGAACATATTCGTTGATACATCTGATAAGGGTTTAATACCCAAAATTTATAAAGAACTTACAAAACTCATCACCAAAAAACAAAAATCAATGCATTTAAAAAATTGGCAAAAGATCTGAATAGATACTTCTCCAGGGTTCATACACATGGCCAACAGACATATGGAAAGATGCTCATCATCACTAATCATCAGAGAAATGCAAATTAAACCACAGTGAGATATCATCTCACACCTGTCAGAATGGCTATCATCAATAAATCAACAAACAACAAGTGCTGATGAGGATTTGGAGAAAAAGGGAACCCTTTTGCACTGTTGGTGGGCTTGCAGATTGGTGCAGCCACTGTGGAAAGTAGCATGGAGATAACTCAAAAAAATTAAAAATGGACCTCTTTTGAGCCAGCAGTCCCACTTTTGGTAATATATCTGAAGGAACCCAAAACACTAATTTGAAAGAACATAAGTACCCTTATGTTCATTGCAGTGTTATTTACAATCACCAAGATATGGAAGCAGCCCACATGCCCATCAGTAGATGAGTAGATAAAACAGCTTTGGGACATTTACACAATGGAATACTACTTGACCTTAAAAAAGAAGAAAATCTTACCCTTTGCAACAGCATGGATGGACCTGGAGAACATTGTGCTGAGTACAATAAGCCGTCAGAGAAGGACAAGTGCCATGCGGTTTCACTCCTATGTGGAATCTAAAGAACACACGGAACTAACAAACAGAGCAGAAACAGACTGATGGATACAGAGCAGGGTGACAGTTATTGGCAGGGTTTGGAGGTGAGTTAGGGGAGAGAGGGATTAGGCAAAAAGGAAAAGGAACTCATGGACATGGACAGCTGTGTGGTGACTGTAGAAGGAAGGGTGGTACATGGAATCTAAATGGTAATGGAAATATCAATAAAAATTTTTTAAAAAGAAACTGCTGTGTAACCACAAATGCTTTAGACAAGACCTAATTATAATTTTTATCATGAATATTGCTGAAAGAAATAACTATATATTTTTTATTCTTAGACAAATGAAAAATACAAAATGAAAAACACTAGTGAGTCTTACTTGTTACTGGTTACTTTAAAGAAAGGAACTACTTCTGTAATATCAATTTTAAAAAGTTAATTCTGTGTTCTAATGGGAGTGTAATGAGTTTTTCTCAAAGTGAACTCTAATGAATTTATCAGTGTGCTGCCATATTTATGGTAGAGGCTATGCAAATTTGATTGATGTTTATTTATGCATGCATCACATTGGGAATATATTTACGGACCATAAGCTTGCTGGAAAATTTGTTGCAGGAAAGAAAATTTATGAAGAAGCCTTCTTATCCCAGGAGTAGAATTAAGGTAAAATTAACAAGGAATTGAAGTTATCTTTGATCATGATTTTTATTTCATTTTTATGCACTTTGAGGAAGTGTTGTCTGTTTTTTTGATGTTCAGCAGAGCAGCACAATGCAATACACAGGAGCATAATGTTGAATTTTCATAATAATGCCTGTGATGCAAATGAGGCACACTTCAAAAAGCAGGTTGATTAGCATTTCTTGGTAAGATGACAGTCCCCTCTTTTTAAAAATTTTTGTTCATTAGTTTTATCGGTAGATTGCATATACAGATTTCAAATTTCAAGTGCATAGTTTTTGCTTATAATTATAATGTGAATTTAAATAGTTTTAGATTATGCATTTAAAACAATTCTTCTGTCACTAAATTACAGTCTGAATTAATGAGTTGTTTGTCACCTCAGAGCCCTTTGCTTTGAAATTCAGTCCGGTTTAAAGTGAACTTCAACCGTACAGGCCAGTAGCTCACAGAAAGTTGCAGGATTAATGAGCTCCAGGGTCTCCATGGCTCCCTTAGAAGCACACATCACTAAATTCTCTTCTCAGGGAACATCATTCTTATGTGAGAAGACAGAGAGGTGAATATGGAGAAATGGTATTTAAACAAATGATTTGATCATTGTTAATGAAGAGAGTTTTTCATCCTGCTAGGCACATTTTGCCTTCTCTAACTGGAGTAAAATTAAAATCGATGGATGTTTTAATAAGGCTACTGATATTAAAACAATGCTCCTCTATGGTTTATTATTTAACTATTTGTTTTCATTTCACTTAATGGACATTCTAGGGTTTGGATGAAGAACTTATACACACTCCCAACCACACCTGCACACACATATTCTTGGATAATATAGCCCATTTATACAACTTTATCTTTCTCTCTTATTACCCTGAAGGCATAACTGTCATTTTTCTCCTCTTCGATCTTCTGAAGGTATCTTCTGAGTCTCACAAGGATGAGAGTAAAATGGGAGAAAATTTGCCCCTTTCCCTTACAGTAGCCTTTCTTAGTAAGCTGACAATGACCCTTTTCAAAATAATGTTTATTAATCCTATGAGTAGATTATATGGCCAGACCTTTTAATTAAAGGCAAATCAAACTCTTTGCCTCTGGGGAGAAATCATCTACCTGCAAGTGTACCAGCTAATTAAGACAGCCTGGGCAAAGAATGGCAAATTTGTGATAATCCTACAGATACTGCTCACTCTCAGGCAGATATCACTCATCAATCACAGGCTTTTCTTCTTAGGCCCCCTCTCTCTGCACTAAGACAAAGCCTCAGAATTCCTCCCAGCACTGTAGTTCAGATAGCCCTTACCTGTTGACCACAGCTGGCAAGTGAAACAAATACATTTGCTAGTCCTTGCCTGGCCAGCCCTGTTTGCCATCGTTAGGCACTCTGATCACTTGAGCAAACCAGCAAAATTCCAGCCTATTTTCAGCTTTCATTTACAGAGATATTAAGGTGCTATGATATTGGTATCTTTGAGTTGATGAAATACAGTCTTCTCTTTACTTTTCCTAATGCCCCTTTCACCTAAACTCAGCCTCTTTCTGCCTGTTTCCTCCCAGCTAATCATCCTTGTCATCTGTGTTTCATTCCTTGAAATTAATTCCTCCTACTCCTGACTTCATTATCATTTTACTAGAATGTGAAAATATTTTCAAATGAATAAGCTGACATCCTTGAATGAGATTGGGGTAAGATTTTGCAGCTCTAATTTTGGCGTCCTGGGGCTATCTTGAAGCCGTGGGGAACAGAGTATGGGCCCAGCAGGCATTATTTGATATTCTTGTCCAAGCCCTCTCTTGACAGGTAGTAACACTCACCACTAAAAGCAAGAAAGATGCATCTGCTAAAAGTCTCATTGCCATTAAAAATAGGCTCTTGATCCTTATTCTGGCATTTGTGTTTCATCATAGCAAATCTGAATGCCAGAAAAGCATAGAAAAGGAGTTTTTCCTTGCTCCTAAAGAGATCTGGTACTTCAAACCCCCAACCCCTAATCTACCAAAGATTATGTATGCTTCTGTGTTGGATTTTAAAAATTTAGGTTTCTTACAGATTACAATGACTGAGTGAAACATCACTAATATGTGGTTCAAAAAACATAGACAGGAAAACCATGTTTAAAAATGCAGAGCATTTCTAATCATCTAGGATATTGCCATTCTATTTGCATTCATTACATAAAAAAACAAAAGATGAACATCTTATGTCTACAGTTCAAAGATGATTGATTTGAAGTTCTATGACAATTCTAAAACCTGGCCTAAAAATGTATGAAACATTCTAAAGAATGTTCCTAGAGATATGCAAATAGAGTTTGAAAAAATTCAAATCGGTTGTACTGGCATAGGGCCAATTTACTCATTCACTCTCAGGGAATATCAGAATCTCACAAGTTTAACTCAAGAGGAAATGTACGTATGTACACTTTCTTCAGGTAAAAAAAGATTTATTACTCAGCCAGCACTAAATATTTGAGTTTTGTTTGTCATTTTTCTATCCAGGGTGCATTAACTAGCTGTGTAATCAGCATGTTAATGCCATTTTAAGAGCTATTCAACTTCTTCCTGATGGAGAGATGAGATAATGCAGGGAACCCCAAACTGATGGGTGAGTTTTAGAATATTCTGTTCTTAGGTACAGCTGGAACCCCTATCAGGGTGTCTAACCCGTGGCCTTTGGGCCGTATGCAGCCCAGGATGGTTATGAATGCAGTCCAACACAAAATTGTAAATTTACTTAAAACCTGTTTTTGCTCATCAGTTTCATTAGTG
The DNA here is from genome assembly GCA_004024845.1 of Tonatia bakeri. Lineage (NCBI taxonomy): Eukaryota > Metazoa > Chordata > Mammalia > Chiroptera > Phyllostomidae > Tonatia > Tonatia bakeri. Next base: position 372,639 of record PVIA01000455.1, on the reverse strand, counting down.
TTTGTGTATTTAATGTGTTGCCCAAGACAACTCTTCTTCCATTGTTGCCCAGAGATGACAAAAGTTTGGACGCCCCTGCAAATAATTCAAACTACTGGAAAGATTACTAGACACAGCAGAGTGTGTCTTAGTTGGCATTAGTTCTATGTACACATAGAAGTATCTTAGAATGGGAGACAATGGGCTGGCAGATTTTTAAATATGAAGATGTTAACATGTAAGGAACCTCAACATAGGAGGTGATGGTCAAGGAGTTCAAAGCAATTATGATTCATAAGAAAGACAATAGTGTTTTAGAAAGGGTGGAATAACTGGAAAAAAGAAAAGAACTTAGGCCAGATTTTACAGTTTCTAACATTTTTCCCAATAGCAATGATGATATAACTCTGAGTAAAGAACTGTGTTGTGACATGCACTGCCTTATGCTATTAGAAAATAAGGTCTTGCATTTTATTTTTTGAAAAAAGTCTTCTGTCTAGGAAAAGAAGTAGCTGTGTCTTTGGGAGCCACAGAAAAACACAAGGCATTAACATCATTGAGACAATGAGTTAAAATGAATGGCTTACTTTATTTATGAATTTTTTAAGACTATGTTGGTGACTTTCTTAGTTTTGGAACTTTTTAGACATTTTCATTTCATTCTTTCTGGAGAGCCACCTAAATTGGAAATTGGGCACCAAATAATAGATTTACCTTCCCCTTGAATTTGTAGCCCCGCCCCCACCCTGGGATGATATGATTACTTTATTTGCTAATGAACTGTGGTCCCCAGCGCAGAGCAAAAATTTAATTAAGATGGCTGAGGATCATGTATTAAAAGATATACACAATTAAAAGGTAAAATGTGTTTAGTGTTATCATGTAAAGATAAATAGAGTGGTCATCTTTGGAGAGAAAGAGAAGTTGGGACTGAAAAGACCCCAATAACAGGTTTGATTTTAGGGGCCCTGGGGACTCTAGAAAGACTAGCACCATTAGCGTAGTGGTGAGGCACAGAAGGTGGAAAACAAAATTTGCAACTGGTAGAGGAGAGAGTAAAAGGTGGAAGTGAAGACGTGAAAATATATTCAACTTTCAAGAAACTTGGTAGGAATGGAAGGGAGTGTATAGCTTTGTCATGTTTGCACGCTCTTCCTTACTAAATGCCTTAAGAAATGAGCCCGGCACGATGATGAGGTTGCCATGGCTTGCACAAAGAGAGAGTCTGAGAGGTGCGTTCTTGGACACACTGTGGTGGTGGTCAGGCATGTGCTTAGAAGATTTGCACACATCTGTCAGGAGCAATGCAGGCAAACTATTTTTTTTTTAAGATTTTATTTATTTATTTCTAGAGAGGGAAGGGAGGGAGAAAGAGAGAGAGAGAGAGAGAGACATCAATGTGTGGTTGCTGGGGGCCGTGGCACGCAACCCAGGCATGTGCCCTGACTGGGAATCGGACCTGCGATGCTTTGGTTCACAGCCCACACTCAATCCACTGAGCTACGCCAGCCAGGGCTCAGACAAACTATTTTTGAGGGGTATTGGAAGTGGGAGAAATGACCAGGATTTAATAAGTAATGAGACAAATGTGAAAAAAACTATTAAACCTAACTAATTAAATGGACTCCTCTTATTCCTCAGAGTATATTTTAGTTAGATTTGAGCATATTCTGTCTCTTGAGCCAGGTGGGCAGTTTGTTCATTTCATTGGAATCCTAGAGTAATGAAGGTCAAAATTATCAGCTTAATACTCCTGTAGGCCATTTGGTTTTAATCTACTCTCTGACCCCAGAAAGACACTTTAACCCCCATCATGACCCTGACTTTTGTCTTTGAATGTAGATGGCTTTCCAGCAAATCTTCCTTCACCAGGAGAAAACTATAGTCAGATAATTAAGGTTACTTTTTACATAAAAAGCACAGAATATTCTATAATTAGGAAAATTAGAAATTGCTGTGAGAAAGGTAATAATTTGCTGCTACTGAATACCCATTCTTGAGTTAGGTTTATAAAAAATGAGGATCTTGACACCTTGTTGATGACAATGGTTTCTATATCACTGTATTAATGCTAGAATATTTAACTAATGACTCACCGAGTCCAGTAGCTGATTGAGCTGGACTTAACACATGGAACTCTTACTCAGTGTGCTTGGATTGGCTGCCTACTTTTATTGTAAGGCATTTGTAAGTGTAATTTATTGTAAGCGTAATTATTGTGCCACGGCTTGGGCTGATACTCTCTCGGTGAAGTAGGTTGTATTTTAGACTACAGAAATTATTTTAAAAAACTTAAATTGTTACTTAAGAGTGAACATTTGTACCTAATGCAGGGTTGAATCCACTTATTTTGTGGACTAAAACCTATACAACATTTGGGGTGAACCCTGTTTGAGAGAAAGAAAATTTACAAATATAAGATAAGTTACAAAGTTGTTATTTAAACTCATTGTTTCCTCTAAGTTCATGGAATTTTAAAAAATTCTTGATAGTTGAAAAGAGTGTGCCTCCTTTATAACTGTTGATAATGTCATGTACATTGTCAGAATTGTGGTCAAATTAAGGGAAACTTTTTCAGGCCTCTTTTATGATGAGTTGCAAGGTTTCAGGGCATTTCAAATTTTCTTGTGCAGAGACCAATCTTAAATACCTTTGAAATTGATTATCTTTATTAGCTAAGTGGTAACCCTAACTATTTCTCATTTTTTTCCTGATTAAAAAAGTATATAACCATATGAACACATTGTTTGGACTCTGCGCAAAGCCTTAAAAGGGGCCAGTAGAAATGAGGGCTCTTAAAGCTTACACTCCATTATTTCATGGCAAATATGTGAATAAATAGCATCATAATTTTCACCAAACATTTCCAAACAGTATTATACATAATATATTCCAGTGGAACAGCATAACCTTTCATACATAGATACAATGAGTTAGTTGAGGAAGTCTGATCTTTAGTGATCTTAATGAGTTTTTTAAATAAGGCACAGTTCAGTTCTTATCTCTTGGTTTGACTGGCATACAATGGCTTCTTGTAGGACTGTTATGTTAATATCTTTGTATCTCTTGCAAGCTTTGATTTACCCGTGATAGCTTGAAAATAGAGTAAATTCATGCATAAGAATATGAAAATGTTTTTAAAGATGTTATCTTTCATGGTATTTCCTTTATAGTCCAGCAACTAGACTAGTTTTGGTAATTTAAAATATCAAATAACTGAAGTGACAGATGATATATAAATAAAAAATAGTCTGTCTAAGCAATCACCTTGTACAGAGTATCTTTAACATTTTATAATGTTATTATTTCTAAGACATAAAGTGAAACTTGTTATTTAAGAAAGATTTCAGAATAGATATAAAGATCCCACTGTACTTTACATGGTTTTCTTTTAAATTTACCAAGATCTGTTTATTTGCATTAAACATACTTAGTTTTATTGAAGATGCTTGGGCTTTCTCCCTTTTCTATGCCTCTTATGTGCTCCAAGTACACAAATTCCACAAGCTAATCAAGTCACCTTTGATCAAATTTAATTTGGATTTTTCCCTAGTAATGCTGTCTGGTTGTAGTTAAATAGAATTTAATTAAAATAAATATGCACAGGATTCCATAGAGCTTAATTACATGATTTGACTTGGTGAAATTTTGCACAAAGTCTAGACATAGTAAGAAAGATCTATACTTGACTTGGATAAGGGTTTAGTAAGACAGGGGCCAACATTCACAAAAGGGGGCAGAAGAGACAAATCCAGTTTTCAAAGCTACCTATACACTTAGGTAGAGTTCTAAATACGTAAACCATGTCCTGTTGAGTTTGTACTTAAAAATTGGGTTGGTACCTGTTTTTCTATCCCATTATTACCATGAGATAAAAATATGAGAAACTAAGCAATCCACATGTTAAATAGCAATTTAGATTGACAATCTCTTTTTCCCAATTTGATTTCTGGCTCCAACAGACCAGTGCTTCTCAACCTTCAGTGAAGGCATGGGTAGCCCAGCGATTTGTGAAAATACGGATTCAAATTCAGCAGGTTTGGAGCAGGGACTGATTCTGCATTTGACAAGCTCCCCGTGATGCCCAGGCTACTAGTCAGAGGACCACGCTTTGAGTAGCAAAGCCCCAGACAGTGAGGCGAAGACAGCTGATTTGCAACAGTTGCCAGCACCATCACTACCACGATTGTACTGATGACAACGTTTAAATAGCACCGTCTCTCGGCCGTGGAGTGTTTTTATATTATTTCCATGATCTCAGTCTGGTCTTCACATTACATAATGTCATATCCTTCATCTCAGCCAGACTGTCACTGCTATGTAAAGTTAGTTTCGTAAGAACACAGGGTGGGGCAAAAGTAGGTTTACAGAAGTGAGTACATGAAACAGAGTTGTTCTTGTATTGAAATTTATTAATTATTGTATTGTTTTCCATACAAACAACTATACATTACTTTTGCCCCACCCTGTATTTATTTCAGAGTCTTAATCTCTCTAGTTCAGCAGGAGCTCAGATTTCAAAAAGTGTTCTCCTAATCTCATCATTCCAAATCTTCCTCATTGGAGGTTCATTCAGTGAGGCATCTCTTTTGCTCGTTCTGACATTTTTCTCACTAATACTGTGAACCATTTTCCCTAGTCTGTGTCTTTATTCTACAAGGCTGGCCACCTCACTGTCCTCTACAGAGGCTGGTTTCATTCTTGATTCCAGATTCTGCACATGTGGTCCGTTGGCCAAGAATGCTCACATTTATGTCCTCTGTCCTTCATAAAGATGAAGTGCCTCTGAAAACTTCTTCCTGCCCTCACAGGATCTGGTCACTCATCTGACAGAGCTGAACAGGTGGAGCCACTCAATGCTTGTCTGCCAGAATTGTGTGGATGTATACAGAAAGATGTTCTTTTTTAAATGACTATTTCTTTTCTTTTTAACATTTTTATTTATTGATGTTTTAGAAAGACAGAGAGAGAAGGAGGAAGAGAAAGAGAGAGAGAGAGAGAGATCAATTTGTTGCCCCACTTATTTATGCATTCATTGGTTGCTTCTTGTATGTGCCCTGATCAGGGATCGAACCTACAATTGTCCTATTGGACAACACTTTAACCAACTAGGCTATGTGGGCAGGGCCAGAGAGTTCTTTACCTTTATTATGTGCTGCATTTTAAAGAAACCCAGGATTGTTGGCCATTAACTCTCAAAGAATATTTCTTTTAGACAATGTATCAGGAAATTTGTATAGGTAAATTTCTACTAACATGTCACAGTGGAACACTGCCTTAGCACACACATGCTCAGATATCATACCACACATTATAAATAGTCTTAATTTATAAAACCCTGAATTAAAAGGCACAAAGTTAATAGATAATTAATATGTAAAGTAAAATTTTTGATTTAGAGGAAAGGAGGCAGCTAGACAATTAAATACTAAGTTCAAGTAATTTTCACATAAGGTCAGTAAAATTAAATAGTAATAACTAACAATTTGGATCTCTGGAGTTATTTAGTCAATAGAGAAATGTGTTATATAATAGCCTCACTCATTGGATATTTGGTAGAAAGACAGTCATATGATACATTTTTATTACCTTTACCTGTTACTTAGAGATTTGGCACATGCAACAAAGTGATTAGTATGCCCAAAAGGTACAGCAGGGAATATGTGGTTTCTTAAAGCAAGGGTCTCTGTGAAGTTCTGCCCAAGAGTGAGGCAAAGTGGTGGTGATCTACCAAGTCTTTGGCCTGCAGAATTTCCTGGATTGTTGTATTCCCTGACTGCTACCTTGGAGAGGGTCCTTGAGATGATTCAAACATATGAGGGCCTCTTATGCGACTTTGTGGCAGGAAAGGAAATGGAAAAATGTAGTCTGGATCTAGTTATGGACTTAATTCTGTATGAAGATGCATGATATTTAGGATCTAGAAAGTTACAAGCAAGGGATCTGAGATCCAATGAAGTCTCCTTTGCCATTCAAACGCTAGGATTTTATTTTCTAACTACCCAGAGCACTGAGTGCCAGTGCTTGTTCACTGCGCTGGTGTGTCTGCTTGTCTGCGCCAACTCATTGCAGTCTGGGGAACACGGGATTCCTCTAGGCAGGGGATTGCAGCACGTGCTCTGGGACAGCACTGGGTGGACATCCTGCTCTTCTTGTGTGACCTTAAACATGTTTTTAAACCATCTGAGATTCAGCTGCTTTATCTGTAAAATGGTGGTTCTGAGGATTAAATCAGTAAAGTGAAAGTTTTGATTTAAAGGAAAGAAAACAAAAAATTAGGTCCTAATTTAAAAAAATATTCGGATAAGATTGATGAGATTAAATAGTAACTAATAATTAGTAGTTCTATGTAGTACGGTCTAAAAGGCTTCAGTGCCTAGCAAATTATAAGCACTCTATAATAACAATAAACAACAACAATAATAATAACACCAATTATTACTAATACTACCATGATTACTGCTGTGGGTATAAAAAAGATGAGGACTGCATCTTTAGAAATGATTCAATTCATAGGAAGCGCTTAAACCAGTGCGTGCGTGTATGTGTGCTCAGTAAGTGCCCGTTGTTGCTGTTGGAATCACTGTTATCGTCCTAGTGCTCACCCTCATCTGATCTCCGGAGTGTTCGTCGCAGTCCGTATTCCAAGAGTAAATGAAACAAAGAGTTGTTACATTAATATTGTCTTTTAGGGCAACTATTAACCCATTGGGGTGGTAATTTTCTTTTTAAAAACCATTGGTAGCTTTATTTCAGATGTTAAATTTTTTTTTCATGGCTAACAATTTTTCTTCCACTTCTAATTCCAATTAGAAAATGCAATGTCTTTTGTTTTCCCAATGCATAGCCTCAACTGCCCATTCTCTAAATAGTTATTAGTTAGCTCTATAAATAGCTATTAGGTACTCTACATCAGACCTTAGATGGCAGTTTGGGGTTTGCAGTAAAAGTCAATCTCAGTTTTCTAAATTACTAAATAGGAGAAAATGTAATAAAATGTTAAATCAGAAAAGGAGTCTTTGGACGTGACTCTCTCAAGTGTTCTCATTTTATAGGTAAGGAGATATAACTTGTCCAATGTGACCCAGCAGGTCAGAGAAAAACCAAGGTCGCTAGTTCTACAGATCATATACGGAAATGTACGCTGCATAAATGCACACATGAGCATATCTGTTAATGACGGATTGTTGAAGTGTAAAAAATAAGGCTATACATGGTTCCTGAAAAAAATCATAGTATGGGGGAGAACATGTGATAGGGCCATTAGAAAAAAAAGTAATATATTGGCTGATTGCCTCCTAAATTGAACAGATTACTGATCCATTTCTGAAATGACCTTGAATGAATTGAAAAGAACATTACTTTAATCCTTGTCAAACACAGAACCTGTGTCATAAGTGCTGTGTACTTTAATAGGGAAAGGACAAAAATTAAAGCAAAGGAATTTTTTGAGAGATCAAGTCCAGTTTTGTTTTAAGCCACATAGTCCCTGCGATAATTCTATCCTCACCTCTCATCCCCTGTTCATGGAGCAGGATGGGAGAATTAGCAAGGAGCAGGGGCCTACTTTATGGTGCCGGGGAGAACTCTTTCCAAGCCTAAGCACAGAAAGCAATGCTGAGCCTCCAGCTGTTTCCCTGTTGGAATCCTGCTCTCTGGGATACGTGATGGTTCTGTGTCTCGGTTTGCCTAACTGCAATCTGTGCTAATGCCCTCCAGTTCTCACTGGTCTCTTTGGTGCTTTCCAACAAGTTTTCTCAAAGCAGCAGGACAAAGTGGGAAGGTAAGCAATTGTTTCACATGAAAAAGAGGGCAGCAAAATGCAGGTGAGGCTTCCTGCTGAGGTGCTCCCCTTCGAGGCTGGAGCCACATAGCCCCAGCAAACATTGAGGAGCTCCCACAGATGAAATTCACAGACTTGTAACCTGCAAGCCACAACATCCCACCCACTCCACCCTCCAAAGCTAATTTAACTTGGCTCTTAAAAAAAGAAAAAAGAAAAAAAAAGAAATTGTTCTCCAGGCCTTTTTAAAAAATATCTAGGCTGAATTAGAATGTCTCCATCACTAAGTATATTCCCATTCTAGAGATTTTGTTTTGTTTTGTTTGTTTATTGATGTTTATCACAATTTACCAGTTTGCTATCATTATTTCTTTTCTTTTATGATACAAAACAGTTTAACAAAGAGTCATGGTAGGAAATATAATTTACCTATTTAAAGAAAGAAATAAGTAAAAACAATGGTTTAAATAGAATTTAATTAAAGGAGTCATTACAGAAGTGTTAGCAGGATCGAGGAAACCAATGTAAAATATTGAGTCACTCAGAGCCTAACAACTGGTGGAAGCTGTTACCAACACTCCCTCATCCCGACTTCCCCAGCCAGGCCCAAAGAGGCAAGGAGAAGGCAGTGTTACTGGAATCCAGTGAGAGCAGGAGCCCTGGAGGACAGGGCATCCAGCAGAGCTGTTGTCCCAGATATTGGAATTACCAGGGGAAATTTAAACATACTAGCACTGGGGTCTCATTCATAAAGATTCTGATTTAGTTGATCTTCAATGTGGGCATCAGGATTTTTGAAAGCTGCCCAAGGAAATCTAACATACAGCCAAGACAGAGAAACACAGTTGTGGAAGGATGTAGCCACTGGCTAAGAGGTAGTGCCAGAGGTAGGTGCAAACAGGGGAGAAATATTCCAACTTTTCTTCCCACTCTTTGACATTCTGCTGATGCCTCCAGTGGGCAGCCAGCTGGCAAGAGAGCTGGGGTAATGCAGATTGCTTGGGTCAGTCTCCTGCAGCCCTCTGGAGGGAAGGATATGGAATAAATAGCTCAAAACTTACAGTGAAACTTGACAGACAACCTCCTCCCCTCCCCCACCAGAGAAATAAAAAATAAGGATAGGCTCACACTTGCCCTGTTAACGTGGGCTCACTCGTATATTTTTGGTATTGAACAGGGTTTCCTTCAAGCAGAATGGCCTTCTAAAGGGCTAACCCCATGTGGTACCTTTTTATAGTGTCCCTCCTGGATGCTAGTGGTTCTCTTGTTGCTGGCAGAGAGGACTCAGAGGTCTATTGGGACATATATACTTTTGCTATCATGACCCTGAGTGCTTGTGGGAGCTGTGGAATGCAGACTCCCATGGTTAAATGAGACATCAGAGGTTATTTTTTTACAAAGGATGAGACCGAAGAAATGAGTCCCATCTGGGCTGGTCCTTGCTATCTTCCTGACAAATGGCCCAGTTTTCCCTAGGGGGCACAGAATTGTAGGAGATGAAGGCAGACAAGTGAGCATCAGAGTTAGGATTTTAGTGAGGGATTTTGAGGAATGAGCTTCATGTTTTCACATGAGAATGAAACCTCAACTTCTTTGATATAAAAATACTTTTTGACAGTGACTAGATGACTTAAATACTGTTTTTAGTTCTTTCATTAGAAGACGGGCAGTGACTACGCTTTTGGTTTCATCGTGCGTGGTCAGGACAAAATATTCACTGGCCACTCTGCCTGACTTTAAGGGTTGGCTTCAGCTGAGACATCAGTAAAGCAGAAGTGAACTGCCCACGGTTTCTTTTCCAGTTTCTTCCACCATAAGCCTCATGTTTCACCAGCTGTCCTTAGGAAGAAAAACGGGATCCCTGAAGGGCAGCAGCATTTCATAAGTGGCACTTGCATCTTTGCCAGTGCATGTATCTGTGGGTTCATTACACAGCAGTGCTTATATCTGTGGGCACATTTCACACTGGATGCCCTGCCCCTTCCAATTTCCTCCCAGATCATGCTGACAAAGGCCTGTTAAAATGTTTCTGTAAAGTTCAAGAAGGTGCAGAAAGGTAGGGGTGGGGAATAAAGAAATAATTCTTATAGGTATTATGAATATAACTATTTGATACCAAATGCTTCTACTTGAAAATTTTAATTTGAACATGCACATGCAAATACAATTTGACCAATTATGATAATGTAAAAGTATATTGGGCAGAAGGCTAGAGGCTAATGATGACAGTAGATTCCTGAAAAGAATATTATTAGGTAAATATAAGTTTTTAGATTGAAAATAAGAAAAAATATATATCTAGTTTAATATTTGATATTATAACATTAGTAATATTTATGGAGCATATAACATTTTTCAGATACTATTACTAAGAGTTTTGTATCCATTTTACCCTCACAATAATTCCTATTAATCAGAAACTATTGTCATCCCCATATTATGGATGAAAAATTCAAGGCTCCAAGGTCGTGTGCCTGGAAAGTGGCAGAGCAAGGGGACAGACCCTGGGGACCCGCCTTCAATCCCCAAGCTCATATTCCCATTGTTACACTCAGTTGGGGCGTTGGTGGTGGGTTGTATTCTCCCCAAGAACCTGATTTTTAAAGAAAATCCTCAGTGATTCGTATGGTCAGGAGAACCTGGGTGACACACTGTTATGCTTTTCTGTTTCTTGGATGGATATGATTTATTTCTTTTTTCCTTAGGCTCCTATTTTCTAAAAGTTGGATGAGATCACTCTTTCAGCTACCCTGCAAAATTCTTTTTAAAAGTTTCCTTGTCAAATATTTCTTATTAATACTAAATACCTCGCCCCTTTCTCAGTGATTAGGGCATGATTGTTAATGCATTAAGCACCATGGGAAATCCTACAGCGAGGCACTGCTTGTCCAGAGAAACATCTTTCTGAGTAACAGCCACACGTGTATGTCTCAGCTCACCCTTTGGGGAAATCAGTCTTGAGTAAATGTAGGGATAAACAAGCCCTGTAAGTTCCATGAGAAATTATAAAACAGTCACTTCTTTTTTACTATGAAACTTGAATTTTAAGATTTTAATAGTTTTGCTTATTTTGAACAATTCTTCAGGCAGTTCTAGCTCCTAAGACTAGACCAGTTCAACTGGTAAGCTTGTTCTCTGTAACAAGATGTTAGGAGATTCTAGTCTGTGAACAGATTTCTCTTGCCTGTGGAGGAACAGTGTGTTGAACCCAGGGACCTTGTCTGTAAAGTAAAGGGACAACTAAATAGTGGAGAATGTGCTGGGACCTCAAGAATGCGTTAACTGGAGCAATTTCATTGCTACCAAAGATACCTGAGAAAACAATAGCTTTGAAGTTAATCCCCTTCTGATCATGAATATTCAGACATGAAGTCCTAATTTGCTTCTTAAAAATCCTGTGTTAAGAAGGTTTTCTAGGCCTGTACTACCAGTGCCAATTTAAGTCTGCCATTTCCCCATGAGAATGTTAAATTACTAGGACTTTAGGGTATCCAGGAGTTAACTGATGTTTTGGTTGATGTCGAATTTCATGGTGACTCCAGAGTCACATAATGTGAGAGCTTCTGACCTGTCAGGTCCCTCAGTATAGATTTAGGCACAAATGGCGGTCCTGGGCTTACTGAGTTGGCGTCCACTCCTATCCTTCCCCTGCTGTGCTCGGTATCAGAGAGCGCAGCCCTGGCTGGCTGCAGAGCTTCGCCTTCCTAGTCTGACTGCACCTGGGCTTGGCCAATGCAAGGCCTTGCTAGGAGATTAGAGGACAAGCGGAGTGAGCAGCCACAGGATTTCTTTCCCCCTCCCTCTTGGACTAGTGGCATCTCTGATATCTCCTGCCACAGAAGGTTACAACTACCCACCCCCGCCCCCGCCTTGGGACCCTGCTCACTGGGCTCTAGTGACATTACCTCTTCTCTGTGTTGTCCCTCTTCTTTTGTCACTTCTCACCTTTGATGATTCCTAGGTTGCCTCACTGTTTCCTATTTGGTTTATAATAGCTTTCCTATCACCTGTGAAAACAATTCCCTGAATTAAATTCCCTTCACTTAAACTGCTCATTGGTTTGTGTGCCCCTGGTTGGACCCCGACTGGTAATGTTTCTATTTAAATAGCAAAAGCTTGCAGGAGTTAGTTATTCCAGTGGAATAGTAGTCACAATGAGCTCCATAAGTTATGGGCTTTTCAGAATTTTTTCTACAAATATTTGTTTCAAATTGTCTTTTTAATTATTTTAAAACTTACTACTACTAAAATAATAACAAATATACCTTTTAATGTATTATACACCAAATTTAACAAAATTGAAGGTGATTAATACACTGCTATGTGCTCTCTCATTTTGTTTTTTATGCTCACCTGAAGTGAAGCTTCTTTTGCCAACCATATTTAATTTAAAACTATCTTATGATTATAAATTTATGATAATCTGATGGTACAGATAGGATGTGGTCCTAGTAAAAAAATTGGGAAACAATGAAGAGTATAAAAAATAAAATAAAGATGACCTGTAAGCCTTCCATTGAGAAGTAACCATCATTATTTCTCAGGAGTTTGTATTTACAGACATTTTCTGATATTTGGAAATGTTTATTAGTAACTATACTTATTTTGGGATAATTACCCCCTGCCCCCCAAAAAGGTGACCTTGTGATGATAAAGCAAGCCCAGGTCTAACCTGGATTTATATGGCATTGCCTTCTCTTAAAACTCTCAGTGATTTGTAGCACATTCTCAAAAGATGTGCCTGCAACTTTCATTTTCTAAGGATCTGGAAAGCAGCCATAATTTTTTCTTTTAAAGGTCAGCCCTTCTTAAGGAATGTATAGAGATCAAGTTCCAAAATAGCTCCACGTGTGGCTCTTCTTTGCTGCAGTTTGATTAATCTTCGCATAGAATTCCTGGCAAATAATGGACACAAAATAACTATATATTAAATGAATGAATGAACAGAAAAACTTTTAAAAATAGTTCACTTTCATAGCAATTCATATAATTAACTATTTTAAAATGAATTCATAGTTAACCAGGAAAAGCTTGTTATCGTTCTTCAAGGTGAATTCAGCTGGATGGATCTTAGTTTGAAATACCAGCAACCAGCTGCATACCATAGGAGCCATCAGAGCAGAATTCAGGTGTTGACAGTAAAGATTAATGAACCACCTTTCCTTAATTGATAGCGTCCAAAGTTCACTCCCTTCAGCCTTTTGTCTGTTAGTTGGCAGAGGATCCAGCAGGTAGACACACTTCATTGCTTGCTGAAATTAAAACACAGGTAATTTAATCTTCTTAATGCTATAGATGATGATTTTTTAAAGTTGCAGTTGAAACAACAGAACAATTTCTGGGTGAGTAGGTCTTCTTGGTGATTCATAATTTAGTAGATGACATGTTCAAATTTATTTAATTGACTTGAGCATAAAATCATCCAAGAGAAAATCAATTAATCTTTAATACTGCGGATGTATTTTTAAAGAATAGTACAGTTAATACCCACTATTATTATATATTTGGATTAAAAAAAGATAGTAGGTATAAAAAGCAAACTTTTCAGTAATTGTGATATACCCTTTATGAGTAACAATTCCAGTTTCTGAATGTGGGTGGGAAGGTGTGCCTGAATGTTTATCCAGAGAAAAAGCAATTTTTCACATTGAATGTATGTTGGGTAAATATGAATTCACTTTAGGTTCAGGTGTTAATGCAATCTTGTCAAGAAGAAATCTGAAAACTAGTTAAATCAAAGATGTTTGATTTTTAAAGAATAAATGTACCATCTCTCAAACTATATTACCTTTGTCTAAGAATAATTTCCCCCTGCCTATAATTTCAGAGCTCTGTGATATAGAAGCTGTCAGAAATCTGACTTTTGTTATCGTGTTCCTTCTTCATGGGCAATGTTTAGGTAGCCCTAGTTGATCTTTTTTTTAAGAAGCTTCATTCTACTCATAAATAAATACTGAGTTCCTAGAGATACATGGTGAATCAAGGCACAGTTTCAATAGCTACCTTGTAAATGTTGAAGTGAGGATGTGATACTGTAGCCTTGGGAAGGGGGAACCTTTTATTTGGGTCTGATACATAAAGGGTACACACTCTGTAGATTTTAAGTCCTAATACTGGAAATGTAGATGGGCTTATAAACAGATACTTTTGTTTCTAGTTAAGGAGCTGAAAATATGATAGGCGGCATTCTCTTTGAAGTATAAATGATTTTTCAGTTGAATCTTTTTCTTTCCTAGTATATTTGGAAAGTGAGATTTGTGCCTGTGGAAGAAGCTGGACTCTAATAGGTGGGAATCTTCACTACAGGGAAGTTGCTATGGGCTCTAGGATTCCTGTTTCTACTTGGGTCTCTATTCAGTAGGTCACGGCACAGCTTAACCCTGAACCAGCCTTCAGCCTGCACCTTTCATATTGATTTCTTCCATGTATTCATTTCCCATTACTTCCAGAGGTAGTTCCATTTTAGGAAATACTGATATATACTGGTTGTCTGCTGGTATTCCTGAATTTGAGGTTACCATTTTCATTTCTAGCCAAATAAAGTGGCTTACGCCTCTACTCAATACAGGTCGGGAGGTCTACTGTTGTACTTGATATCTCTCAGATGTCTGGAAAGCCTGATGTTGTGGTGGGACATCCCATTCCAGAATCCCTGCTCATTGCTGCTGGCCATTTTCTGCCTTGTCCTGTCCTATTAAAATAACTAAGGCCACTCACAATTGATGTGAAAAAGGCAGGCATTGGAAAAAAAGGTGGTAACAATGGAGAGGGAGATAGAGCAAAGTACTTAGTTTTCACTTAAACATAGAATAAAAACACATAGATTTGAATGTAAGTATTGCTCTTTCTAGAAATGCATTAGCTATTTTCTGCCTTAAAGCATTCTCACTGACATTAGCTTTTTAAGAATTGTTGTTCTGCCCTCACTGGTGTAGGTCAGTGGATTGAGCATGGGCTGTGAACCAAAGGGTCACCAGTTCGATTCCCAGTCAGGGCACATGCCTGGGTTGCAGGCCAGGTCCCCACTGGGGGCCACGTGAGAGGCAACCACACATTGGTGTTTCTCTCCCTCTCTTTCTCCCTCTGTTCCCCTGTCTCTAATAAATAAATAAATAAATAAATAAATAAATAAATAAATAAATCCTTTTTAAAAAGTTCTTTTCAAATTGTTATTCTATTCCAGTTGTCCCAATTTTCCCATTGCCCTCCTCTCCACCTTATTCCACTCCCACAGTCAATCCCCACCCTGTTTGTCCATGTCCATAGATCATTTATACCCATTCCTTGATTAGTCCCTTCCCCTTGCTTTCCCCCTTATTTACTCCCCCCCTTCCCCTTCCCCTCTGCTCACTCTCAGTGTATTCCTTGTTTCCATGCCTCTGGTTCTATTTTGCTTCTTTATTTGCTTTGTTCATTAGGTTCTTCTTATAGGTGGGATCATATGGTGTTTGTCTTTCACTGCCTGGTTTATTTCATTTAGCATAATACTCTTTAGTCCCATTCATGTTGTTGTGAAAGGTAGGAGTTCTTTCTTTCTTTCTGCTGTGTAGTATCCAATTATGTTAATATACCACAGTTTTTGATCCACTCAGTTACTGATGGGCACTTAGGTTGTTCCCAGCACTTGAGTTTGTAAATAATGCTGCTATGAACATTGAGGTGCATAGCTTCTTTTGAACTGGTGTTTCAGGATTCTATTTTTGTAGGACCCAAAACTTCCATATTGAGAGGGTCCATCTCTCTTCCATGTTTTCTATTCGAGATATAGTTACATATTGTTAACTACTATAATAATAAAATTCTTATCTTTTTATTATACAGAAGACTTAAACTCTCAAATCCTACTCCAGCCAAGAGTCTGGGGCCCAAGTTAGCATATGGAAAGAGAAGCATTAAGGTGTCATTATTCTTACATATGCAAAGAACCATCAGAAAATTTTAAATTGCTGTATTTTCTTCCCAACATATTGTATATCCCATTTTTAAAGTTTCTCCTGTACTTGACAGAGTAACACCATGGTTAGAAGAAGTATATTGGTGGGGCTGGGGTGTCCAGGGTAAATGCAGGATTGTACTTGATGTGTTGCCACATTGAACTGTAGGAGCAAAAGAGGTTAGAACACCTGGATTTCTTTTTTTTTTTTTTTTTTTTTGCATATGTTGTCTATGATTCTGGGTCAGATGCTATCATTGATAAAGAACCAGCTATGTAGTTTGTAGGGCCTAAGCAAAATGAAAATGTGGGCCTCTTGTCCAAAAATTATCAAGAACTTCAAGAAGCAACTGCAGAGCATTACACCAGGTGTGGACCCTTTAAACACAGGTAACACACCCAAGAAACCTGTCCTGTATTGGTGGTTGTTGTTAACAGTAATATTTTAGTAATAGTGAATTATTATAACCTGAGATCCACTTAACTGCCAGCTTTGGAGTGCATGTGTGCTGGGGCATAGAAAATAACCAACAACAGATTGCTGTGAGAAGAAGAGGAGATTCTATAGTATCCCCAGAGTTTCATTAGAGAGACAGAAATTCCTCTAGGTGTTTCAAGCTGGAAGGAATTTTGTACTTTTAACTTACATGTTTCTAAAACTGTTGGAAGGGTTGGAGGATCAAAGCTCAGGGAAAGGTACCATTAACTTTCATAGATTTCAGAAGATGTAGGAACCCCACAGGATCATCAGTGACAGCCAAGCTGCCTGCAGAGCTCTGGAGCATCCCGATGGGCATGCCTGCCTATTACTGCCGAGGAGCAATGGGCTGCCGTCTGCCCTTCCTCCTTCTTCTGTACATTGCATGCCTTCTTATTGATGGAATTTGAAACAGTTAAAAAACTTCAAGGGGACCTGACTGCTATAGCTATTACAGAAAGCAAACTGTCTTTCAACGAGAGGGAACATTTGAAGAAATTAGGTTCTGCACTGTTGATAAAGTAGTATCTGACATTGATATAAATATCTAAAATGTAGAAAGCAGCCATGATTAAAATAAATGTTAGATGCTATAATATATAGATACTAAAATCTCAATAACAATGCTATAGAATTTTATGTCTTATTCACATCAAACTATAAAACAATTAGGGAGGAGATAGTAACTGCATCATGCAGCCATTTGGAAAGCAGGGCTGATGAAGGACCTGCTGTCTTTAATACATGGCTCCCTAGTCGTGAACGTTGAAAGGGGAAGAGAAAGAATGGGCCCCCAAGCTTGAAAGTGGCACTTAACACTTTTGTTCATATTCCATTGGTCAGATCTTAGTCACATGTATACTCCTAACTGCAGAGGATGTTTGGGAAACTAGTTGTGTGATCAGGAGGAAAAGGAAATGGGTAAGGCAAATAACCACACACTTTTTTCACACGATGTCTAATGGGGCCCCGAGTGACCTTTCCACCATTGCCAGAGTCATCATTCACAGGGGGAGAATGGCTACTATATATGTAGAGTGGGCTATATTTTTAAACCCTTATGTCTGTGAAGTGGGGGTACTAAATGCACCTCATAGAATTGTTGTGAGGATTTCATGAGATGATACAAATAACATGGTTTAATATAATGCTTGGAAATCAGCAAATACTCCATAAATATTAGCTGTTATTGTCCTTTTTTATAGTTATGATTTTGATAAAGAGAATATTTGGAAACAAGTTATTAATATATAAAATATGCTAAACATACATATAATACATAGGAGAAGCTCAGTGAATATGTTATCATTACTTTAACTTATTGAGTCATCCTGGTACACTTAAATTTATCATGACTTTCGACTCATGAGAACCCCACATATCTCTGAATTGCTCCTTTTGAATCCTTTTTGGAATATTATCTATCTATATTTATAGTCACTTGGGTCAATCACTAGATTCACTTTTACTAGGCCTAGTCTGATCTTTGGTGATCTGTGTAGATCTTCATAAATTGCTTCTTATTTGAGAATCAAAAGTAAAATATAAGGGTTCAAATTTAAATGATGGGGTTTGAAATGGAAAGTGCCATAAATTCACAAATATGTTAATAAATCAATTGTGTTATATTTATTCAGAAAAGCATAGTAAACATTGATTAATGTTTATGCTTTAATCAATAAGAACTATTTTAAATATGTGTGCAGTTGAGTCAACCCCAATATGTTTAGATACTTCTGGTGTTGAATGCCAGTTGGGGTAAAGACAATGTTAAGTCAGCACAATATTGCATTGAGGTTACCTCTCTCTAACCTTGATTAGGAGGATACATTTATACACATCTTTAAAAACCATGCAGTACAATTGTAATTTTGCAAAGGCCATTTAGAAAAGAAAATCACTGTGAAGAGTAACATAGTAGAGAGTAGTCTAGACATGTTGCTTTCACTTGTCTCACAACTAAGTGTGTCTAAGCTTTGGTAGGGTTTACTATTTGACATTCCTTGGTTTGAAAGGAGGGAGAAAGTGTACATCTTTAAACTCTACAAATAGTGATTGGCCTAATGACATTTGTACTCAAACAGGATCTGAGTCTGCAGAAGGTTAACCGGCTGTGTTGCATCTCCATGCAAGACTGGGCTGACAGTGTCAGCGTGCGATTGTGTGGGGCACATTCATATGTTTTTCTTATTGTTAGGGAGTCTCTGCCTTCTCTTTTGTGTGTTAGTTGAATTTGATGTCAGAGCCCTTAAAGAAAAGCTACAAGCATTATTAGTTTTTTGATGAGAAGTAGTAAATACTATGTAGAAAAATATTACAAGATAAAAACAGACTCAGGATTGGGGACCACACAGTATACAACCACAAACCCACAGAGTTTGCCTACAATTATTAAAACAATTGAAACATTTAAAATTATCAAAGAAACATGTCCAATTGTACTCAATAATTTGTTTGACAAATGCTTTCATATTTCAAACAGTTGTTTGGCCAAAGTAAAAACACCATCTATCCTTGTTACTAATCAGTACAATTTTAATTTGGTTTTCAAGGCCCTCCATGGGTTAAATTCAACCTACCCTGCCAGGCTCAAATACTGTGCTTCCATTCCAACAGCCCTCCTGGACTGGGCTGCTTCTGTTTTACAGCCCATGTTTCTCACCTCCAACCTTTTCTTGTGAACCTACCCTTTGCATTCACCACACCACATCCTCATCAAATGACCCTGCAGACCTCGTCTACACCTCACCCCTTGCCTCTGATTCTCACATGATACTTTTGTGGATTTCATCTCACTCATACTTTTGTCCTCATTATACTGACAGGTGAACTCTGAACTCAATACTGCTTTTCTTTTATTCACACACATTGTATACCATAAAACCTTGCACACAATAAACACCCAGCAAATAATGAATAAATTAACAAGTGCATGAATGGTCTCATCTCTGCATTCACTAATTAACCATTCTGATTAGTGTTTAAATGTATAGAAAAAAGAATAAGTTGATTGTTAACTAAATTTAATATGTTTCCTGCATACTCAATGAATATGATTATAAGGAAAAATAGTCTTTCAAATAGTATTAACATGACCTATCTTTTGGAATATTCAGATTGGTTCACTCATTGTCATTAACCATTTTTGGAATTCAGACACAACACTTACTCATATAGATTTGACATTTGAAATAAACTATTTTTTTCTAATTAAAATATGAAAGAAAAAAAAAAAGCTGGCGCAGTGGAGAATAGATTGGACATAGGGGTGAAATGCTGTAATAATGAAGCCGGCCCTGATGGAGAAGAGATGATAAATAAACCTGCTTTGTTAGTTCTTTCATGGAGAAATGACTCAGCACTGGTAGAGAACACGGTGAGGTCACATTATTCTTTCACCATAAACTGCCAGGTTAATTGTGCTCCATAGAGTGTCCGTGATTTAGAAGACAATCGGTCATTGTGCTTTTCCATTTTTATTTTTAAAAACAAGTTAGGGCTTTAAAATCACAGAAGCCTAATTTATGTCATGAAATCTAATGATGAAAACCAAACTGAAAATAATTTTAAATATACCTGGTCTTGCAAATAGAAGTTCATTAAAGAAATTTTTAAGTTTCTTCAAACACCTCAAAGTCTGCTTATGTGTTTCATAAGTGAGATTAAAAAAAAAATCTTAGTAGTACCTAAACTTGTGAAAATCCAACCTTTCTCTCTTTTTGTTCTTCTGAGAGTGGAACATGCATTGTACTTTTCTTTGGGATGATAAATATACAAATTGTATCAACTGGTGAAAAGCAGGCCAGTGGATTTCTGCAAATTGTAGCATGCCCAGCTCTGCTTAAGACACAGGATGGATTTACTCTGTATTGTGACAGGCTCTGAGAAAGAAGCTTTGCACCATGAAGTGAGTCTCCTGTCACCATCATAAGAAAAGATGCATATGTCTTCCCTCAACTCCAGGTTGGGAGCAGTGGAATGTGGAAGCCAGGCTGGTAGATTCACAGTGCTATAACCTCTGATTACCTGGTATGCTACAAAATTATTTTTATCTCTGCTGCTTTTCATGTGACAGATCAAAGAACCTTTTCCCCCACTCTTCACATACTCAATTTCCATGGACATAGGAATGCAGCAGAGTTAAAGCCAGAATTAAAGTGATCATTGAACACTGATTTGAATACAAAATCTATGGCTATTTGAAAGGGAAAACTTCAAGGGCCTATGTAATAAATCCCTGGAGAATTCAAGAGAGATGAACTATACCTAATTGCATCTGATATAACTAAAACACAGGGGCCTCTGTGAACAGTGAGAGCAGAGCCCCTAAATCCTTTACTTAGCACTATTCAAGATTCCGAAAAGTTCATGCATTTAGTTAATCTACAGTTATGTTGTAAAAACTCCTTTCAGCCACATCCAGCCTTCCTCCAATGGCCAATGATAAGAAAACAAGATTATTGAGTTTTACTTCCAGAGATTTTTAAAAACAAACTGAAATGAACAGATGGAGTCATCCAACTGATGTCTTGAATTGCCATGCATCATTTTGTGTCTGAACTTGGCCTCAGAAAACAAACACAGCACCTGCCATAATAGGGATGATTTTGTTGGGCTAGAGTGGCCTCTTACTGTTGGGAGCTACTGTCACCCAGCATGGGCACCTCCAATCACAGTGCCCTGTTCTTCCTTGCCTGGGTGTTCATGGAGGGTTGGAAAGCTATGTGACTCCTTAGGACCTTTGGCATAAGTCTGTGTAATGCCTGTGTGTGAGTTCTTGCAAGTAAGTTCCCCAGATGGGGCCTAGTGACCTGCCCTGAGCAGGGAAGGGTGCAGCACACATTGACTCTTTATCAAGATGGAGGGGATGTGGTAATGGAAAAGAAAATATTAACACATGCTAGGCCTTTGTCAGTGGAAGCTTTTCCCCCATCTTACCGTAGAATTGTAGATCCGTGGGCTTTGGAGCCAGTCACCCTGGGTACTTTATAAATTCCCTTCTTCTCATGAGTTTGACCACACTCGATATCAAACACTGTGAATCTAAGCTCTCTGTTGGCTTACAGCTCAAGAACTCAGCTAGAACAAGCCTTGGTTTCTAGGTCTAAGAGACTTAAGTAAAAGCTGGTGAATCTTCTCACTGACAAGGGCACTTAAACATCTTGTGGCTAGGTCTCCTCATTTGTAAAATGAGAATCACTGTTCCTATCACGGAGGTTTATTGCTGGGAATTGAATGAGGTAATCCATAAATTTCCTAGTCGGGCACCCCACACACAGCCTCTTTAGGAAGGGTCAGGGGTGGCTCTCATGCTGCTCAGGTTGGGAAACCAGGCAGTAAGAAGACAGGTCATATTTTAACTTGATTTCTGTGCTGACAGGCTTTGGAATTGCCTTAAGCTTCTTCACAATTTGGAGTGATGTTATTAGCACACTGGCCTACATCTCAAATTGGAGAGCTGGGGCACATTCTTTAAGCATTCTAGCTGAGAACTATCTGCCCTACCTTCTTCTGGGGCCTGGGCCTTATAAGTCTAAGTCAATGACAGGACTGAAGGAAGCTCCTAAGATTTTTGATCCAATGCCAGTCCCCATCACTTAGGTTCACCCCTTCACTAGCCTGTTTCCCTCTGTATTCTAAGGAGTAGACTTACATTTGAGTAGTTCTCATATGTACCATGCTGTATATGTGTTAATTCATAACAATTCTAAAAGGCAGGTGCTCTTCTTATCTCTGTCTATAAAAAAGAAAATTGAGACACAGAAATAAGTAGTTACTCCAAAGCCCTAGAAAGCCCCATTATTTCCAAGTGGCAAGGATAGGATTCAAGGTCAGGCAGACTTGGTTCTTCCTGAGCCCACAAGCTTAGAGATAATGTCATACTGCCAGGGTTATGTCTTGCTTCTGGCTTGTGTCTTACTTTTTAGAGTTAATATGTTAGGCACTCTGTAAATATTTGATGAGTGAATACATGAATGAATGCTGCTTTCATAATGATCTCAGTGCCTATGCTCTCACTGAAGCTTTCCTTCACTTTTTCCATTGCACCAGTGTTCAGAATTTTCACTTTTTAAATTTCATTTTGTAGGTATCTTTTTGCCTTTACATGTATTATATCCCAACCAAATATAAGAGATAATTTCCTGAAGGGAAGCATCATGTTTTATACTTCTTGTATAGCCTCAAGAATAGCTGCATAATCACTTTATGACACATGGAAACCCTAAAATAACTTTTAAAATATATTGGAAACATGGGGGTGTTGAGAGTTAAAAGATTTACTCTCCTTCCCAATTCATCCCTTCTCTTTGCTAACTTCCACAAAATGAAATTCAGTTGAATAGTTTAGAGTTTAAAAGACTATATGGTAACCCATTTAAAATTTAAAAAGTTGAGTAAAATCACCCTAAAGAAGCAAACAAGGCATCATGACTCTTCAGTGGAACAGATGAGAATGTTATAGGACAATGGTTTCGGGTCACTCAAGGAAATATGTTGAATTGCATCATCTCCATATTCTTAGGAAAAGTAGCATTTGAATTCTTCCGTGAAGGTGAAATTGTTCTTGGAACTATATCAAATAGGATCAATTATGTAGACCTTACATAATAGATATAGGAAACAGTATTGTCAACCATGATATTACAGAAAACACCAAAATGTTCTTTTAAATAGAGAAAGTGGTGAGAATGGCCACATGTTTTGAAGAGCTGTTAGAAATTCATTTGCCTTCTTCCCAAAACAGAGGCACCACCGTATTCTGTGTCATGGTTACTAATAGTAATACTTCTGTGCCTTTGAACCACTTACTTGTTCATCAACCTAACATGTTTTAAATACAAGGGAGTTATTCTTTTATTATGTCTTTAGGTAGAAAAATCTGCAACAACCCATTTCCTAAAAAGACTGTAATTACATTTAAGAAATGCTAGTAATTAATAGCCTGATTGGGTAATTCTAAGTTAGATTCCTGAAAAACCAAGAGGGATTCCTAACTTTCTTAAGCTCCAGGGAACAGATATAATTTGAACATTCTGTCTACAATGAGGGTGTGTTTTCTTCCTTTTCAATGAGGAAGGTAATTACGATGACAATAGAAATAATACTTGAGTTTATAGAGTCCTTGCCTGAGGTTTACCAAGGTGGTTTCTGGCTTTGTGGTAAGCATATCAGACTGATGTCAGGTTTTAGAAGTCACTGAGCTTTTCATTTCTTTTTCCCTCTGGGCTTCCTTTTTTCTCTAATAAAAATACTTTAACTCAATCCACATTCTAGTTCAGAATCCCTTCTTAAAACAAACTGCTTATATACAACTGACTATAAAAAAAAAGTTGTTCAAATAGAAGCAAAGAGTTTTTGGTTCTCCTTTCCCATCTGGCTGCATCTGCCACGTACATGTACTGACCTCTGAGATGAAGCTCTGATATTGATCTGGAGCCTTTATAGATCTCCAAATTAATACAGGGATAGTGTCTACCAATAACTTAGGTAGCCCTAGAGGAACTCAACCTTTTATTCACTTACAAAATGAAAAGAATGTCTTTATTAGAGTAACTATTATTGGAGTAACAATATGCCCTACCCCAAGCCAAACTTCACAATATGATGAAATATTTTTAAAGCAAGCTTCTGGTTTTGTTATATTAATTTGGGATTGGATTTCTTTAATGATTCAAACAAAATAAAAGTGTGATACTAAAGTATTTAATATATTGTTTTCTCTCTCATTAATTTGGATCAGAATTAACTCCATCTAAGATTATCCCAAACTGGAGGACACTCCAGTATCCTGTGCCATCCCACTAAGTAGGAATAATTGGGGGACCACAAGTGCTTAATGTTGTGTGGCTCCACACAGAAAAAATCATGACAGTTTCTCTTCTCATTACCTTTCTCTTATTTTTCTGGTTGCTTGTGGCTCTATAACAAAACACTCTAAAAGTTGTTGGCTTAAAGCAATAACAATAATTTATTTTGCTCATGAATTTGCAATTTGTGCAGGGTATTGCAAGGAAGTCTTCTCTCTGCTCCACTCCACATGGTGTCAGCTTGTGTGGTTCAACTGGATTGAAGGATTTACCTCCAAATGCCTTATTCTCATGGTTGACAAGTTGGTGCTGTTGCCTGGGAGTTCAACTGAGTCTACTGTCTGGGGACCTTTGCTCCTTAGGTCTAAGGTACTGGAACTGGAAGCTGCCAGTCTTCCAGTTTGGTACAGCATCATTTCGCCATATTTGGTTGGCCAATAAAGTCATGAATCTTGTTGAGATTTAAAGGAGCAGACAGAGAACCCTATTTATTGGCGGAAGTGTCCAAGAATTTGGCCATCTTTATGCTATCATACTCCTTAATTTATACCCAGTTGCTCAAGCCAGAATCTTAAGCATAACCTTTGGCCCCTTCTTCTGTTTTACTTATCCTCCTCTCTGTGACCCACCTTAGAAATACATATAATGTATAAACATATAACAATCATATATAACATATATATCATATCAATTAACTTTTAATTGGCTTTAGACTCTACTTCTCTTGAGTGTTATCACTACTTCTCTGGTCCAGACAGCATCCCTCACCTTCCTTCTAACTGGTCGACCTGCCTCCAGCCTAGCTCCTGTTCAATCTCGTCATGGTGACTTTGTTTTTAATTAAAAATAACATTGGTTCTCTGGATAAGATTTCTTAAACATCCTCCTTTGTTCTTAGGTTAAGGAGCAGATTCAGAGCTCACAAAGCCCTGTAAGATCCATCCCCTGCCTCCTTCTCTAGTCACACCTTTTCATGTCTTGCTAAACCTTTGACATTCAGGCTTCAGCTCTGACAAAGTCTTGATGTGCTTCAGATGCTTTTTCTTCCTCTTACCTCTAAGATTTGTACATGCTGGTCTTTTTCTTTGAGATCCTCTTTTCTGCCCCACTTCCTTCTCACTGACTCCCACTTTCTCTGCTGAAATAATTCCATCTCATTCTTCAGCTTTCAACTTAGTTTTTAATAAGTTACTTCCTCTGGAGAGTGTTTTATAACTCTCCATTCATTTATTCAGTCGTAAAACACTGATTGAGTACTTGAGATATGCCAGGTACTGGTCTAGTTCCTGGGGAAACTACAGTGAGCAGAATGAACAAAGGATGCCACTGTCATGGAACTTATACTCCTAATGGAAAAGGAAGGAAATAAACAAGTGAATATATGGTAGTGATAAGAGCTAAGCATAAAAGAAAATGAAGCAGTGTGGGTAATATGAATTGTTGGAGTATGGGGATGTTGGGATTTAGGCACAGTGGGCAAGGAAGTCTTCACTAGGAAAGTGTTATTTGAATTGGACTTAAACGAAGTAAAAGGGCTAGTTATGAGGCTGTGCATATACTTCTGTGTTTAAGGAATGGTGAGAAGCCAAAGTGGCTGGACTGAACTCCTAGGACAGCAGAAGGAGAGAGGATGAGGTTGGAGAGATGAAAGTGGGGGATGGGCACAGATCATAGAAAGCCCTGTAGGTCTCTCTAGGGACTTGGACTTTTATTCTCAGTAAAATGAGAGACATTGAGATGATTTGTGTTTTAAAGGGATCACCTTCTTTACCAAAATCCTGGATAGGACCCTTCCCCCATTACCCTACACTTCCATCATACAATTATTTACCTGTGTTGTAACTTGTTTATAACCCTTCCTAATGTCTAGGTTCTGTGAAGAGATATAATCTGTCCAATTTGTTAATGGTTTATTTCTAGTACACAATCCAGTGCCCCCAAATCACAGGTTCTCAAACATATGCTGATTTCATTAAATAAGGAATAAATTAATGCCATTGCCCATGATGATCTTTAATTCATTTATTTCTTACAGAAATTTTTTTCAGATTGGTAGTATTAAACCCCAATTTATAAATGAGGAAATGAGGTAAGAGTAAGAAATGATAACAGATAGAAAAGGAAAAGAAAGAGATGGAATTTCTTAGAACAAGCATGACAGACTTCTTTAAGCTAAGGAACCCAGGTTTTCATTTCTACCCTGAGGTCTCCAGTAAAGAATTTTATTGACCTATTTGCCATACTTAGAGATGTGCATTCACCTCTAAAAAAAAAAGTCATAGTGGGTGTTTCTCAGCTTTTGGCAGGAAAGGATAAGTACTTTAGTTTTGGGACCATTATAAGGACAACAGAGCAAAACAACCAGGATGCCGGCATATTTCAAAAATTCATTTCCGTCTGAATGCATAAGTGGATACCTATGTGTACATTTGTGTACAAAGTGTTCATTACCAGTCCGAATCTGTTTATCGGTGTCTACTCTGTGCCTAGTGCCAGGGGTGGATCTGTTTATCTTTGTCCCTGCTATCAATGGATTCCTAGGGATTGCACAACTACAGAACAGTGCAGATGATAATATAGTGGGAAAATGAATATTTGGTCTTGGAAATAAATAGAACAGAATAAATTAGGTAGAAAAGCGTGCTAATACTGATCATATTGTTAGCATTTCTAGAATAACCGCAGAAACAGTTACTTATTGGCCAAAATAATATTTTTGTTTTTGTTTTGTTTAATGAGTATGATTGGTGAGGGGTGCCATCTTGAGAATCACTGTTTGACATGTCCCATTAAGTGACAAAATACTCAAACTGAAGAAAAAAAAAAAAAACCCTGTATGTAGCTCTTTTGTTTAAAATGTAAGGAAAACAAAGTGAGGCCCAAAGAGACTGAAGTCTCGCCAAAAATCACGTATAGGAAGAACAAAGAGGAAACCAGGGCTCTAAGCCTCAGGCCAGTCGAATGGTTGTGTTTTGTTGCCTATACCAAACAGAGAATGACAATCTTCTCCACAGGAGTACTTTGGGGATAGCTAGTAGGCAGTCTCTTTACCCACAAGCCCCTGCCTTTGTTTACTCATTGGTTTCTTCTCGTTATTCAGTCTAAACATGCTGTTGTCAGGCATGGAACCTGAGTGCCCTGTGATGGATTCCTGTTGTCAGCTGCATTTCCTCATTCAGCGCACTGCAGACTGATAAAGGGTGCTGCAGAGTCCACCTTACCACAGGAGCTGAGTCTGCCATGGCATCCTCTTCTCTTTTCTCCGCCTGTTCCAAGCTGCTGAAGGACAGAAGTACAGGTGCTGAGTTTCTAGGCTTACTTGGAGTGTCTGCACTGCATCCAGCTTCCCAGACCTTGTGGAGAGCTGGCATGCCACTGCAGGTCCAGAAAGGAAAAGAGAGCTCCTGTCAGATACATATGCTTCTCTAAATTTCCATTTAGTTCCAGAACTGTCATTTGCTTATTGAAATTTTACCATCTCTCCATGTAGACTGACCCAGACAGCAAGAACCACTGATGTCTCTCTGTTATAACTAAATGGCAAGAGGGACATGCAAACAAATTAAATAAAATTAATTTCAGGCACACACACTGATTCAGAAAAGCATTTGCACAATTACACAGTGTCAGCACGAGTCACTTATCCTGAAAGGTTTTATTGTTGTGACCCTGACTTGAAAGTCTCCACGCTTGCTGTGTGTGTTAAACTTGAACCATGTTTTACCCTGAAGTTTTAAAGAACTGTAATTTAAAACATCTATAACAAAACAATCTATGAGTAAATGAGATCTTCTTAAATTAAATGCCCCTTCCAGCAGCACAATGAGTAATTCTTTCCAATACGATTACATTGAAGGGCTCTGGGAGTCTCTTTATTAAATAATAATCCCCCCTGTTATAGGACTTTGCATGATTCTTGGGCAACATGCTATTTGCCTACTTAATTTTTAACAAAAGTCACCACTTTTGCTTTTGGTCTAATTATTGCTGCATGAGTTTGCAAGTGTGAACTGTGATAGCTTTATATCATTTTGCACTGTGGATATTTTTCTACATACAACAATATGACTAAAACAAGTTCTGTGAAATGTTATAAATTATAACTCAGGAGGCTAAAAGCACAGACTACCCTCTTCCTTCTCATATTATGTTCTTCACCATATTTTATTTGTTTATGTCATAAATATGTATTCAGTGTCCACTACACGTCAAGAACTGTTGTCAGTGTTGGGGATATGTAAGTAAAAAAACAAAAACAAAAACAAAAAAAGATCCTTGTCCTCCTAAAGCTTATATTTTAGCATTAAGGTAGGGAGTGATATATAATAAGCAAGGCATATTTACACAAATTAGATGATATAGCATGTTTGAAACTAATTAAAGCTATAACGAGAGGAAAACAAGACAGCAGTTTAAGGAGGAAGTGGGTATACTCCAGTACTAAATATGAAATATGGGGTCAGAAGAGGTCTTTTTGAGAAGAAGAGATTTCAGGGAAAACTTGGAGTAAACCAAGCAGATAATCTCGGGAAGGATCATTTCTGGCGTGAGGATCAGCTAAAGCCAAGGCTGGTAACCAGGAGTGGCCAAGAAAATCCCTGGAGATCATTGTAGATAAAGTCAAGGAAGCAATTTAGTAAGACAAGGTGGCTGTCTAGGGTCCAATTAGTGGGTATGAACATATTATATGGGGCTTTTTAGGCTATTGTAAAATACTTGGGTTTCATTCCAAGTGATTTTGGGAGCCACTGTAGTTGTTTGAGTAAAGGAGTGATATGATTCAATTTACATTTCCAAAAGACTAGTCTGCATAAATTTTTTATTGAGACTAATCTATTTGGGAAGGATAATGTGGCAAGACAAGGATAGAACTGGGAAGTTATTGCAATAATCCGAACAGATATGTGGTTGGCTCACTTAAAATGGCAGGTAGCAGTAAGAAGGGTTGAAGTGGTTTATGTTTTGTACATATTTTGAAGGTAGAGCCAACAGAAAGGCATCACCCAATGACTCCAAGTGTTTTGGTCTGAATATCAGGAAAGGTGGATTTGCTATCAGCTAATCCTTATGGAAATCCTTATTGGATGAACAGATTTTCAAGTTTGGATCAGGAATTCAAATAAGGACATGCCAAGTTTGAGAAGGCTATTAAACATCCAACTGTAGCATATATAAGTCAGGAGATGGTTCTGGATAGGAGATAGAATTTGAGAGTTGTTGGCAGGCCGAAAAGATTAGAGTCTTGAGGATAGATAACACCAAGAGAGCCAAGGGAGTGAGTACAGACAGAAAGGAGGATGGAGGCTGTGCCCTGGGGCATGCTACCATTAAAGGAGAAGCACAGGGACTAAAGAGGCTAAGAAGAAATAACCAGGCATACAGGAACAGAACCAGGTACATGGTGTCTTGGTGAAGTATTTTGAGGAGGGAGTGATCATGGTGTCCAATTCTGTTGAAATGTAAAATAAGCTGAGGACTAAGAACGTCCACTTGATTTGGCAACATGGAGGTCATGGGTGGATTGCAGGCCACAATTTGAGTGATGTGATGGGGATAAAATCCCGACTAAACACAGAAGGATTTTTTCCTTCCTTCCTTCCTTCCTTCCTTCCTTCCTTCCTTCCTTCCTCCCTCCCTCCCTCCCTCCCTCCCTCCCTCCCTCCCTCCCTCCCTCCCTCCCTCCCTCCCTCCCTCCCACTCTCCCTCACTGCGTTCCCTCTCTACCTCTTTCTCCTTCCTCCTTTCCTTTTTAATTTTTTTTCTGCCATCAAACTGGGCTAAAAATACAAACTCATGTAGTTGTTGATAGTACAATATTAATGAATCCCATTGGGAATTTTGTTTTTAAACTCTTGGAAGTTTTTCACTAATTTGATCTAGCCCTAATATTTTCAAACTGGTATGAATTTTTAATTATCCTCCAACTTCTTTTGAGCACAAAACAGTAAAGGGTACAGACAAACATTTTATAAAATCATTAAGTTATTTTAGACCCTTATATTATGCCTTCATACAGTAAGTATTGAGAAGAAGTGCTAATAACTTGGTTTAGTACATCTTGGCAATGTAATATGTCACTTGGTCTTCTCAAACAAGGTTTAACTTGTCTGGCGTGCATGCACAGCTTTCCTAACAAGATAGTAAATTTTTTTAATATATATTTTTAAATATTTTATTTATTTTTATTTTTAGAGAGAGGGGAAGGAAGGAAGAAAGAGAGGGAGAGAAACACCAGTGTGTGGTTGACTGTCACATGGCCCCCACCAGGGACCTGGTCTGCAACCCAGGAATGTGCCCTGACTAGGAATCAAACCAGTGACCCTTTGGTTTGCAGTCCATGCTCAATCCACTGAGCTACACCAGCCAGGGCCAAGATAGTAAACTTTTTGACAAAAATGATCAGATATTCTACCTCTTTTTATTTTTAGTACCTGCTTAGGTCCTGCACATAGTAGGGATGCAATAAACATTTGGTGGTTTAATTTTCTATATTCACTCTGCCTGATCCTGCTCTCTTATATACAAGCCTCACTTAGTTATGGAAGAATAGTAATAGAATGCAATCAAAACAGGGCTTATACTGCTGAAAGTTCCAGCCTTCAAAGACTTTGCAATCTTGTTAAGGGAGAGTGAAGATGTATGTGACAGGTTTAATAACAAAGAAAGAACATTACAAGGGAATAATAAAAGACAGGCTTAAAATACATGTTTAAAGGGTTGGAATTCAAGGAGAAACATATACTGAGAAAGTTAATCTTAAAATAGTTCTTTCTTCTCACCTCCACCACCAATAATAAATCAAATGCATGCTTATAGAGCAATCAGTTCATATTATATTATGGACATTTTTCTTTGCCTCTGTAATTATTTTTTAATGTCATCTCCAATAGATGCAGAGTATTCTATTTTGTGAAGGCACCATAATCTATTTAACTATTCCCCTGGAGTAAACATTTGAATTGTTGTTTTTCTTTTCCATCATACATCAAGATGAAGAGCCTCGTGGCCATTTTTGTGTGTATTTGATAGTTCTTTCTTTGCTTTAAAAAAATTTGTTTTGACCAGCTTTACTGATGTATAGTTATTTCTTTGTTAAATTTCTAGATGTGGTATTATATTGTCAAAGACACTGACGTATACAGAGCTTTTGAAAAAATTGCAGTAAAAACTATGTCATAAAATTTAC
The DNA here is from genome assembly GCA_004024845.1 of Tonatia bakeri. Lineage (NCBI taxonomy): Eukaryota > Metazoa > Chordata > Mammalia > Chiroptera > Phyllostomidae > Tonatia > Tonatia bakeri. The sequence continues at coordinate 341,472 of PVIA01000455.1, read as the reverse complement.
CACCTTAACCATTTTTACATGTACATTTCAGTAGTGTTAAGTACATTCACGTTGTGCAGCAGATCTCAAGAAGTTTTTCATCTTGCAAAACTGAAACTCTATACCCATTTAAGCAACTCCCAATTTCTTCTTTTCCCCAGCACCTGGCAATCACAGTTCTACCTTCTGTTTCTTGGAGTTGACTACTTTAGATATCTCCTGTGAGTGGAATCATACAGTACTTGTCATTTTGTAACTGGTTTATTTCACTTAGTACAGTGCCTCTAAGTTTATCCATATTGTATTATGGGACAGAATTTCCTTCATTTTTGAGGCTTAATGATGTTCCATGGTGTGTATGTACCACATTTTATTTATTTATTCATTTATCCATGAACGTTTGGGTTGCTTCCACCTCTTAGCTATTGTAAATAGTGCTGCAATAAACACGGCATACAAATATCTTTTCAAGATACTGCTTTAAATTCTTTCTGCTATATACCCAGAAATGGTGGGATTTCTGAATCATAGTAATTCTACTTTTAACTTTTTGAGGCACTTTCACGCTGCTTTGTATAAATATTACACATTTTCACATTCCTACTACTAATGCACAAAGATTACAAAGGTTCTAATTTTTCCACAACCTGGCCAACACTTGATAGTAGCCATTTTAATGGGTGTGATATTTTAAAGTGTGTGTTTTTTCAGAATATTTGCATATAATGTTAGCATATCTTATTGACATTTAATATTCTATATTTTGTTTTGTCATGGCTTATTTGACAAGGTGAACTTATAAATTATAGGTAAAATAAGCAGTATTTTCATTAATAAGATTTAATATATCATATATAACTACTAACAGTAATATTTTTTTCTGTTGTGAATTATAGATTTATAATCTATACACATTTTTAATTGGTTTCCTGTACTTATTTATAAGATTTATAAGAGCAATTGACATAAATTATGTCACACTTTTATCTTATTGTCTTAGTCAGCTTGGATCACTTTAGCAAATACCATCGGTTAAATCGCTGAAACACCAGACATTTATCTCTCACAGTTCTAGAGCCTGGAAAGGCGAAGATCGACTTGTTGGCAGATTTGGTTTCTCATAAGAGCCCCCTGCCTGGGTTGCAGATAGCACCTCTTACTATATCCTCACATGGCAGCTCTGGTTTCTTACTGTCCTTATGAGGACACTAATCCAATCATTGGGGCCACACCCTCAGGACTTTATCTAAATCGAATTGCCTCCCAAAGACCCACCTCCCAATACCCTATGTGGTAACATTAGGGGTTAAAGCTTCAACACATTGCAGGGCACAAACATTAAGTCCATAACACTCATATTTCTTACAAGTATTCTCAGATTATCATATGCACTTTAATATTGTTATGGCGTTATTGCTTCTATAGTACTGATGGAGTCAAATTTATGACTGTTTTTATTAATTTTACACCCATTTTTATCTGAATAAAATCTAGTTATGTAATAGTTAAGTATTCATTTAGTTTCTCTTATGTTAATATTTTTATCAATTTAAGGGCATCAGGAATTTATTAGTGATATTAGATTTAATATTATTTCCCCAAATAGACTTTTTAAATTCAAAAGTATTATAACATGAAATAAAAAATATTAAAGCAAAAAGATGAACTCTCTAGCAAGGTTTATTGTATTTTGCCATATTAATTTCAGATCATGTGTGCCTGCAATATTACTGATTTAAATTTATCTCTTTACACCCATCTAGAAATCTATTCCCCTTTCTTCAGATAGTTATCTGCCATCAAAAATTGGCATGCATTTTTTTATCCATATTCTTATGTTTTTATTATATAAAAGAAGAGATAATATTGTATTTTTGGAATGTTTAACCTCATATGAAAATACTCTGTTATAGCGCTCTGTAACCTATTTATCCACCACAATTTGTTTTGGTGATGTAGCCTTGCTACATCATCCTTTTTAATTACTCAATAGTATTATAACATGTCTAGAGAACAATATCTTTAACCATTCCCTGTTTGATTGTAATTGTAAGTGGTTTCAAGTTTTTTCTTTCTATTGTAAAGAATTGTGCTATGGGCAACCTCATACCTGTCTCCTTATGCACATGTAAGAGTTTCTCTGGGCTTTCACACCTAAATGTGGGATTTCTGAGTTAGATATAATGCATATTTTTATTTTACACTGAAACTATCAAATGGCTCTTCAAATTAACTAGTATCTCTGGTCCTCAGCTACTTTGTCTAGATAATATGGGAAACTGTAACTACTTCAGCGGGTTGTCATGAGGATTAACTGTGTTGATGTTTGTAGTGTCTACAAAGGTGCCTGGCAAAGAGAAAGTGCCAGATAACGAATGGTTGTATTATCTAGACCCTCTTCTACTCTAACTTTTGTCACTAATTGCTTTTGAGCAAGAAATTGATCGTCTCAAAGGGGTCTTTAAGAATGTAATGAGCAGTTGTTGTGTTGACAGTGTGTGAACAACATTCAACCTCTTTGCATTTGAGGAGTATTCCCCATGGAATATAGCATTGTGGGGACACACCCCTGTTTTCCAGTACAGATGAGGTGACACACACCTGAACCAGGGTGATGGCAGAGAAAATGGAAGATAATAAAATGGATGTGAGTCCTATTAAAATATGCTGCTAAGTGCCTGGCAACTGATTGGTGGCAATAGGGTAAGAGAGGCTAGAAGATGGCAAGGGTTTAGATAAAATTAACAAGTTTAAGAAACACAAGAGTATAAAGATTCTATTCATAGAAGATGGATGGCAGAGTTAAAAGTGTCATGAGAGAAAAAAAGAGTCAGATTTTAGACCTGGTGACTTGAAAGGGACATTGAGTTGGTACTGAAGAATAGTTAACTGTAGCTCAGGAAAGTAGGGGTTGAAACTAGATTAGAAAAGATTCTGTGTGGGAACTGTTTAAAGCTAGAAGTTGAGGAAGGGGAAAGGTCTAAAAGATTCTGTGTTGGGAAGTGCTGGTGGTAGAGGGTTGGAGAAAGTAGGATAAATAGTAGGAGAAGAGGAGTCTGTGTTGTTCTTTAGGTTCTTTTAAAAAAAATCTGCCTCCCTACAATTGGGTTGCTGAGTTATAGGGCATGAATTATTGCTTTGCTGAGCAGTTCCAGACTGGGGGCTAAGGATCCTGGCGGTGTGTTGGAGCACTAGTATACAGGGTGAGGAGAAGAGGAAGGCTTAATCTCCACCCCACATTTCCATGCGAGCTTCATGCATTAAAAGCAAACAACCATAGAGCAATGGTGGAGGAAAGAAGAATGAAGGAGTAGACTGCTTTAGTGGACCAGGGTGTAGGGGGGGATGGGGAGGTGACAGCTTTATTAGAATTGCAATATTTTATTAAGTAATTATGGGTAGTGACCACTTACTCTTTTAGGTCAAATTCCTTTCTGTTTGAAAAACCTTAAAATTTAATTATTTTAAAACAAACATCAGAAAAATTAGTGCAAAAACCCTGCAACAAAGAGAGTTTTAAAATGTTTTGAAATATTAGTTCAATTCCAAATAAATTTAAGTTTAGATATCACTATTTACCCTTTTTCTTTCTCTTTAACATGATGAATTAAAAATGAGTTGTCAATTAGACCAATAACATTTGGAAAGAAGAGGAACTTGTTTGCTATTAATCTTTTAAAAAATGGTATTTGTTTTTAATTAACTTAGTCATATCATTACCTTTTTTATGAGTATAGAATTCCTTCTTCCAAAAATTCTAAATCTGCTGTGTTTAGCAACATAATTATTGTTCAGAGAGGTTATCAGATTTCTCCACATTTGTTTATTCGTTTGACCCAGTGCATGACCTCAGACCTTTACTCTTCAATATTTTGCTCCCAAGGAATTACTCTTGTTACTCTCATTGCCTGAGGGACTGCACCCTTAGAAAGTTTTCCTTATATGCATTTGGCTGATGAGTTTACACACACACACACACACACACACACACACAAGCGGCATTAAACATTGATCTGCTTGCGTAAAATGATTCTACCAGTTATATGGCATTTGGTGCTTCCTGTAAATTGATGCAAACTTCATTAAAGAAAATGACAGATGGCATATGGCTGCAGGCAAAATGCCAGTCCACATGATGAATCTTACTGTGCTCTAGCCCAGGATAAACAATGTTTTTAATCACCTTGAAAAAAATCTGTTGCATTAATTAGTCTACAGTTACTATGTAATTATAATTGTGTAGCTAGTTCCTTTTTAGTTAAAAAAATAAAATAAAAAAATAAGAGGTGGTAACAGCTAGACATTTGATTTGGGTTTATATTGCAAGAAGGGTGGCCTATGAGATTTTATGACCCTTTGGCTGCCATGGCGAGGTCTCTGCCTTTGTGATGTTACAGGAGACTGACCATGGAGCCCTGCTTCATGTGCTCTTCTTGAATTGTTAGGTATATTACCATGAAAATTGGAAGGCCTGGGGGTGCAGAAACTGATTCTGAGGTTTATCTTTACTTGAGAAGACAAGCAAGTGTATGCGAGGCGGATGCATTTCGCTGACTGACTGCAGACAGGTTTCAATCACAGTCAGGTTGTGTTGCATTTCTTTTGAAGGTGGGTGTCCCAGAAAATTGCATTGTAAAAAGATAATTACAGTCCTATCAAATTCTGAGGTTCACCTCATTATACATGTTTTAAGAAGTTAAAAAAACTCCATTAATTTGTTTTTAAGTAATATGCTTGTTTGATCATTTTTGTCTGTGCAGAATATGGTCCTAGAAATAAATGTATTTTCTAATGGTCCCCAATGGAGGTTCAGCTATGTTAGGAATAAAAGTGATTTCTACTTCTAGAAAGTAAAACTAGATCCAAGTCTCAGTGCAAGGAGTTTACATAGTTAATTTTAGTTAGTGATTCATATCGGGTTTCTTTTCAAGCAACAGAAATTGCCTCTGGCTAATGAAATAGAGGCATATGGAAAGGTATGCACTGATGGGGCAGAAATGTCAGGGAACCTACTGGGAATCTGGGTTCCCTAACAGGGTAGAAAGAGACGTGGTTAGGGCACTCCACTGCTGGCTCCGCCTCCACTGAGCACTAGCTTTTGGCTGTGATGGGATTTCCACTCGGCCAAAGAATTTCTCCCGAGTTCTAAGCAGGAACCATGGATTGGCTGAGCTTAAGCAATGCGCCAGTTCTCTGGTTGCCTGGTCCGTCAGCTTCTCAAGGAGAAGTAGGGACTCTGCCACCAGAGCCCACACAGTGGAGGATCTCTCCCACATTAGGAGGGGAGTTATTTTCCTGAATATCCAAAACCAAAAAACGTACAAGAACCAACAGAGGTACATGGCAATGAAGATTCTCCATTACATTGTGACCATTTTTTGGTTTATTTTTTCTTTGTTTTCAATAACCACGAACACATGAAGTGGACAATGTGATTGTTAAAATCCCTAACTTCAATACTTGGTGTAGATTTGATCTTCATCCCAGGATTTTTCCTAGTGTAGCAAAGGCACAATTATTGTTTTTCCTTTTCCAGCTTCATTTTTGTGCACACATTTCTGATATTTACAAGTATAGAAGAGAGGCATTTGCTTTATCTCATATTCTGTAAATGGTGTCGTTTCCATCTGCTTATTTTGCCGTGAGTTCCACAATCAATAAATATTATGGAGGAAGTATTAGGTTGCCAGGGTTGCCATAACAAGTACTACAAACTAAGTGTCTATAAAACAAAAAATCATTTCACACTTCTGGAGACTTCAAGTGTGATTAAGACTTAGGTCGGATCGGTTTCTTCTGAGGGCTCTGAAGAAGAGTCTGTCCCATGCCTCTCCTAGCTTCCTGTGGGTTGCTAGCAGTAATCGGCATTCCTTGGCATGTAGTTGCATCACCCCAAACATTGCCTTCATCTTCACATGAGGTTCTTCCTGTGTGCATATCTGTGTCTAAATCTCCCGTTTATAAGGACACCAGTCAGATTGAATTAGAGCTCAACTTAATAACTTCTCGTAACTTGATTACCTCTGCAAAACCTGTATCTCCAAACTAGGTCACATTTGGAAGTACGAAGGATTAGGATTCCAACATCTTTTTGAGGGAAGATATAATTCAACCCATAACAACTTCTTAAATGGCTGTCTTTTCAGTGTGAGTTATTTGAAATATTGAGTCCTTCCTGGAGTTAAACAAACAAACATTAAAACCAAGGAATATGTAACTGAGCAGACTTGGTTGACCACTGAGGAATTATATACACATCTAATTTTCAAGGCCAGAGTTGAAATAAAATTTTTTTTGAGGAAACTCAAGGACTTACTAGATTCCCTTTGTCAGGTTGAAGAAATTCCTTTCTTTCCTATCTTGTTGAGTATTTTTTATCATTAAAGGGTGCTGGATTTTGTCAAATACTTGTCTGAATCTATTGAGATCATCGTGTGGTTTTTGTCCTTTATTAATATTGTATATTACCTTGATTGATTTTCATATGTTAAGCCAACCTTGAATTCCTGGGATAAATCCTACCTGATCATAGTTATAATTCCTGCTATATAGGCTACTGGATTTGATTTGATAATAAATTGCTGAGGATTTTTGCGTATATTTTTACATGGGATAGTAAGATGTAGTGTGTGTGTGTGTGTGTGTGTGTGTGTGATATCTTGGTCTACTTTTGCTTTGTCCAGTGAGCTCAGAGGTGTTTTCTCTTCTATATTTTGGAAGAGTTGGTGGCAATTGTTCTTGAAATGTATAGTAGAATTCACCAGTGAAGCTATCTAGTCTCGTTTTTGTTTGTTTCTTTGTGTTTTGGTTGGGAGCATTTTGATTACGAATTCAATTTCTTTACTTGGTACATTTCTATTCATATTTTCAGTTTCTTAAGTCAGTTCAGTAGTCTGTATCTCTTTAGAAATGTGAAAAAATATTTCATCTAGATATCTCATTTGTTGGTAAACTATTGCTCATAGTATTCCCTTACTGTCCCTTCTATTTTCGTAAAGTCGGTAGGAATATCCTCTTTAGTAATTTGAGTATCCTTTTTTTTTGTCAGTTTAGCCAAAAGTTTGTCAGATTTTTAAAAATCTTTTCAGTTAATGTAGTTTTGGATTTGTTAATTTTCCCCCTTTCAACTTCTCTATTTCATTTAGTTCTGCTTAAATCTTTACTATTTTCTTTATTTTTGCTTTGCTTTGGGTTTAGTTTGCTCTTTTTTTCTCTAGTTTCTTTCAAATCTTCTTTATGAATGTGCTCTAAATTACTAGGAAATTTAGACAAATTCATATTTCTTTTAGTATATTATTATTAGTACAATATTAGTAAAATGACTCTCAGACATTTAATGGAGACTGTTATTTAAATAAGTAGTTTACATTTTCTGCAAAACAATATTTTACTGCATGTGGGGACATAGCCAAAAGGCCATTTTTGAAAACATGAGCACTTAGATCTCAAATGTATTTATTATATTACCTCAAATTTCCTTCCAAGAGCTTAGGTGGAAGATAGTATTATTTGATGTAAAAATGTTTTAATTTTTGCTTATATAAGGTGTACATAATGCTATTGCACTGTAAAAAATACTTAAGATACTATTCAGCATTAATATTTTTGAGCTTTAAAAAATACTTGCTAATTAAAAGCTGTAAATGGAATTCCTGCAGCCCTTTAATATAAAGCAGTTATTTTAATTTTCCAATAAATTGATAAAAGAAAAATTAATGACATTCTTTGTCTTTCCTTGAAAGATTTTAGTGCTTTTTACAAAAACTTAGGATTAAAAATAAACACATTTTCACTTATATATGGAATCTAATGAATAAAATAAATAAAATACAAAGTGACTCAAAAACAGAAAACAGAGTGACAGCTGTCAGAGGGGAGGGGGTTGGGGTTGGGTGAAAAAGGTATAGATATTAAGCAGAAAAAAATATACCTCATAGACACAGACAATAGTTTGGTGATTAAAGAAGGAACAATGGGTAGGAAGAGGTAGAAGAGGGTGAAGAGGGGATAAATGGTAACAGAAAGAGACTTGACTTTGGATGGGAAACACATAATACAATATATAGATGATGTATTATAAAAATGTTCATTTGAATCCTGTATAATTTTATTAAATGATGCCAACCCAAAATATTCAATAAATATTTTAAATGAGCTTACTCCCTCCAAAACAAACCTACTAAATGCTTGTTTAAAAGCAGATAGTGTTCTAAGTGATTGAAGTTAATATGATAACAACAGCAAACTTTTGTAATAAAACCCTTGAACATGTCTTAGTAATATATTGTTAGGTTATAACTGATTATTTGTAATTTCATGTCCAAATACTGTATAGTTCAAGTTTCAGAAATTATCTAAATGTATGACTTTTTGTCACAAGAATTAAAAATTAGACTATGTGGTATATTTAAAATAGCCTTTGTGTTTTTGAAACAATTATTAAAACCACCCAAAGGAAATAAAATTGTTATTTCAGAAAACCAAATTAATAACATCAAAACCCAAACCAAAATGTACATCTATCTAACTGCCTGGGAGAGTTTCTTGTGCCTCATTTGCCCTGATGCACGGGAATGGATATTTTGAAATTTTAAATGTCTTTAGGGTTACAGGGTTGTGTGTCTATCCATTTGGTTGCCTTTTGCTTCATTTGATTATTGCAGAGGTAGAAAAGGTCCTCTCAGAAAAGTAATAGAAAATGAGAAATGTAATTTTAAATTATGTGTCAAAAGTTTTTCACAAGATTGGTGTGAAATTTACACACTGAAACTCATTCTAAACAGCCAATAGTAGATATGATCCTGAAAAGATTATTTTAAGACCACCTACAATATGTAGAACAACTAACATTGTAATTGTGCTAAGAGCTTCTAATTTAATGGAAACATTGACTGGCTTTTTGTAAAGAGAATTATTTTGTAATGCAAACAACCTCTAATTTAATGATTTCAGGAATATAGTTTTTCTATCAAACTTTCAGAAAGCAGCCGTAACTGTATTTCTTTATTTGTTTTAATTTTTCAAATTTGTGACAAGGAATTTTTTTTTTTAAGTAGAATGAAACCCCATTTTACCCTTCCTTTATTCCAACTAATGTCTGGAAGCCAAACTTGGCAGGTGGGCAGCAGATAGTGACATAAGAGTTGACATCAGAGACCCTATCTTCATGTTCTTTTTAGATGTCCTTTCAGTGGCTTTCATATATAAAAGTAGCATTTTCCCTCCCCATGGTACGAGGGTGAAAAAAACTGACCTTTTCCAGAGAGCTCAAAGTCAAATTAGTTCTGTATGTCAGTCTGGGTAAGGGAGAGTGACTTAGTGGTCAGGGTGGCCAAAGACCCGATATTTGAGAGGAGAGGCGGAGTAATTAGGACATGCTGAGAAAGACTGAAAAACTTGAGGAACTTAGCAGCCATGAAGCCACAGCAATGACTTTTGGGAGAGTACATGCTCTAAAATCTATCTAAAAGAGTTGAACTTTGAGAAGAAAAGCTGGAGAGGACTCCAGGCATACAGTGAGCTCAACACGAGGGAAACAGAGTGCAGTACAGAAATAGAAGTTCGAAGGCTGAAGAGGAGAAACAGGAAAGGCAAATTCAGAAGGTGCTATGTAGAAAATAACAAAAGCAATAAAACAAGGAAAGTTTAGAGGCTACCTTTTTATTTTTTTTGTCTCTCCTGTCAGCAAAACCCATGTGGTAAAAGAGGTGGACTATGAGTGAGGAAGGGGACAGCTCATCATTTCCAACTAGATTTATTTGAAGAAGACAAAAGCAGACAACCAATAAACATGATCAAAAAAGGGATAAAAGGTTGGCATGTAATTAACTCTGGCAAATTACAGATTTCTTATCACTCCTAAAAAGGATAGACAGGTGATAATATAGAATTATGCTGGAAATTAATTTAAAAGCATACCTGACTTTATTTATATCTAACTAGCAGTGCAATGTGGTTATTATTCCTAAAATTTAATTATTAAAAATTTTATTTAGATATATTAAGAGGAAAAACTGTTGAATCTGGGAGCACTTAGTCTTTTAACAGGTTGCTATATATATTTGGATAATGTTAAATGCCACACTAAACCCCCAAATTTCATCACTTTAACACAGTAGAAGTTTATTAGGTAGGTACTCATATCGGTCCAATGTGGGTAGGTGATTAATGGGAGTTGGGGGCAGATCTGGTGTACATCGTTATTTAGGAGTCCTGGCCAATGGAAGCTTTCCTACGATCAGTGTGTGGCTTTCATAATTATTCCAGACATTGATGTCTATCTGGCTGAGGTGGTAAAAGCGTGGAAGAAGACACAGGAAAGCTTTCATGGTTTTCTCTCACATTTTCTTGACCAGAGTATAATTACAAGGCTACACTAAACTGCAAGGGAAACCGGGAAGTGTCCAGTTAAATACCTAGAAAGAAGGGAGATACAGACATTAGTTTAAGAAAAAAAACTGTCTGGCCCATGCAGTTACCAGACTTGTGTGAGGGACTGTGACTCCATGTCTACTTCAACCAAAGACCCTTGAAATATTAGGTTTGGGGTAGGCTCTAGCATGGATTGTAAAGTTGGCTCTTGAATCAAGTTCACTGTGAATTTATAAAACTGGCAACAATTGAATATTGGATAGAGTCAAATTTTGCTAAAGCATAGATTTCTTCACATTATACTTGTATTCTAATCTCTGTAGTTTATGTGATCCATTCATATGAAAAAACAAGAAATATTAGTGTGTATCTGATCATATTATTGGCATTATTCACTGATTTTTGTCCTTATAAAGTAATTTTTGAGAGAACTAAAAATGAGATATTTCTTTGACAAATGACGGTGCCTAATTAAAATATTATATTCAGAATATAATTAAAATGTATGTGTAGATATATACATATTAATTGATACATGTAAATCTATTAATACATATAAATGTATAAACACACATACATATGTATATTAGTATGTATATGTGCCTTCATCAGTGTGTACAATTAATGAAAGTTTTGTAGACTTGACCGTCATAACAGTAGAGCTAAATTCATAATTTGTTTAATGAATCATAGACTTTGAAATCATCTAATTTCACATTTTGGTAATGCCATTTAATATCTGGATGACCCATAAGCAAATTACTCAGCCTCTTTAAGCCTCGGTTACCTTGTATGCATAGTAGGAGTAATGGTGGCTATTAATCAAACTGGGCAGTTGTAAATAATAAAATGAGATGATATAAGATCTGGCATGTCATATTCAATGGTATATAAATTTGTATATGTGTAAGAAGCTTGACATACTCTTTAGAGCCCTCCTAACTCAGATAAAATAAATAATGCAGATAGACTAAAATAGCTAAGAAATGTGCTGGCTGCTGAGATTTAATAGTTTCATTTATTCATTCCTTGAGTAAACACTGTTAGGGCCTTAATATGTACAAGTTCTGAGCTATTGTGAACACAAAAATTATTAATTAAGGCAGCTTAATTTTTGTTGAAGAGTTTACTACTTGATTATGGGAACTCTTAGAGTCATTAACACAAGGTGATATTTGCATAGGAGAAATACCATAAAGTTATATGTAGTTTTAAAATAAAGAAAATTATTTCTTGGAAGGGAAGAAATTCAATAAAATGTTTTAGACATTTAAAACTCCCTACCTCTTAAATGAACTCTGAAATCAGAATTTTAAGAAATGGATAGAAGGAAGAGAGACATTCCATTCAGAAAGAAAAAGAGAAGCAGGAAAAAGCACAGTGTATATTCAGGCAAAGTTGAGAAGTGAATGATGAGGAGTGCTGTGAAGTCAAATTGGAAAGGCAAGGCTTTGAAGCCATTGTAAAGAGGCTTCATTGGACTTTATACTTTAAAGAAGGAGGGAGGAGATTTAAGTTGAGAAAGGACAAGAAGTTTGAATAGCACAATGACACCTAACCTTGAATATTTTTACTTGACCTTTCCACCACCAAATTTTCTCCCATAGACAGAAAATGAATGGGATCAAGTTTTCTTCCTGTCCTAACACTCTGCGAGCCTTCTCTGAATATTACATTTCCTGGAGTTATCTACTGTTCTATTTCTGTTGGAACATCCCTGTTCTCTTTGTTGGACCCACCCCAGTGCTATTTACCTGGGCTCCACCCAATATTGTTGTCATATCCTTTATTTTTTTTTACTTTTATTTTTTAAATTTATTTTTATTTTTTTTAATTTTTATTTTAATCATTGTTCAAGTACAGTTTTCTGTCCTTTGCTCTCATCCCAGTCCACCCACCCATCCCTCCCCACCTCCCTCCCATTTCCACCACTCCTAGTTTTTGTCCATGTGTCCTTTATATTTGTTCTGGTAGACCCTTCCCCTTTTCCCCTGAAATTCCCCTCAAATTCCCTCCCCTCTCCCCTCTGATCACTGTCAGCTTGTTCTCTATTTTAGTGTCTTAGGTTATATTTTGCTTGGTTGTTTGTTTTGTTGATCAGGTTCCTGTTAAAGGTGAGATCGTATGGTATTTGTCTTTCACTGCCTGGCTTATTTTACTTAGCATAATGCTTTCCAGTTGCATCCATGCTGTTGCAAAGGGTAGGAGCTCCTTATTCCTTTCTGCTGCATAGAATTCCATTGTGTAAATGTACCATAGTTTTTGATCCATTCATTTACTGATGGGCACCTAGATTGCTTCCAGCACTTAGCTATTGTAAATTGTGCTGCCATGAACGTTGGGGTGCATAGGTTCTTTTGGATTTGTGTTTCAGGGTTCTTAGGATATAATCCTAGCAGTGGAATTGCTGGGTCAAAAGGCAAATCCATTTTTAGTTTTCTGAGAAAATTCCATAGTGTTGTCATATACTTTAGATTGATGGGTTTTGCCTCTCTGCTGATCTCCCTTTCATCCTTTGTGATGGGGACGTGAGCTATGTACGTCACTCATTCACAGAGGCATCCTGCCCACCCAGATTCCCAGCTCCTGACTCACTCTCTTGATGAATGTGGTTTAGCAGAGATATCAGGCAGTCTACTAACAAAATTAATTTTTTGCTGTTGATGGTAAATAAATATATAATATGCCAAAATATTATTCAATAATGCTCTTTTGAAACAAACATCAGGATTTATGTTACTAAAACAAAGACATTTTCTATTATTGTCTCTAAGTGGATGTATTATTTCTTTCATAAGTATTCACAGGACTTAAAACTGCTTTTTTAATCCAAACTATTCTGTAAAGCTTTCAGCCCTTCTCTAATCATAGGCAGCATATTTGTTCACTCAGTTAACATTTTGGGGGTGCAGTAGAGAAGAAATAGATTAAGGTCCAAACTCTGCCATTAAAAAGTTCATGAATAAAGAGATTGTTGTGTAAATACATAATTGTGTACAATGTGGTAAGTACTAGAATAGGGTACATGGTCCAGAAAGGAGTGATTAGTCTATGTAGTTGTTCTGGGGCCTTCATCGTAAAGGTTATTCACATACTATGTCTTGAAAGATAGAGTTTCCTGGGTCAAAACTGGAGAAATAATAACCCAGGCATAAATAATAGACATTGCAAAGACAGGGAAGGAAAATAGGATACAGTGCAAAATTAAGTATGGTTTGTAAATGGGTCTGAGATGATGTGTAGTGAGTGAAGAAACAGTAGAAAGTGTCAGGGACTAGAAAATAAAGGGCTTTGTATAGCCAATAAAAATAATTTGGACCTTGAGTGTTGATTTCCAGGAATTTATTGTTTGTATGATTTCCAGAAAAAGTTTTATTTGGGAGGCACTGTCCACTTTGGGAATCTGCTGAAAGAAACTCAAGGCCTTCTCTCAAGAAAAGCAGGCATACATAATTACTTTTGCATAGAAGTGCATTCATGAACTTGGAAACCAAATTACAAACCACTGCTAAAAGTCACTAAAAACTATTGAAAAGATAGGGATATGATCAAAAGTATGTCTTTAGAGAGTGAACACCTGTAGCAATGAAGGTAGTGAAAGGGATGAGACTTGTGTTAGGGACCATAGAGATGAAGGTCTGCAGTAAAGTTATAGTAAGCATTTGCTTTCCAATTTGGCTCCTGCTTTGTATATGTCAGTCTGCCCATTGAGGAAACAACATTACAAGAGTTAAACGGGTGAATGGTAGTATCATTTACTGAAGTAGTAATTTTAGATACAAGGGCAACTTCATGAGGAAGGATGAGGTATTTAGTGGCATGATGAATCTGATATGTCTGTAGGTCATGCCATTGTAGATGTGGGTCAGCAGGTCAAAAGAGAAATCAGAGTCGAAGATTTTTTTTTTAATATTCTGGATGATTACATAGAGGTGGCAGATTTAACACTGCAAAGCGATGAGACCTCATCAGCAAAAGAGTTAAAGGTTAAGAGCTGGAGGTATCAGGCTGGAGGCTTAGGTGGGCTTGTTCCCTGTCTCAGGGGTTTCAGCTTAGCACTCTTGTTAACTACTGCTCCGGTTGGAACCAGGTTGGTCAATGCTCAAGCGGCAGAGAGAAGAGGGTTTTGCTCTAACAGTGAGAGCTTGTCCAAGAGTTTGAATCTGGATAAGTGTAAGAATGGAGATGATTGTAAATTTTAAGTAACCATCTGATGGATGCTGTTGGATCACAAACGGCATTCCTAAAGCTAATAGGGCTATCTTTTGTTTGGGGCTGCCTGAGGTTGGGTAAATTATAGCCTGGATTAGAAGACAGCTCTGAGGCTGGTTGACACTTGTTACTTACCTTTCTGAGTCTAAGCTTCTCCATCTGTAAAATGGGAGTAGACATACCAACTTTAAAGAGACAAGCAGAGAAAATGAAATAACCTTTATAAAACACCTGCCATAGTTCCTGTTTATGTTGTTGGGTGCTGTTGAGTTTACTCGGACTGCTGGCGACCCTGTGAATGAGTGATGTTCTGTTTGTATGAGCTGTTTAATAATTATAGTTTGGCTTGGAAACTCCTTCATCTACCTCTTTGATTTATTTTAAGAAACTTTGAGTCTTAGCTTGTCAATGAAAGATCTACTCTGATTCTCAAATCTGCCATTGCTTTTACCTATCTGAAAAGGCAGGAATATGAAAATCTTTGTCTTAGAACTACATTTGTCCTTAGCTCATTTTTTTCTTTCCTCAGTGACTATGGTCATGGGATAAAATATGAGATTCTATTTGTGGCCAGTTTATAAAGTTTCTGTTCCTTAGGAATTAAAAAGTAATCACAAGCTTCTTAGACTGTGTTATGTGTCTAGTACAGTGACAGCTCAAATATAGATTCTTGGAATTGTATTATTTTCTTGAGAACCTCTGGAATTCTAGCCAGGTCCTGCTAGTGAGATTCATGTAACCTCATCAGGGTTCCACCAATCTCTTCTCTGTACTTCCTGAGTGAAACTCTCTTTAGAGTATGTTCATTTGAATTGGGAAACACAGAGGTCATTCAATCTAACTACTTCATTTTATGGGCCACAAGCTATTCATTTTAAGTGTGGTTGGTGTCCTCAAGCACTGATGGTCACATTTTCTTCTCTATTCTTATATTATAGTTGAAAGACTCTCAGCCATGTACTTCTCAATACGTATTAATATAGATCCCAGATTGTAGGGCGAATTGGAAACTTGAATTGGTGAAGGAGATTGGGGAGCAGAATTACAGTGTGTTATATGGTACTTCAGCCCCTCGAGGGAGCTGTAATTAATGTGTGCAAAGAAAACACTGCAAGGAAACTAATTTAAAGAACATACTGAAACAATTTTCCCCTGGCTTTCCAAAATAAATAAAGAGAAAAAATCACCATCAAGCTTCGAGGAAGCATGAAGAATTACAACAGAAAGGAAATTTGTTGAGAGACCAAGCCTGAGCTGGTAATAATAGCTGGTTAAAATGTAAAGCCTCTTTTAAATGTAGGCTTCCTCCACTATTTGTCAGAGCTCCGTGGTCCATGATCCATTCAGTAAGCATTTCACATGCTTGTCACTCTAATTATGGGTCAGGGTTTGGTTACAGCCCACTGGCTGCTCTTTCTTTGCATCTTGGTAACTCAGTCCTTTACACCAGTTGACATCCCACTAGCTTCCCCTTCCTTCCTTCTTCCTTACCCTTTTTAAATCCTGAACATGTTAGGTAGCTCCAGAGTTTAGAGCGCCTTGTGATTGCATGTCACTTGATGTGAATGCCATGAATTCCCTAGAGCAGTGTTTCCAGGCTTTCGTCTGACACAAACCATTAGAAATGTTTTACATCCAAGCCAGGACACACATTAAATATTAAAGTTTTATAAAAAATGCTATATGTGATATGCTTTGATACTTTCGCTTCTCCTCAACTCTATTTCATTTTTTTTTGGCAAAGAAAATGCAGGCCCAGATTAACTGAAGACCATTTCTTCCTCACTTTTTTGTCACAGGGAGTATGCTTCACAAGTTGAGGTCTTAGACCATCTACAACAAATCACTCAGGACGTCTGGTCCTCAATCCAGACCTAGTGAATTAGATCCATACTGGCAGGTTCCACAGTTTAACCAATGCCTCAGCATGATTTTAATGTCCAAAAACCATTTCCAGGCCTATCTATTTGCAGAAAGGTATCTCCTTTGCCAGCTGATATTTTTTTTCACATTTTGATGTAGCTATCCATAGCAAGAGCAAGGGCTCTGATCTCTGAATTCCTCCTTCTCCTTGTTAAATCAGGAGAATTATAGGGCAATTCAGAAGGTACCAGAAACCTTAAACATCTAATAATAATAATATGGCAATTTCTAGTCTAAGTACATTATATAAATTAAACCTCACAACACTGTTTTGCCATTTGTCAGTAAGATTCTTAGGTTACTCCACTAACATATAATGTGCTACTGGAAGATACATGAGGGGATAATTTGATTCCATGTCTTACTGAGAACTTCATCCTTGACTTTGGTGACTTGACAATTATACTTCTCCCACTTGCCCCTCAGCCTTACATAGGAGGGATGGTAGCAGCTTTCTGCTGTTGCTCTCTCTGACTTTGACTCATTGTCTCCTATGAGGCTACCACCAGCTCTATCACATGGAAAACCAATTAATCCACAATTAATCTATCATTTCCAAACTTACACTTTCAAAACAATATCATTAAAATACTTTAAATAAAGAAAACTCAACACAGTGATCATTATATCATATAACCAGAGCCATTCATTATATCTAAACATTCAAACAATTCTAACCAATGGACAATACAAAGGGATAACTTAAAATATATGTTTAGAGTTAAATAGCCTTCAAAGGTCATTTACTGAGGAAACTTTGCCAAGTTTCTTCTTGGGACATGCCAACCAATTCTCAAGGGGATTTTCTAGCATTTCCCCCCATACATGCTGGTGTAAGAGAAAACTAAACCAAAAAAAAAAAAAAAATTCCAAAGGATAACTTTAGAGGATATCCCACTGAAGCTAAGATGTGAACCTAAGGACAAACAGAGAAATAGAGGAACAGAAGGACCAACCTGTGAAGTCCAAAAAGCATGATAGACAATGGCAAGAGCTCATACTGATGGGGGAGAAGCCATACAAGAAGAGACAAGGGAAGACTGAGTAGAGTAGGTTTAAAAAATTTTTTTATTTAATTTTTAAATGTTTATCCTCACCCAAGGACATTTTTTCATTGCTTTTAGAGAAAGCAGAAGGGATGGAGGGAGATAGAGAGAGAGAGAGAGGGACAGAAAGAGAGAGATGATGTGAGAGAGTGAGAGAGAAACATCAACTGGTTGCCTTCTCAAAACCACCCTACTGGGTATCAAACCCGCGACCTTGGTCATGTACCGTTACCGGGAACCATTACTAATTGTTACAATGCTCAAAAAGTACCATTTATGTGTGATCATATTTTATATCTCAGAGGTTTTTACTATCCTTAGTTATGTATTATTTTTTCTTTGTCTGAAGTCATATTTATTCATTACATCATGAGAAGAGTTGGAATTTAGGGGATATTCCTCATATGATTACTATGGTAAAATCTTATTTTTTAAATTTATTTATTTATTTATTTATTTTAATTGTTATTTAACTATACTTATCCTGATTTTACCCCCTTGCTCCCCCCTGCCCCACCCTTGGTCCCTCAGTCAATCCCCAACCTGCTGTCCATGCCCATGGTCCTTTATACATGATCCTTGACTAGACCCGTCCATTATTTTAAACTTTTTTTCATAATATATAAAAACATTCCATTTGAGAGACTGTCCCTTAATGTACTTTTCTATCTGCCCAATCCCCATCCTATGGCAATTTTGTAATTCATAGTGTGTTTCTTCATATTTTTTTGAAATAGCTGTACTGTGACCTTACATTGAACCCTGATGGGATGCTGTAGTCTGTTTCATGAACCATCCTGGGGAAGAATCAACTAGCAGTCAAGACTTAAATACAGCTTGCTTCCAGGCCTGCCTTGGGCCACAGTTGCAGACGGCTGCTAAATGGTGCTAGGATCATTTCCTTTTGTTTGGCTGTAAATACCTTATACTCTAAGCAATTTACAGCCTTCCTTACATAAGAAATATTTCTGAAAGGAAATTCCCCAAGCCCAGCTATTCTGGGTATCTTCACTTCAGCTCCCAGAAACCTTTTTTTTTTTTTTTTAATATATATATTTTTATTGATTTTAGAGAAAGAAAGAAAGAAAGAAAGAAAGAAAGAAAGAAAGAAAGAAAGAAAGGAAGGAAGGAAGGAAGGGAGGGAGGAAGAGAGAGAGAGACAGAGAGAGACATTAACTTGTTGTTTCACTTATTTATGCATTCGTTGGTTGCTTCTTGTATGTGCCCAAACTTGGGATCAAACTCACAACCTTGGCATGTAGGGATGAAGCTCTAACCAACTGAGCTACTCGGCCAGGGACTGGAGCAGTCACTCTTTGTTGCTGAAACATGGAGAGCTCTTGTATTTTTACTTGCTTTATTCACTGGAAACATGCCAGGAATTTAATGCTATAACTGATCTCAATTAGAGTGTTTCATTCCTGCCACAGCCTTGAGGAGAGCATCATGAAGGTGTATGTTATTTAAGATCTTTCTGTTAAGCAGTAGGAAAGCCAACTGCTCACAGTTTGTCAAAGAGAGTCTCCCTTGGAACGTTTAATGTGTGGTGGTAACATGTATTTAAGCTTATTTAGACCAATGTTTGCAAAATTTGGAACTTGGAACTCTAGATCATGGTGGCCAAAGAAACTGACCTTGCTGTGAGCAAGTTGCATAAAGAACTACATTAAGAGCTTTGGGATTCAGGGAAATAAAGCACCATTCAAATGAAGGGGGACTTTGTCTTGATAAAACACTCTCCTGCAATGTGATTCTCCTAACAAATCATAAAAAAGCAATTAAAGATCCAGCCACACATTTCAGTATTTGAAGAGTTTCAGACTAACTGGAGGTTTGACGGCTATAGAAATTTGATTTTTAAAATGATTTATCTAAAAAAAATAAAAACTTTTATTTTCTCTGTATTTATATATATGTATGTGTACATATATACATATTTTAGCAATAAAGCTTCTCTTCAGTTTTTGCTGGCATAAGCTATCCAACTCATTCATGCTGTCGGACTCATCCAAAAATTAATTCTCCTAATGCATGCCATATTTCATGTTGTACTGGCTCCTTTTGCACATTCTGAAGAAAACAAGAAAGAGAATATTTTTTCTTTTCAAATTTAATTTCTGTTTATATGCTATAGAGTAATGTAGGACATTATGTTCTCAGAAGACCAAATATAAAGTATCAGTAGATAAGGCAGATTTTTTTAAAAGTCCCATTTTATGTAATATGGACAATAAGTCATGCGTGATTGGATTAAAGCATTGTGTTTTTTAAATCTCTTTCTATGCTTACTTTATAGCCGTAAAGAAATGAGGCTGTGTGCTTTTGTGGAAAGTCTTATTGCAAACATGTGTGCGTGTTGTGTGCAATTCCTAAATTCCTACAAATGACTATTCTCAGCTTTGGGAAGGTATAACAATAAAGTAGAATTGAATTTGGCCCTCACCCTGAAGAGTTTCAGTAAACTGCACGTGTGAAAGTGTAAGACAAGGCAGTGCACAGACTCTTAATGGCATTTCCGGTGTCTTCCAAACACTGCCACCAAATGTAGTTTAATGTGTCAAAATGGCAACGCCAAATAAGAGAAATGTGAGTTCAAGAAACAGAAACTATCTGGGGTAGATGATTTGAATGTCTCCCAAAACCTCCAAGAAGCCTTGAGCTCACGCTGAGCCCTTTATCTTTGACAAATACCACACCGTCGATCTGCTTGTTATTTCGTGGTCCTGTTGCTCCTGTCAGCTTTGTAAATGGAACTGTGGTTTCAGTCGGAGATGAGAAAGCAGTTATCTCAGGCTCTGCCTGCCTGGGCGTCCGGAGCAGCGGCTGTCCCGACTGCGGGAGGCGCCCAGTGCCAAGGGTAAGCACTGGCAGCTGGGCTGACGGAAAACAGCTTGCACCAACAGATTGAAATGTTCTTTTCAGATCTTTAGATTGGAACTTGAGCTTCACTTTGAAAAGTTTTATGTCCACGGCACAGATCACAAAATAAATCACTAAACCAATTGCTTTGGGAGCTTCCAAGCTGTGATATTAAGGAGGCTGAGAGTCATCATTCTTGATGAAATTCAAAGGAGCAGCTTCAGAAATGTTGTTCATCAGAGGGAGCTTGGGCAAACCCCAAAGTGTATACCAGTCTTCAGGCCTGTGGTAAATAGGTCTGATTTATAAGCAGTAAGTGAGGTAAAAAAGCAATTAATGTTAGGAAAGAAAAAAGAGAGCTGTGTCTCCTCAAATTCTGACTTCCTTTAAATTAATTGGAGGGAAAAAGATACTTTAATTAATGGAATTGTTTATTCCCACAAAGAAATATTTGTAGTTGGAATGAAAAATATCGTTTCTTTTCTCTGTTGAGGTTCCTTACCTTGCAGTGCCCTCTTTAATGAATTTTTCCACCAGAACACCAGGAAAAGCCACCAAAGGCAGCATCCTAGATTGCAGGGTTGTGACTTCTGAACGGGTCAGAGTTTCTCTTTTCCAGTGGGGAGCTGAGCTGCACAATCACACCTTTCCTTTTACAGCACCCCTGGGATACCCAAACTGTATACATTTAAAAGTGTTTTCTTTCTGTTTTGTTTTTTTCTTCTAAAGCCTCAGAAACTCTAAGGGGACCCTGGGTGGAGGGTGAAGGTAAGGGCTTAAAGAGATGAGAAACTGAAAGATTAAAAACATGAGCTTTGGAGAAAGATCTAAGCTCAAAATGGGGTTCTACACATGACTAAAGCTTTGTCTTAAGTAAGTTATGTGGACTCCTGGCCTTCTGCTTACTCCTTTGTAACACACACACACACGATAATAAACTAACTCAAGTAATTGTTGGAAACATAGAAAACAAGATAAATTTAGGAGTGAGGTGTACTCATGTCTCCAACTTTGAAATGAAAAAAAAAATAAAATGAATGGATCATTGATATATTGTAAAACAAATACAGTAAAATGTTAAGAATTACAAATGTAGATGGTGGGCATGTGAGTATTTACTATTCTCAGTTTTTCAACTTTTCTGTGTTTGAAAACATCTTAATCAGGCAAAAGGGATCTAGGACAATTTTTTTCAATGTAAGTACAATTCTTGTGCCTATAACAGAACCCAGGTCCTTTACAAGAGTTGTTACTTGAGAGGCAGGTACTGATGTAAAGGAAAGTGGTTTATTTTCAGGTGCTGGTCACCTGGAAGATGAGGGACTCATGTCACAAAGCCCATCTCCTGGGAAGATGGGGGCTTGTAAACCAAAGCCCATCTCCCCAACTCAGTGGGGGCAGAGGTTTTTATAAGGAGCGGGAGGTGAACACAACAAAGAGATTAAGGGAGGGGGCTAAATGGTTTTCTATGTGCAGATGAGCACAGTCCATTCCCATAAGGCAAGTGGTGGTCCTGTGGTCATCCTGGTTTGGTCATCCCGGCTTCATATCATCCTGACTCCATAGTTGAAGGTCAGCAAATCTCCAGAGCTGGGATGCCTGAAGGTTGGAGTCTGTATCTTTTGAAGGTGGTTCCTAGAATTCTTATACAAACATGCTGTTCATCTACAAAATGCGTACTAGTCAGAATCAGCACTTATAGAAAACGTGCCAAAAGAATGGTGGTGTGGGTTACAATTCCCCACCATTACAATTTCCCCCTGTTACGTGCCCACTTCTTCTAGTTACTTCCCCAAATTAAGTTTCATGACCATACTGCACATCAAGGGAGACTGGAAACATACATTTTTTTTTGTGGGCCACTCTGAACCCAGGTAAGATTTAAAGATTCTGTTTCTAAAGAAGAAGGGGAGGATAGATATTGAGGATATTGAGGAGAAGCTACACAAACTTAACTATTTGGGCACACCCTAAGTAACAAATGTTGTCCATAAACATTAAGGAAGAAACTGAGTGGCTGCCACTTCGCTCCCTCAGGGTGGGGTGGTCCCCCATGCATCCTCATCCCTCCTGGAGTGGCCCAGTCACTTTATTTATTTATTTTTTATCCCTGTTCAGCTTCCTTTGCATTTCTGTGACAGCATTTTACTCCACCCTCCACTGTGTATCCTTGATTCTCTTCAGGACCCCTCTCTGAGGAGCCCGGGGTTAGCTTTTAAAAGACATGGGGGTTTCTATTCTTCCATTTATTTAAGCTCAAAAATGCTTCCTTATGGTGGAATTGTCTTAAGGCTCCAATATTGTTAACTCTTTGAAACCACTGCTGCATGAAGACAGCTGATTGTTCCATTATGGGTCCCAGATGAGGGAGTGCTGTTGTTTATGGTTCCTTGGCATTGGCTCCTTGGTTGATGTTCCCAGTGAGGCAATGCAGGGAGGCTTCTCTGATAGAGCCTTTGATTTCCATCCAGGGAACTCCCCCCACCTGCTTGGGGGAGAAGCATGTTCTGGAAGGGACCAGGGACCCTGAGGAAGACCAAAACTGATAGACTAGACAGGGGGAAAGAAACCTGCAAAACAGACTAACAAAACCAAAAACAAAATAAGAAGCAACACTGGGAATGGGCAACTCATGATGCAGGAGAAGAACCAGGATGGACTGTGTCTGGAAGCCCAAAGAAAATTCATCCCAGAAGAACTGGTTGATGCTCTTGAATGCTGTCCAGCAGCCAAGGAAGATCTTTCTTCAAGGAAGAGAAGGACTGACCACTGCCCTTTAGCCACTGGTGATGATAACAAAGGTCCATTCCAGGAGACCGGGGAGTGGCAAAGTCAAACTCTGGTTGATGAAAAAGAGAGGCAAGGAGGAATAGATGGCAGCTGTGAAAGGATCCAGCAGCAAGACAGGAGGGCAGCTGTGACTGGCAATGTAGGACACGGGGAAGGATTTTTATGAGAAAAACTGGAGTGTGATGGCACCCAATGATAAAAGGAACTGGAAAAGAGGCGAGGTTAACAACATAGAAGAGAGAGGAGGTAACTGCTAGAGAGAGGTCAAATGCGGACAACCAGAGGAGGCGTTGGCCTTCTGTAGCAGGACTCCTCTTTTGCTGTGACAGGAGGGCAGAGGAATGTTGTAGTTTGGCTCAGTTCAGCCAGCAGAGAATAGTTACCTTCCTTTATTCAGTTAATATGTTTTTCTAAAGTCATTCTGCAATCACATCATATTAGCTCCTTCTGTGACACTATTGTTTTTCCTGGAGTTGGTTAGCAGATGACAAATGTTTTCGTAAAAGAGCTCCTACTAAACAATGTCTCCTCTGTCCCACACTCACGTCTTTCTGAAGACAAAGTTCAGGTCCTAATACTTCTTTCTATTAAATACCATTCTATTAGATTTATATCATGTTTCCAATTTGTCAAATCCTTTTATATTTTGATTGAACTCACAACATATTGTTAATGCATTTCAGCTTGTGTCACTCATGCATTAAAATATCAGCTGGATATTTTCATGCAAAAAACTGTCTTTAGCTTTATTTTATTTCATTTCATCAGCCACCCTCGCCCCCTCATAGAGACTGGAGGGAAGAAAAATTAAACTTTATGCTTTGATGATAACTGATAAAACTTTTCATCCTTAGGAGTCCTTCAAATTGGATTAAGTGGATTCATTTGTGGTTTGCAGTGTTTATGTTTTAGGGAGACAGGGATGTGAAAACTCTCACTCTCTCTGTGTTCATTCTCACAAATAGATGGATACTGTCACTTTTCAAGGCTTGTCCATCTGGAATGCATCACAAACACATTGCTGGGAAAGTAAAAGTTCCAGAAAGAGCCTCGTTTTCCCTGGAACTATGAAATTGAGTGGTCTAGTTTCTTCCATGTTGCTGTAAATTCACAGGAGTGTAATATAAGCTACATTTTTAACCATTTGGGATAACTTATGATTGAATAATGCATCCTGCTAGACATGTTTTTCCTTTTTTTATCATTAACTTTTCTGTCTAATTTCAGCAACAGCAATTGCTGATTATGGAAATGACTCCAATTGTTCAACTTCTCATAACCACATTTAGTCACCAAAAGCAATCTATCCACTACTTTCAAAAGCTGTTAAACAAACAAGTAATTTATTCCTGTCTCCTTGCAACCAGCTGAGGAATACAGCCATGTTTTCTTTGCTTCTGACATTGCTTTGGAACCATGAGTGCCTCTTTCTAACTTGAATCAAAATCGACTTGTTCCTAACTGCTGCCTTTGCAATCAGTAATTTGACTCAGTGGGCTTAATTCAAAGCAGGCATTCACATTCTTTAGACTATTTGTCAGTCTTCCGGGAAATCAAGGAGAACAACAAAAACAAACACTGGCCCTAAATTAAACCAGATAGGGAGGAAGAAACTTCAGTGAATGATGAAGCAAACTAGCAGAGAGTCAGGTGAAGTCAATATAAAATATTCAAGGTTCCACCTGCTCTGGCCCCATGAGCCCCTCCTTGGCCTTCCTTTCCTAGAGGAAATCAAGGCATCTCTCAAGAGCAATTATTGCTGGTCAGCTTCCAGGATCGCATAGAGCTGTTTGGTCTCCCACTTCTTCCCCTGCTGCCAGCAGGTGAGCACATCTGAGATAGTTACAGGCAGACATTTCCAGTGATTTCTCTGCATCTCAAACAGCCAGCATTCCCACAGAAATATCTTTGCTGAAATAAGTGATACAAATTAATTCTCTTTTGAGTACATCCCAGGCTGGGTCTGCATAGCAACTACTGGGGCTGGGACAGAGGAGGAGTTGGAAACTTCCTTGAAAGCCAAATAGTTTTTCTTTTCTGTGACCTGCTCACCTCTCTTGCCCCAGGCTTAGAAATGCAGGTCCCAGCCTTTAATTTAACTTGCCTTGTGTGAATAACCAGAAACCAGTTCAGGGCTCAATAAGATGATATGCATTATCTTATTAGTGCATTCCAAATCAAAAACAGGGGAGTTCCTTGGTGTGTCTGATTTTTGTCTAACATTTCCTAAATAGAAGTAGGCTAGGGAGTGTTCTTTTCTGAATGTCCCCTAACCAAATACTTTTAGAAGTTTGCTTTTATTATTTTATTTACTTTGTACTTTAATTTCATAAAAACATTCTCACCTCTCTCAGTTCTCTCATTTAGTCTTTTTCCCTCTTTTTTAGACTAACTCATTGAAGATAAAACATTTTCAAGGTATTCACAGATTTACAACATATGAGATATTGGTGATTCATCTGACATATGTAGGTGCATATTTATCCAGAGTGATTCCAGCACAGACCTTAAGCATGTTGTAACAGTTATATCTGGAGAAGGTGGTGTCGAGTGTATTTAATATTCCTCCCATTTTCTCTGTTTATTGAAATTTCTTTAGAATAAAGTTGCAGTGTAATGAGTATAATTAATAAAATTAGAGGGGTTATGCATAACCAGAACATGGAGAAATGGCTTTGTTCTTTTATGATGGGTTATTTTATTAGGGCTTGCCCACATTTATACCTTAGGGGAGTCGCTTGTTCTTTACGTTTAAAAAGAATGATAACACTTGCAACAAACCTCATTGTTTCAGAAGTCTTTAAGATAAAGAATCCCTTATTATTTCACTCTCTTGGTGAGCAATGAAATAAAAGAGAGAATACAATTTTTCAAGAATACACCAGTCATCCTTCTAAAGTATAACCATTTTTTATATAATTGATATAATTTTTTAAATAATGAATTAAATCTGCACTGTGATATGGATTCCTAGTCTATTGATCTGTGATTTGGGTGTTTAAGGAGCATATTGGTGTTAGAGGTGAGGCATTTATTCCCCATGACATTGTGAAAGTCCAGTTCTGTATTACACATTCCAATTTAGTGAAAATTAGATCTACTCTGTTTAGATTTGGCTTCCAACACTTGTTGGCCATGGCATGTGATGTCATTTCAAACTGCTTATGTACATTTAGAAGGAGATTGATTTATAGCAGTCTTGGCCTGAGACAAGCACAGTTTAAACTGATTCCTATTGATCCAGAAACATTTAAGATTGCTTTTGAAAATTCCCAAGAATAGAGAGCATTGGATACATTTGAGCCATTTTGCTAAGCATGATTGTCATATATATAAAAGCATGAAACTGTTAATGCTTAGTATTTATTTGGCATCTTTGTTAGTCACTGCATACCTAAAAGCTAATTCCTGCTGCAGATGCTATGGTATCTGCCCAGCTGTTCCAAATGTATGCTATTTTCAAATGGCGACATAAACAGCATATCCAGAACATGGTGCAGGCTGGGACTTTGCCATTAAGACTAAGATCTATCTAAATATCTTGTCAAGGATGAACTTTTGGTCACTAAAACCAAGCCTGCACAACCAAGGTGGAATTGACAGAATGGCAACAAGTATAGCAAAGTACCTCATAAAAGAACAAAAGAAGAAATTATCCAAGTTTTTCCACACTAGTGTATACTCTGTACTATAAATTGAATCCCCTATGAGGGTACACTGTGTGCAAATATTGCACATGCATTAAGACCACATTGCATTTGATTCTTTAACCAACCCTTTAGCATATAAAAGAGTTCTGATTGTTTTATTTTTTAAATTATTTTTATTTTTAATTACAGTTGACATACAATATTATATTGGTTTCAGGTGTACACACCAGTGATTAGACATTACATAACTTACTAAGTGATCATCCTGATGTACCTTGTACCCATCTGATACCATAAATAGTTATTAGAATATTGTTGACTGTATTCCCTATGCCGTTCTTTATGTCCCTATGACTATTCCGTAACTACCAATTTATACTTAGTTACTTCACTTTTTATACCAATCCTATCAAATGCCCTCCTGAAGCACGATCACTGGCTGGCAGTGACCGCGGAACGCTGCGGATGGCTCGTGGACACATGAGAAATGAACATACACAATTTTCTGTGGAGAAGTAGGGACGGAGGGGCCACTCTCCAAGTGGAAAGCGCCTTGGCCACCCTCACTAGGGGAGGGCGCGAGTTCTCCTGTCCCAGCAGGCTTTTTATTGGGTTCGTTTGTACAAGAATTCAGGTAAAGCTCATTACTCATTGCAGGGAGGTAAGGATCAAATAACAAGGGACTCTGAGGGCCTACTTTGAGTCAGGGTCAAAGAGCTGTAAAACTTTGAGGAACAAACTTACTTCCTCCTTGGACCCACCGGGGAACCCACCCTTTCTAGTACAGGGCTGCACCACCCTGTCATTGTTTCAGGCTCAGGTGGAGCAAGGGGAACTAAGGCAACCAAGAGATAAGGAGATTTTCTTGCAATTGGAATGAGCACTCAGGCTTTGTCAAAGCTGGGGGGTGAAGGTCCATCACCCCCTTTTTGCCGTAGCCCCCAAAGTCCTTTCTTGGGGGGCTCCCACGTGATCGTGCCTGTCTTAGGTCAGTAAGATTTCCCCCTTGGGGAATCTTACCCATCATTGGCTAACCGACCAAGCACTGGGGTCCAGGCAGGGTGAAGTAAAAAGGAGCAGAAGCAGTGCTCCTGCCAGGGAGAAAAGCTTTTGTTTCCTTGCTTGCTTATGGTTCCAAGGTCATTCCCTCAGCCTTAGCCTTGGAGGGGATTACAGCTTCTGATACCAGGCAGGGTGGTTCCCAACACCCTCCCATCAGGAAACCACCAGAATATTCTCTGTATCTATGGGTCTGTTTCTGTTCTGCGTGTTCATTTTGTTTTTTAGATTCAGTTGTTGATAGGTGTATATTAATTGCCACTGTCATTGTTGTCTTCTTCTTCTTCTTCTTTTTCAGCAAACCCTTTATCATTTGTTGCAATACTGGTTTGGTGTTAGAAAACCCCTTTAGCTTTTTCCTGCCTGGGAAGCTCTTTATAGATCCTTTAATTCTAAATGATAGCTTTGCTGGGTACAGTAATCTTAATTGTAGGTCCTTGCTTTTCCTGCAAAGTTTCTGTTGAGAAATTAGCTAACAGTACTATGGGAACTCCCCTGTAGGTAACTAACTGCTTTTCTCTTGCTTTTATGATTCTTTCCTTGTCTTTAACCTTTTGTATTTTAATTATGATCTCTCTGGGTTCATCTTGTTTGGGATTCCCTGTGCTTCTTGGACTTGTGTGTCTATTTCCTTCACCAGGTTAGGGAAGTTCTCAATCATTATTTTTTTCTAAAAAAAAGATTGTATTTATTTGTTTTAGAGAGGGGAAGGGAGGGAGAAAGAGAGGGAAAGAAACATCAATGTGTGATTGCCTCCTGTGTGACCCCTACTGGAGACCTAAACCCACAACCCAGACAAGTGCCCTGGGCTGGGAATTGAATGGGTAACTGTTTGGTTCACAGGTCAGCATTCAACCCACTGAGCACACCAGCCAGGGCTCAGTCATTATTTTTTCAAATAGGTTTTCAATTTCTTGCTCTCTCTGTTCTTCCAGCACTCTGATATTGTGAATTTTGGTGTGCTTGGAGTTGCCCTGGGGGCTTCTTACACTGTCTTCTTTTTGGGGGGACAGGGGGAGTTGGGATACTCTTTTTTTTTTTGCTGTTCTGATTTTTTTCCCTCTTATATTCCAAATTGCTTATTTGATTCTCAACTTCATCTACTTTACTGTTGATTTCCTATAAATTATTCATGTCACTTAGTGTATCCTTCATTTCGGGCTAAATCTTTTTTTTTTTTTTTTATGCTGTTGAAGTTCTCACTAAATTCACTGGGCATCCTTATAACTAGTGTTTTGAACTCTGCATCTAGCAGATGGCTTCTCTCCATTTGGTTTAGTTCTTTTTTTGGAGTTTTATTTTGTTCTCACATTTGGGACCTGCTTCTTTGTCTCCTTATTTTAGCAGCCTCCCTGTGTTTGTTTATATGTATTATGTAGAGCTGCTATGTTTCCCAGACTCGGTAGAGTGGCCTAATGTAGAGTCCAGTGGCACAGCCTCCCCATTCACCTGAGCTGGGCACTCCAGGTGCTCTCCCCAGTGTGGGAGCTGTGTAACACCCTGCTATTGGAGTTGAACTTTGATCGCTGTTGGCAGGTCAATGGAAGGGATTTATATCCAGACTGTTCAGCTGCAAGGACTGGCTATGACCACTGGGGAGGATCAGCCGTGCAGGGGCCCATCTAATGGAGCTGGACTTACTCAGTAATTTACTCATTTCAAACTCAGTAAATAACATTTTACATTACAAATTATTTTAATGTTATAACTAGAAAACAGTGGTATCTGCCCTTATATATCCCCCAATGCTGATAAAATATGCTACTAGAAAAAAATTGATTTATTAATTTTGCTGGATCTTGGCCTTTTAAGGTACTCTATGTCCATTTAATCTGCAGTGTCCTTTGAGCCCCAGACAATACACTGGTATCCAGAGGTAAGATGGCAAATGTTCATAGTCATTGACTAGTACTGATTTTATCAGCTTGGATAGTACCAGACTAAGAAAATTACCCATCTGGGCCAGGTAATCTGTCTTTCTGGGAAATCACTAAACCACATCCCTAGTAATACAGTCACTGAGATAATTTCCTTTTATTGAATAATTTCATCATTCAGTAACAGTTTTTAAAACTCGAGGTATTTTGAGCACATGGTTTAGGGACATCATTTTAAAACATGAACTATCAGCAGAATTTCAATATAATCTCAGGAAAACTTATTTCCTAAGTGGTATGAATAAAGCAAGATATTCCTATAAAAGAGAAAGACATTTCTACAGAGCTTTTGCTTTTCTGAATTAAAGTCAGGAGTTAGAGATGAAAGCATCTTTCCTCATAGTCGCCTTATAGCTCTGGAGCGTCTGTGCTCAGTGCCAAGGGTCAGTTCTCTCCTGACACTGTTGGTCACTCCTCCCACATGAAACAATTTCCTCACTTGCATTCCTCCTGCCTCAGTGACTGCTCCTCTCCAATCTCCTTTCTAGGTTCCCACTTATATCACTGCCCTCTCAATATTTCCTCCTGCCTCAGTGACTGCTCCTCTCCAATCTCCTTTCTAGGTTCCCACTTATATCACTGCTCTCTCAATATTGAAGAGCCCTGAATTCAATTGTTAAATTCGTATCTATCAATATTCATTCTTGGTGATCTCAACTAAACTCAGGGATTTATATGCTGATGAATCACAAATTTTTACCTCCAGCCCAGATCTTAGCTCTGAATTACAAGTTTGAACATCATGCTCAATGTATCTGCTTAGATTTTTTTTAAATAAGCATCCAAACTGAAATTTCTTATTTATAACTGCACTCATTCTCCACAAATACATATGTGTCCTGTCCTTAGTCTTTTTCATCTTAGGCCATGGCAACCCCATCCTTCCAGATTTCAGGCCAAATCCTTGGTGTTCCCCTTCACTTACACTCTCTTATTTTCCTATGTTCAGTCCCTCAGAAATCTATTGGCTCTTTCTTCAAAATATACATAATATCTGACCATTTCTCACTCACAGCACTTTACTTCTCCCACTCTAGTCTAATCATCATCATCATCATCATCCTCTCTACTTAGTTACTACTGTAGTCTCCTAATTTTCTCCCTGTTTCTGACCTTGTCCTCCTACAGGTTCATCTCAACATTGCAGCTGGAGTGATTCCGCAGAAAACAGAAGTCAGATATGCCACTCCTCTTCTTCAAACCCTCTATTGACTCCCCAGTCTCATTCAGGGACAGCCAAGTCCTTACAACATTCACAAGGCCTTGCCTCATCATCTTTTTCCTCACTCACTGCATACCCGCTTCACAGGTCTTCCTTACTCTTCCCTCACAGAAAATCTCTTTCTCTCCTGCCCCCACTTCCTTCAGATTTCTACACAAAAGTCACTTTTGTAAAAATGGTTTTCTGTGATCATCCTACCTAAAATAGCAACAATTGGGGACTTTGTATTTTTCTTTTTTTCTTTTTCTGTCTATTTTATTGCCATGAGATATAGCACACATGTGCTTTATTTTGTTTATTGTCTGTGTGCTTTATGAGTGCAGGGATTCTGTCTGTTATTTTTGTATTGTAAATATTTGAATTAATGAATTGCCATGGCAGTGATATTTCCCTTAAGGTTGACCTGATAATCCAGCCAACATTCCATTTCAATTAATTCCTTTGCTCTGTTTTTCCCCTTCATGTCATTTGTAGATGTAGATTGTAGAAAGTCTACCAGGAAATACATCTGAAGAGTGAGAGCCAAGGAGGACAGGGGTGAAGGTCTCAGGCAGTGATAAATTCTAGAAGCCAGTGGGGGAGGTGACTGCTTCAAATTTGCCATAGAATATCTTAAACTTCTCCAGAATGTGATATTAACTCAAAGTTTTCCAGGACGTAGTAGTATCTGAGAAGTATCTTTAACTGGAATGAACTCACACAATGTAGTTTTCTTTTTCTTTGCATACTTCACTGATCTATATGGTCAAAATACCCAAGATGGCTATCCTCATGGACCACTAAGAATTATAGGACACCTGCCTCAGGATATCTTGAGCTGTAGGGTCAAGAGAAATATCTGTATACAAGTAGAATATAATGCATCTTATATTTCTCTGCATTTTTTTAAATCAATGCTCAGCCCAAAAAGAGATGATTGTCATTCATTAAAACATTAACTTTCAAATTATAAGCAATCCTTTTTGGATCTTTTAGGTCATATATATGACAGGGGACTCCCCCCAAAAAGGAATTATCCTCTGGAGGGCGGGACCATTGTAGTACAGGCTTCCCCTGCTAGGTATGTTCTAGGAACCCATCTGTGCCTGTGTACTGGCTGGCATTGTTGTGAGAGGCTGCATTCAGCTTCTGGGAATTTTTTCTGAAGATTATTTCAATGCATTTACCCATTGCATGATGGGTGATTTATGAATGCACCTGCCTAAACCATGCTGCGTGTTCAGCAGTTTTTGATAAAAAATGACATGACCCCCATGCCCCACCCTCCCTATTTACCCAATCTTTCACCCCGAGTGACTTTTTCTTTATTTCCCCATATAAAAAAGTCTTCAAAGAGAAACATGTTGCCGATGTGGAAGAGGTGAATGAAAAAATGGCAGAAGCACTAAAAGGCATCAAAATCAACAAGTTCAAAAACTGTTTTGAGCAGTGGGAAAAATTTTTTTGATAGGTATATTGCATCAATTGGAGAGTACTTTCAAGGTGTCTGAATTTTAAACATATAATCAGAAATATACAATTTTTATAAATAAATCCCAGGTCTTTTTTTGGTCTCTCCTCATGTTGTACAGATCATGATAAGCTGACTTTTCTATACAGTGTATCTCTTTCCAACTGTTATAAGATTGTCTTAAATTAGACCAAGGCTATTTTCACAGTTTGTAAAATTGGTTTCTAATCAAAACTGTATTTTTTAAAAGAAAAACGCATATGATGTGAAACTATAAAAAATACTCATATGTGGAAGTGGAGTCAAACACCACACATAGGGAAGGTCCAAGCAATACCAGAGGAATAGCAGTGATGTGATGGCGAACTATGAAAGGGCAGTTGGGAGCGTTTGTCTACGATCTTTGGCCGAGGTAAGCAGACCACACAATCGCTCTGAAATGTGTTGTTGTTTGCGGTGCAGTCTGGACCAGAACACTGTGGGGTAGCGTGCAGGAGGAAGACTCCTGCAAATATCATGCTGATGCTGTCTCTGTCCTCATTCAACAGACACTAGCACCTAGTCTCTGAAATTGGAGACCTAATATCTGATATACAGACACAGATGAAAGCAAAATTTACTGTCACCCATTCTGTTTTCTCCTTGTCACAAGTTACTATCATGAAACGCATATGGAAAATGTGGGGAACACTGCAAGTTACAAATCTAGTCAGCATCATCAGCCTGGAATATGCTTTGCATTTCCAATCGCCTTGCCTCCTCCTACTGTGATATATAAAGGTCAGGTTAAATCTCTCTCCTTCTGGATGTAAGGTGTCAGCATAATTTTTTTTCTCATTCTCTTCTCCTCATGAAGCAGGTGATTGAAACTAGGCAATGCTTATCTTTTATAGCCCTCATTACAGAGGGTATGTTTCCATATTCTGTATTTATCAGAGAATAATCTCTTTGGGGTATTTTCTTTTGCTCTTTCAATAAATAAGTGTTAACAGCTCTGGTTGAATTTATGCCATTTCCAAATGTTTCTCTATACATTTTTAGTCTTCTATAAGATAACATTGTGGTGCTATTATGGTAATACATCCAGAAGAAAGAAAACTTACCTTACCACCCCAGAGTGATCTGAGTTTCAGAAAATTACTCTATGTAGGGGTCACACATAATGATTACTTTATTCCTTGAGTTTGCTCACCAGGATCACCTTCTGTAAGGAAAAATCAAGGGGATTTTCTGAAGGCTGACTTAATCATCAAAGTGGCAGATTTTAAAAGGTGATTGCATGTTTCTACCTTTGTCCATTGGTTCTGCATGAGTCCTCATCTTTGCAAAGGAAAACAACATTTCTCCTGCTGGAAGTTGACAGAATACACATAGAAGTTTTATCTTGTAAAGTCCTTTGTATATGAATCTCTTGGGCTCTTATATCCACAGAAACCCCCATCATTTACAGATTTGTGATTCTCAGTATGGGATGTGTTTTACAAATTGTTCTTCTGCACAGAGTATGACAATGTTCTCTGTGTGTCCATATGACCTTTTAAATTTCTATATAGTAATGCTTGCTTTTGAATGTGAACCTTAATTTATATTTCTCTAAATAAGATGTCCTAGTGTACCTCATTGGAGAAGATGCAAAAGGAGAGACACAGGCAGGATTTATCAATTGCTTGAATCATAGGGACTTCCAAAACATGTTCCTGACAACACTGGTGAGTCTAGTAACAGTGGATCTGGAGACAGACAGCTCTGAGTTCCAGTCTTATTTCTGTGGCATCCTCATGAATTTGGGCAAGTCATTTGGTTCTTTCATATGAATGCTGAGAACATTAAAATGAAATTACAGATCTGAATTCAGTGTTCAGTCCCAGCAATTGGGACAAGTAGGCTGTTGGTGTTTGTTATTTTTCTTTTTCCTGCTTATTCCTGTTCCCATCTTCACTATACTGCCTGGATTCAGTTTTCTATAGACAGTAGGTAGTACTGGGATATTTTTGATCATTTTGTTCATTGAGAAGTGTTTGAAGAGATTTAAAAAAAAATAGGGGCAGTATATTTGAGTGCCCATGTAGCCCGCAAAATTAGATGGAAAAAAAAAAAAAAGAACAGGCAAGGGAGATTACTTGAATGAACAGAAGGAATAGTGGAACATTACAGGACGCTGAAGTTAGAGCTAACCCAGGTTGTTGAATATGATGTCTGCTGTTCCAGTCGGCATGGTTTTTCCCTAAGGTTGGGGAGAAGCTCTGCCTTGCTATACCTTGTGTTTGTATATGTATGTATGTGGGCTAGAAAAGGAAAAAATACAAAGACAATGGCTAATTATAAAAGCTTACTCAAGAAGTTCTTAATCTTTCAAGAAATAAAATTAACTTTACAGCTTTACCAGATTGGCAATAGTTATATTGGGCTTTATGTGATTTTAATGAATGTGGGTTTTAACAAAACACACACACATTGTTGTCATTTTACCCTTTGCATTATTATTGAAAAAAATCCTACTGTTTAAATTATTGGATGTATATATCTAATAAATATATATTATTTATATATACATATACATATACATATATACACACACACACAGGGTCTGGCAGAAGTAACACCTGCATGAGTATGGCTGGTAGGGTAATCATATGGGTATAATAATTTATAGTTTTAATTTGAACATGTTACTTGAAATGTCATATGGTATGCTTGATGTGATATTGTTATGTTACAGAATTACATGCTTATGATTTTGTAATAAAAGAGTTTATAATTAAAAAGGGGTATTATTTGTGCCAGACCCTGTGTGTGTGTGTGTGTATATATATACATATAAAGTTTCAATAGAATCTTGCCTTCTTCTACTCATTTAAAACTTTCTGAAGACATAGTGAGGATAGATCTTAAGGTAAGAGATTGTCATCTCTAAATGCCTTGTTCAATAGAAAAGGGAAAGATAAGTTGTTACAGCTGGCCATGCTAGAGGGTGGAGGTTCAAAAAGGAAAGAAAAGGAAGACCATAGCATAGATAGGGTATCATCGGTCGTCTTGGTTCTGTAATACAGATTCCATGTACGTGGTTTAAGCAGAGGACAATACGACCAAGGCTGAAATAACTTGAAACATGCCTGACTGCAACACAGACTGTCCAAGCAGAAACGTACCTGCTGTTGCTGCTGCTACCACATCTCAACACATATGACAGGAACTCTGGCACCAATCCTGAAAAGAACCAGATACTCTGCTGCCATGCTGTCTCTAAGAGCCATCCTTTCATGCAGTTGATACTTAATGTTTCTTTCTTCCATCTTCAAGGTTCACTAAGTTGAATCAGCTTTGGGCATCCTTATTACATGACAGTCCATTGCAAACCTGGGAAATGGGACCTCTTGATCTTCTGTTATAGGGATGTGAAAGTAAGCTGGAAGGTTGGAATGGATGCTCATCGAACCACTTGTCAGTCTCTGCCACTAATGGAATCAGGCTGAATTTATTATGGGTGTCATGATTATCGTACATTTGACTATTGAATAAGTGGGAACAGGAAAAATAACAACCACCAACAGGCTACTTGACCTGGTTGCGGGGACTGAATGTTGAATTCAGATCTGTTACCGTACTTTTTTTTTTAATGCAAGCATGTCCAGACAGCAATCTTTAAAGTTCTGTCCATTTTTTTTATCTTGGATACTAGATTTCTTGACTAAAATAGACAGGTAGGACTCACCTAGTCTAGATATCCATATGTAACCATATCTTTTATAAGGTATTTTATAATTCAGAAATTTATAAAAATGATAAAAAATATTGGTTAGGAATGAGTATATCTTTTCTTTGGAATAAGAACTACATGCATTGTGTTTAATATTAATTTAAGTGTAAATGTGCAGAACAGTGGGCATACCATGGGTTCAGATATTAAAGTCTAGTTCCACTTTATTAAAGGACAGCTGAGGAACATTTCTTTTTTCTTTATTCTAGACTCAACCTTGTACAAATTTTATAAATCTGTTTCTAAATTTCAGCCAGTTTTACTCTACAGTTTTCTATGTTAGAATGCCATTTTCTTTTTCCAGGAGCTCTATTACTGTTTGCAGGAAATCATTGCTTTTTTCTTACACACTTGATCAAAGTTCTCTTTGAGGTACCTGTATTTTATCATGTTATGTACTGAACTCTGCAAAATGCTGGTGATGTGCTTTATACGTTTCAACCCAGTAATGGCTGGACAGTGCTTTGTCCCCAGACCATTTAATCTGAGTCTGCTCCTATGATGATATACCGCATTTTCTGTGCTGCCATCCAGTGACGCCCAAAAGAACTGGGTTCTAGGATAAGCAGAAACATGGTTATGCTTATTTCTGGGTAGGCTTAATTATACATCTATTTGCCAAGGCTGCAGGAGCTCAGGGGTGTTGTTGTTTTACCCTTTTATGCCCAATAACTCATCAGACCCAGAGGCAGTTTGGCTGCATGACAGTGTGGGTATAGAATTACCATTCCATCTCCATGGCTCATAAATTCTTAGAAACCCTGGTAAGTCACCTACCTAAAACTCTCTGGTCATTTGTAAACAAAGTTGTGAAGCCTTTTCCAAAAATATTTTAGAGATATACATCATTAATTAGGATTTAGAATGTGCTAAGAATTAAAGCTTTAAAGGGTGGTAAATTAAAAAATATTTTTAGTTTTGGAAGGTGTCTAGGGGTTACCTAATCCCACTATCAGGAAACCAAAGCAAGCAGTATTAAAGTGATTTGCCCCAAATCACACAGCATTAGCACAAAGCTGAGTTGAAAACTCAGCTCCCCCAGCTGCCTGGCTGGGCATGTCGTCGTAAAGGTGCTTTGCACCTGTCCCTGGGCCCTGGGCCTCTCATCCCACACACAATGCCACCTGCTAGAAGGAGCCACCCTCTGAAGCATGCCTATTTGAAATAACCATGAAAAATACCCCCCTTCTTCTCAAATTCACCAGAGGCTCTCCATTTTGTGACAAAACTACATTTAAAATATGTGCAGTAAATCACACCAACATTATTTTCATATCTAAAAATACCTTAAGAATACTTTTTCTATATTAAATCACCAGCTTTCCACTAGCTACAACCAGCCATGTTAATTACTTACACTTCAGGTTTGTTCTGCTCCCTTATCCTCTTAGGGGAAAAGTAAGTAACAGAGGTTTATGAAGGGATATGAAATGAGAAATTAATTTTCAAATTTTTATATTTATTACTAAGTACTTTTTAAAAGTATACATTTGTATGTAAGTGAAAATAATTACAATCATCACGTTTCTGGTTTTCACAAACTTTGTCATAAAAGTAGAATAATTTCTCATCACTGCAGATAAAGCCATATTGAGTTCTCAAGTGTTGACTCAAATAGGGAAAAATGGGAAATTGGTATCAGCAACATTTATATAATCTGTGGGGATTTTAGCTCAGATTCTGGGTTCAAATATTCTGGTTCAACTCCAGATCTTTCATTTCTGAGTTTTGGAGATCCAAAGCAAGTGACTTGCTGTCTCTTTACCTCAGTGTTTCCCCCTGTTAAATGGGATGTCAGTAGCACCTAACTTTTAGGGTTGATAGGAGGTTAAGTTAAGATGATGCATGTCAGGTACCTGCCAAGGTGCCTCACTCAGAGCTGCCGCCCAGTATTAGCATTACAAATTTCTAGTTCCTGTTCATATTATTTTGTTCACTCAGAAGTTATTTATGGAGCACCTACCATGTCCCAGATATTGTTGAACTCACTGGAGACGCAGAGATGACAGGTGAGGTCCTTAATCTTGTAGAATTCTGGACATTTTGTCATTCAGAATAAAAATTAGAGAGCAACAAGAATGCACATACATAGTCATACACATACATACACAAAAGAAGAAACATAATTTTTTGAAGATTTGCGATTAGTTTTGGGAAACTGAAAGTTGCAAGTGAACTTCAAATAATTTTTAGACATAATTTATAAGAGAATAAACACATTCATAGCTTCCAATGACTTATTAAATGCTCTCTATTAAAAACATCAAAGAACTGGGTAAGCTTAACAATCTAGGGCCTTGCCTAGCAGCCAGGACACTGATGTTCAGTGAAGCAGGAGCTGCCCCCAGGGCACAGGCACAGTGAACAAGCTAATCATCAGTGCTTCTAGGCTCGCCTTACCTGTTCTCCTCATCTTCACAAGGACAAGGTGCTGCATCTTCCCCTTGCCTCCCTTCATATGCATCACATAAAGCCTTGTAAAGATTATCATTCCTTCTTCTTTTGCAGATGTCCATACAAACACCTCCATTCTAATATTCTCATGATCCTGAAGGCTTATTTAAAGTTGGAGATTGAATAGCAGAGAGAATAATAATGAAAAATGGATAATGGTATAACTGTGATTTCTAGCTACATTGAAATATGATCCCAGAGTGTTTTTCTTTATAAACAAGCAAAAATAATTTTTGAGATTTTCAAATAAATGTTAATACAATAGTTTTCAGAGAAAAATTCTCACTTGCTATGACTGCCTTTTATGTTGTTTGTTTTTCCTTTTTTTCATCAAGAATTGTCAGAGTTGTCAACATAGTGCTTCGCAGTTTTGAAAGCTTACCATTTAACACAAAAATTCTTTACTCATGCTGGAAATTAGGATGATTTGGGGGTAAGTTTGGAGTCTTTTTCAGGTTTATTACAATCATATATGTAAATAACACACTATCATTATCAGCAGCAACAAGGACAGGGCTGACATGGATAACTAAAATGTTAATGTTGGCTCTTTCAAACTGCATTCTCTGAATCTTAGCACAGAAAGAAAATACTAGGAAGTGTCTAAAATATTTTAGTTTCTATTGGTGTAAGTGGTTCAATGTCTCAGACTTTTATTTTAATGTTGTAATTATGTGTGAATTGCTCTTATAAGGAAAAAAATCTATGTTTTCAGAAAATAGTCATTTAAAATGGTGGTTATTAGTGTGGTGATTGCATGGGGAGGGGAAGGGGGGAGGGTAGATGAGAGTATAAGGGGGATAAATCATACTGGAAAAATAAAATAAAATATTTTAATAAAAATGAGTAGTAAAAAATATTGCTATTTATGGAAAAATATCACAAGCCATTGCTATTTATGAAAGACACTTGTTTTCTTTGAAATTTGCACAATGGGGATGCAACTTTTTATTTTTTAAAGACATTTGTATATAATATTTATTTTGTGCTAGGGACTGTTTTAAGTGTTTTAGAGGTGGTGACCTAGTCAATCCTCATTACCTATGAGAGAGGTATTATTATTTTTACTGTTATGTCTACTTTATAGAAAAGAGCTCAGGAACTCAGAGGTTAAAGGTATTTAAAGGTTGTATGGCTGCTAAATGTCAGGGCCACGAGTCCAATCCAGTCCAGCTGACCCCAGACACCCTGATTATGACCAATCTGTACTGTTTTTCTCTGTAGCATTTCGAAGATTTGTATGTAAAGAATATTGCTGATAAATTCAGGGGACTTTGCACTTTTGTAGCACTGGGACACTGGAGGGATTCAGTGTGATCCCTGCAATGACAGCAGTTCCCTGTGGTTATCAGTGGGTTCAAGAGGGTGGCTTGGCCAGCAAGGGTGAAGCAATGAAGTTAGGAAAAGCTAACTCAGTAAACTCAAATCCTGCTCAGGAGATTCTGAGAAGCAGCTTCTGGGTTAGCAGACCCTTGTGTTGGATTCAAAAGACCTTGACAGGCTTGAAAAATGTGCCGAAAAACAGGACACATGTGCTGCTGGAGTTTTATTCTTAAACCCTCAGGAAGATATAAAAGTTGAGTTAATAGATTAATAATTTGATTTTTCTACAAAAGAATAGAAAATCTTGCCCTAAGAGTGTGTGTGTGTGTGTGTGTGTGTGTGTGTGTGTGTGATTGTGCATGTGAATTATAGGAATGGTAGGATTTTGCCAAATACCTTCCATCCGACCCAGTCAGCGGGACCTGGTTTTTCAGCCTACACTGAGCCTGGGGACTGACTTACCTGGACCGAATCAAAGGCCTGTCTCTTCCTCAGCTTTTGTTGAGCCCACAGAGAGTCCCCTCAGGAGAGTGCGGGAAGAGAGAAGAATAAAGTCTGGGTATTTATCCCCCAGCTCTCTTTGCTGGAGGCCTGTCTTCAACTGAAGGTCACAGGCCCTCTGATGCTCCTCCCCCTCCAGA
The DNA here is from genome assembly GCA_004024845.1 of Tonatia bakeri. NCBI lineage: Eukaryota > Metazoa > Chordata > Mammalia > Chiroptera > Phyllostomidae > Tonatia > Tonatia bakeri. The sequence goes on along the minus strand of PVIA01000455.1, from coordinate 300,799 downwards.
GAGTCCCTTTATTAAACCTTTAATTTTTCCTAATATGAATATGTCCTTTGTTTTTTGTTGAGACTGTGATTGATGTAGACACCTAATCTAATGGGAAGACAGGTTGACAGTAGATGGAGTTACGAGAATGAGTTATGAGAATGTGTCTGTCTTATATTGCCTCAATATGTATCTAGAATCGGGTACTAGCCCACAGTTCTTGGTACACATCCTGTCCCATTAGAGATTTTTATCCATTTTATAGGTAACTTTGACATCCTGGTGGGTCCAGAAGGGCAGACAACTTACTGGTTAGATGGGCACATTTCCGGGCTCATCTGCCTTGGACAGGTTTTGAATTCACTGAGTTTTCAGGCTTCCTCCAGAGGTTTAGTCCATCTCAGGTGTAGCCCAGTAATGTACATGTGTTTTTGTCTTCAATTTCCCACTCAACCCTCATGTAGCCAGTTGAAACATAAGCATCTGGGATCCCCTGATATGCCAGCTGTAACACAAGGCAGGTAGCACTTCACTATATACCTTTTAGAGTTTATCCAGAAATTCAGGGATTTTCACAGTGGCTACATTTGGGAGTGTGAAGTGGAATGTTAGAATTGCCTGGGGAGCTTTTCCTAACTTCATTGCTTCACCCTTGTTGGCCAAGCCACCCTCTTGAACCCACTGATAACCACAAGGAACTGCTGTCATTGCAGGGATCACACTGAATCCCTCCAGTGTCCCAGTGCTACAAAAGTGCGAAGTCCCCTGAATTTATCAGCAATATTCTTTACATACAAATCTTTGACTTGTTTTGCATTAACTTTACTATGCATGTATCTCTATGTTGTGCTAAAAATATTATGGCAAACTTTGTAAAGATTTTGCTGAATTTCAATCATATTTACCCAATTTGCCCACCCACCGGCCCACTTATTGATCTTTCCTGTCTTTCTTTCACCAATGGTAATTGTTCTAGGAACCAAGCATTGTTTTAGGTCTTAGGGATACCATAGTGACATTTGAAGTTTCTGCCCTCCTGAGCTTGCATTCTAGTGGGGGAAGCAAACATCCAATTAATAAATAAATGCATTAGTCAAAAACATTTGAACAATGATATGTGCTATAAAAGAAATAAATGGAAGAATGTGAAGAAGCATAACAGATGGGGGAGTACAGCCTATTTCAGAGAAGGCCTTGCAAGGGAAAAAGTGAGTTGAAAACCGAAGGTCATGAAGGAGCCAGTCTTGCATAGATCTGGGGAAAGAGCATTCTAGGCAGTGTAAATGCCCTGAGACAGGAGATAAAATCTTTACATAACATCTTGTGGCTTAGTTAGGGTGACTTGTCCTTACTGACTCTGTATTGACCAGTGAAGCAATATCCTCAGTAAGTCTCATAAACCACCTCTTCTTTAAATACCTGCTGAAAATATTTCTGTCACCACAAGCTTTTAGCTAGCCCTTCTTTACTTGTGCCTATAATAGAATAAAATAAGATACTTAAAACCTGCTGGCAATCTAAAGCCTTAGCAGTAAATATTTGTACCTCTCTTCTCCAGGGGCTGATCCAGGGACCTAAAGCTTTTATAATTTTAAGGGCTTACTTCAAAGGAAAGGGATAAGAAATTGTAAACAAAAAATTACTAGGACCCCACCTATACAAGGGAAGGGCCCAGAAGCTTATGATTAATTGGTTTCATGGTAGATCCATATCTGCCTGGCACCTTTCTATAGTCAAGAGAGTGAGTCAGACACAGAGCCCTGGGGAGGAGGCCCTGCAGGTCCCAGGACTGGGATAGGTATGGCTGCTCACAAGCTCTTCCTGGGACTAGCCATCGAACTGCTCCTCATCACATGTGGTGAAGAGATGGGGAGGAAAACTTGTTCTTGTACTCATTGAATCTGGGCTAAATTAGAGGTAGGAGAAACAAAGAGTTAGATGTAGGCTACCACTACCACCTGAAGTTTATAAGGAAGCTACTAAAGGATGCTTTAGGCAAGTAAATGAATACACGTAAAACAATGCAAAGTAGGAAGGACTAAGTGATGTAAAAGAGGTAAGGAGAGAAAAGGGTAGGAAGGTTGGCATCAGTGGGGGAGGTGGGGGGCTTAGGGTGTGTTGGTGGGCTGGAGGAGGAAGACTAGGACACAGTGGGCTGGTGGCAGCGGTGTGGGTCTCAGACCTCACAAGGGCTGCGGGTGGCAGGGATGGAGTAGTGAGTAAAAGTAGAAGCGATGGTCAGAGGGAGGCAGAGGTGAAAAGGCAGTGGTTGTAGTTTGTGGGCAGAGCTGGGTTTCAGCTGGGCTTCTGAAGATTAATTCACCCTGCCCTATATGAAATGCTTCATTTCATTTCATAATTAGTTCTGATTTGCAGAAAATTGTTCTTGTGAACTCAGACAATCACCTCTCACATTACCAAAACAACGACTTATCTTAATCACAATCAGGAATGCTGCTCTGACTCTGGTCCAGTTTGAGGTAGGGAAACGGTTTGGTTACAGTGTTGTGACATTTGGCTTCCAGGCAACAATAATGAGCTTTTTAATTGGCATCGACATCCTGGTTTTCTGTGGCCAGTCTAACCTTGTGCTCCTTTTTCTCACTCTTGGAGGCTGCCAGATGATCAGTTATTACCTATCACTAAATATCTGATATCAATCATTTCTGTGCTTTTAAGATATGTTCATATATACATCAAATATCATATGTGACTTACTGTGGCTTGTTTTAAATGTCCAGTTGTTTAGATTTATCTGTAGTTCCAAAACACAGAAGAGTTGTCACATTTTGGGGTGTTAAGATGTCCGATGTTTGAGTGTTCTCTGAGGGTTTGACCCTAACTGAAGCCCAAACCAAACGGAATTTGTGGTTGGGGAGATACTTCTTTTCCATCCTCCTCTCGTGATAGTTACAGGTGAAATGGCTGCAGAGCCATTGTGTGGTCAGCGCTGAGGACAGGTTCAAATGTTGGTGTCGAATATTACGTATGAGCTGGAAATCATGCTGTGCTCCTGAATGTAGTTTTTAAAAAGACTTGCTATATGCTGAGGCGTGACTTTTGACTAAATTAAGATTTATGCATAAAAGTCTAGATTTTTAGAAAGAGTAGAAAACTAATTTTTTGTTTTGTTTTGTTTCTGAGTGTTCAAACTTATGGTTATATATTTGCATAGAATACCTTATATCCCAACCACCTATAGGTGAAATAATTTGCAATGAAAAGAAGGCTGTTTCCTTGCCAGGGTACCATCCAGTGTGGGGGTTTCTAAATGCTAATCAATTCCAACCTCAACTACTTTACCTGCTGTCTCAAAGGCTGGCAGCTTGTATTCATCACCTGAATGACAGCTGTTTCTAACCTCTTTTCCCTGAAAAGAAAGAAAGAAATTAAATAAACCTTTCGCATGCTAATCACTGACATTCTTAAGAGACAATTGAAAAAAAGCTCCAATGTGAGTGTAAAGCAGACTTGAATTAAAAGATTCTGTCTCCATCAACCAATTGTTGAATTTTGACTAGAAATTTGTGAAGTGCACGGTGAAAGGGTCACAGATGATGATGAGGCAGTGTTCTCATGAGTGAGAATGTTGATAAGATGAGTCATTAAAACAGACTTTATGTATATTAAATGTCTATATTTTTTTGCAATTTGAACAATATACGTTTTGATGAAAACTGTGCATGCTTTGCAAAATGTGTATGATTTTTTCTTTTTTTATCCATTGCATTTTTATCCAAGTGTTCTACAAAGTTTTTTCCTTTAGGGTTAGTTCAGTCTTTTTAATTGTCTCATAATAATGGCTGATATCATATTGTTTCTCAATTACAGAACTATATTTGTCAAAATGGGTCTTTTTCTTCTATCATAATTTCTGTTTCTACCTTTTGCAATAGTGAGTGTGGCTAAGAGCATTTGACTGACTTCTCCTAAATCGAGTAATTATTATACAAGGACTATCTTCTCATATAATAAACATGCCCCCAGTGGGCTCTTGGACAGAATTATATAACCTTCATGAAGGAACAACATCTAAATATTAACAGTGGTTATGTTTCTTGATTTGTTTAAAGGCAGCTACCACTGAATCTTATCTTCTTATGTCTGCCTTTCTGTAAGGACCCAAGTATTGTTCAGTTCCAAGTTCTCTATCTCTCAGAATATATGTATTTCATTGAATTAAGTTGTTTTGATGAAACCTATATTTGATACCAGAAGGTATGTTTCTTTTTCTTAATGTTTTAATGCTATTGGCATTCAGTAATTTTACTATCAGAGAGTAAAATTTACCTCTGTTGGTGCACAGTTCTATGAATTGACATAAATATTCATGTACCCACTAACACAATCAGAATACAGAACAGTCTTATCATCTATCTAAACACCCTTGTATACTATCCCTTATAGTTATCATACATTCCCCTTGCCTCTAATTCCTGGTCACCACTGAGAAGGTGTTTTCTTGGTATTAAAATACATAGAAAATTAAGACAATGAAGTTGAAGAAGGAGAAGGAAGGGAAGGAAGAGGAGGAATAAAAAGAAAGAAAAGTGAAGGAGGAGGAAGACAAAAAGGAGGGCAAAGAAGGAAAAAAGAAATGAGGGAGGGGAAAGACGAGAGGGGGGGAAGAGGGAAAAAGGACATTTAGGGATGTAACTTGGTATCACTCCCACCTCCCTGGGCTGCAACGCAGAGGAGGAACTGAGAGACAAACCCTAGGATGCTGATTGGGATTGCCAGTGAGAGGACCAACTGTGAGGCAGAGGGAGGAACAAGATGTGTGGGCAGGTGTGGGCTTTGTGGCTTGATGACCCCTCACTTCACTGCTGAAGACTACAACCACTGGTGGGATCTATCCAGACTTTCCCGAACGGCTTCCTCATAAGTCTTGGAGAATCACTGCCTTGGTGCTTTCCAGATGAGGTCACTAAGTCGCCCCCTTCCCATCCTGGCTACAGTTTCTCAGAACTCCCACTGTGACTTTACTGACCTCTATCCACTTCAGCTTCACCATGATTTTTTGTAAATCCTAATTCCTATATTAAACTCCTATTCCCAGAACATCTTAGACTGGCTTTGTTTTTACATGCCAAAATCCAGACTCCTCAACCATATTTTAAAGAGAAATTTTGTATTTGTAATCAATATTTAAAATTGAGACATTTCTTTTTTAAAGTCCTAACTGCCTTTTTCCTCTGACAAATCAGAAGGTCAGGAAATATTGGAGCAGCATTCTTGCTTGAAGACAATTGAATGAGCTTAGGAGGAGCTGCACCCTTTAGAAAATATATGATTCTCCACTTTATCCAGCTTGCCTCACTCTTCACACAGTCTCCCTGGACTTGGCAGACTTGGCGTTTGTACCCCTTCCTCTTTAAATAATATCACCTTAGTCTAAGAAAAGGAAAGTCTTTTGCAATTACAAAGCTGCTTTCTAGGAATTCCTGTGTATTTGAAGATATATAAGAGGAACCCAATGCTTTCAAGATGCTTGGGGGGAAAATGAAAGGCATAAAAATAAGCACTTTGCTGTCATAACAAAGCCTGTGGAAATGATCCTTTTGTAAAATCAGAAAATAAACTCAGCTCACCATTTGGATATTTTTAAATTGTCCAAATAGATTTTTCAGATTGATTTTTACAGCAGTTTCACTTGTTATAGATGCTACGATTATTACTGATGTATTTTATCTTCATTTGATTAGGAATGCTACAAAATGTAAGCTTAGTGTTTTGTAACAGATGTAAATTAATTATTCTACAAATAGGAAAATCTTGCTTAGAGTATTTTGTTAATTGCTATCTTATAATTTTATGTATGTGTACCTATGTTATGGGACTGACTCCCAGAAACTGTTTTCACTGATGCAGTAAAGAATTACAGGCCAGCGAGCCTACTACCGTGCAGGCGAAGTTTACTAATGCTGAGTTCTAGTAGGAAAACAAAAGCAAGGGTGGCCAGAGCAGGAATGGCAAAAGTAGGTTGGCAAAAGGCTGGGTGGCTACCACCGGATGGTCAGAAGTCAGGTGGCCAAAAGGGGTGGCCAGGGGCACCCTGACCAGGGGTCCCCTGTGTGGCAAGAGAGCCACAATGCCAAGAGAAGAGGCCAAAAGAATCTTTTCTTCTGAGGACTTACATAGTTGGTGGGGTGAGGTTGAAAAAAATTACATTTTGATTGGTGGGTAAAGGCGGTACCAACTTTCTGGGGGAGATGTGACCACCTAAACGTAGGTATGACAGGGGGTCCATTAGTCTGAATCTTTATCTTGCTCCAGACTCTATTTGTTTGTTTTGCATGATGGGAGGCAGGCAGTTGACCAAAATTGTTTTATGGGTTTTTCCTTTGGGCACTGCAGCCCCCCTCTCCTTCCCCCTCCCAGGCCTTGAAATGAATATGCAGCCTTAAGGCTTTCTTTTTCCTAGCTAGTGAAGATGGTACACACAGACTTTCAAGGGCTCCCCTGTCCTGCACTGTCATAGTTTGGAATGCCTGGCAGCCTTGTCTGACCAGGTCCAGGACTACTGACTGGGTCAACATGTAAGCTTTTGCTTTTAGCCTGTATTAAGCCTTTGTTAGACTGGAATGGTGAGGGCCCTGACTTTATTTCCCCTCTGGCTGCTCATTCCACTGTAATACCTAAATGTGCATACTTTAGTAAGAGGATATAGTTCAGAAAAATTTGAACTTAAGTATGTTTCATATTCATTGTCCACAATAGTCTGTTTAATACAAATGTCATTGTTAGGTTAATTAATTCCACATCACAATAAACCCATAATTACAGTTGCCTAAAAGACATACATATATGAAACTCTATTTTTTTTATCTGCTTGACATGACATAAATATGGTAGTATATAATTTTTTGAAGCAGAATTTTTACTTTATGTTGTAGTGTTTTATGTGCTGAAAAAAATATATATATAATAAGACACTGATCTTTGTGAGATCAACACCTGTTTTGTTTTGTTTGGTTTTTCCTTCAGGTAAAAATAGACCTCAATTTATCAGTACGGAGAAAAGAATGTAGAGCTTCACAGTGGTAGATGACAGCACATTTCAGAAAATAACTCATAGAAACTCCTTTTGTGATTTTTGTTGTTGTTGTTTGTTTCTTTAAATTCACTTTAATTCAGTCTGATCTCTTTTGGGGGGGAAATAGATCCAAATTTATATTCTGCCCCGATTACTGATAAAAGTAGAGATAATGTTTACTTTTGTGTGTGTGTATTGTTTAATTTAATTTTAATTTTTGGGGGGTGCAGACAAAGAAGACATTTATTTGGGAAACTCAAACACTGTGCAAGTTTGATTCTTTCCATATGGCCATGTATCTGGCCTCCAGATCCTTGGCGCAACCCGTTCTTTGTCTCCTAAATATTTCTTTGTGTTTTTGTATGAGTAGAGCACATTTTTAAAGTTGGTGGGAGTTCCCTGTTAGGGCGGCTCCAGATTCACTGAGCGAGCTAGGAGATAGTCTCTGTAGTCTTACAGAAGAGGTTCATATAATTCAACAAATATACCTCTTTTAAAAATGCATTTCAGCCCCGGCCAGGTAGCTTAGTTGGGTAGAGCATTGCTCTGATACTCCAAGATTGCAGGTTCCATCCCTGGTCAGGGCATATACAAGAAGCAACCAACAGATGCATAAGCAAGTAGAACAACAAATTGATGTTTTTCTTTCTCTCTCTCTCTCTTCTTCTCTCCCTTCTCTAAAAATCAATAAATAAAAAAATACATTTCACCCTAGAATTTGCATTTCTAATAAGTTTCCAGGTAATGCTGATATTGCTGGCCCTACAACTATACCCTTGAGAACCACTGACGCAGGCATTCATATTCTAGACTACAGTATTCTTCTTAGGTAGTTTTTTCATGGAACAGAAGGATTGAAGAAGGATTACATCTTTCAACTTTTAAGCAATGCTTCTAAAACAGTAACCCCATGGCTCAGTGCTGACCCAGTGTGAGGTGCAACAAAATAAGAATTTTTGTATTTACTTACATCTCTCAAATATTTACGGGAGCCCACACATATAGCATTCAGCATCTCATCAACACTTTCTATCTTATTTTTGACATCCTCAGATTTTAAGGGGCAGTGTGATCACCTACCTGAGAGTAGCTCTTACTCTTCCAGGCCATCATAGGACTGTCATCAGGTCATCTCAATCTAACTTTCCTCTGGCACAGAGCAAATGTCACACCCCTGTGCCTCTTCCACTGCTGATTGCTGTTCCTTTGGGCAGTGTTGATTTTATTTTGCTTTGACTGTGTTTCAGGAGAGAATCTTTTTGCTTGGATTTTGTCAGAGAAGGGTTTGTGGTATGCTAAGCATGCAATGCACAAATACTTGAGCACAGTCAGGAATGGCTGTTAACCAAATATTTCCATTCCCCCACACTTGAAACTCTTGCCTTTGTTTTGGTGGCACATTATTTCAATCAACTTCTCAACTAGCTTTGACCCTCCTCAAATGCCATGGCTTATTTTGGCTTCAAACATGGGTGGCATTTGTCACTCATTATTTGTGACAGACTTTTGCTAAGTACTTAACATACATCTCCTTTCATCTTTCCCGTGAGTGAGCCTATAGCCTGGGAAGTTGGGTGACAAAAATACTCAGACAATAACAATGATAACTGTTCCCAGAAACTCTAATGGAAACCTAGACCCATCCTCCGATCTCTTGCTGGTGCCCCCTATCTGCTAAATCTATGGTGCTGTGACTTGTAGAATCACTGGCCCCAGGGGAAACAGCAGGGCAGAGGATTGCATCCATTGGGGTGACAGAGGACAAAAATAACTAGTACCTAGGGGAAATTTTGAGAAACTAAGGTTTGGTGATATTAAGTACCTTGCTTGCCCAAGGTAGAAATTTCCTAAGTAACAGAATTGGGATTTGAACCCAGGACAATTTGATTCAAATTATAGTCATCTCAATGGAGTATGCCTTTCTTTTAGGATCCTGTAAAACCGACATTATTACAAAAACAAATTATGTATATAATCAGTATTACTTTTTTATGTATATGAGGAAATGGAATCATCCAGGTGGGAAGATCTCTCCCCCACCCTGAGGTACTCTAAAATGGAAGGGTCATTAGTCAGTTACAAAAATATGTGCACTTTCTACTCTAATCGCAACTTGGCAATGAGTACAATTATCAGAAGTATGCTATAGAGTTTTACCCACATGTTTCACCAAGGCCAAAATGTTCACTTTATTTACAGAATATTTTTTTCCTCTGTAAAATCGAAACTCAAATGTGGGACTAAAAAGGGAATTGATTTTTCAAAAGTAATCTTTCTATACCTAAGTTTTAAATTTTAACTCTAATTAAAGTTCAACATAGAAATGATGCATTATCTCTTAGTGGAAGAAATTCTTTAAAATAAGGGCACTACTTCCACTATTGCAGACCACCCACTTTCTGAAGAATTTCTTCTCCCCTTCAAAGGCAGAGTTTTATTATTGAGTTTTCTATAAATGTTCAAATGTGACTTACAGATTAAAAATCACAGATTAAGTAGATTTGATGGATTTTCAGAAATAGTGTATAAATTGATTGTAGGTCACTGCTTGTTTCAAGTGAAGCATCAAAGTAATGGTGAATAAAAAGTAATGCTGGTGGTTGGACTCATGGGTGAGCTGATTGCCTGATGAACTAGCCTTCTTTTAAAAAATGTCCTCGTATCCATGGTAAAAACATGACTGGCTTATTAATTTATTGCATATACAGGTTCTGGCACAAATAACACCCCTTTTATTACAAAATATTTTATTACAAAATCATAAGCATGTAACTCTGTAACATAACAATATCACATTCAAGGATACCATAGGGCATTTTAGGTGAAATGTTCAAATTAAAACTATAAATTATTACACCCATATTATTATCCTACCAATGACACTCAAGCAGGCATTACTTCTCCCACACTCTGTGTGTGTGTGTGTGTGTGTGTGTGTAGTACTGTGTGAAAAGCATACTTCAAATATGCTTAAATGTTAATTTTACACTTTGGTAATGAGACTGCTGTATGGGAATGATTATAGAGTGTATCTATCATGTACCCAACATTCAACATACATTATCTCCGAGCTTCTCAATAATCCTATTATATTTTTATTGTTTTTCCACTATACACTTGTGTAACTGAAGCTTAGTAGAATCAAGCAACTTGGTAAAAGTCACAGAGTTACTACAAGACAGAGTTGTGATTTTAACTCAGTTGCATATAAGGAGAAAAACATATTTTTCTAGCATGTTTGCACTTATTCCTTCTTGAGCATGTCTGAGGGGGTATCACCTCTCTGCAACTCTTGACAGTAAGAGACATATTTGTTCCTGGTGTCTTGACTTCTGAAACATCTAACTGTTGAAAATTTGGGGTCAGGCTAAGGTAAGAGCTGGGGTTTTGTTAGGGTACAGTGCACTTGGGACTTGGTCCATAGCAAGGTTGGGTTCTATCATTCTGGGTCACTAGAATGGCCCAACATGGGCTTCCCAGACTTGCAGAGTCTACAGACCTTGGATGCTCATTAGGAACCAACTTATACTCCTCCACTCCGGGGTAGATGATTCTACCACCTATCTCTTCTATGATGGCACATAGCAAACAGTCTTTCCTGGGCCTAAGAGAATGATTGAGTCAGGATCCGAGGATTCAGGAGACTTGGTGGGGCTTAACCACTAGGATTTTAGAATCTTTCATAATAATCAGCATAACCCCTCCCAGTCCAAAGATCTGGTTCCATCAATAAACCAGCAAGCCCAGAAATATCTGGCAACATAAGCAGTACCACAGTAGGTATGACTTGGCACATGTGGTTTTGGTAGACTCATTGTTTCAGGTGGGGATGCCTGCTCAGTGCACAGGAATTTCTGGGGAATGTGACCTCAGTTCCAAGCTTGCACCCTAAACTGCTTCTGGACCTCAGGGTCTCCATTGAAGTGAATGTCTGAAATTGTGGGAAAGCTGACTCATGACAACCATAGAGATATTTTCTGTGCCCCAGGGCTGTCACAGAGCCTGTTTTAAGAAGAATGCCTTAGTAGAATACTAGAGACCAGAAGAACCTGCTGTTTCAGGCTACTATCCTCAAACTTGGAAGTTACTAAAAAGCTAAGAATGACTTAATAGTTTCCTGGGTCTGGTATTTTATGCCAAGCCACCAGGGCACTGCTCAAATTAAGTGTATCTCCCTCCAGCATCAAGTTTGTATGTAGAGAATCAATGTATCCCATTGACTACCAACAAGCATCAGTTTTTCTCTGTGTGTCAGTGGTAATCAGTTAAGGCATGAGTCCTGAGGATGTGGAGTGGTGGAGGGTCAGAGCCTTGATTTCCTGTAGTGGTCTGTGGTGCTCGTGAGTAGGCCAGCTCTGAACTCATGGTTGCTGTCTAGGAGGTCTGGGGCAGGTATCAGATCACCATATATAAAAGATAGTGAAATTCAGGAGCAAAAAATCAAGTCCTTATAGGACAGGGATACCTGGAGGCTAACTCACTGAGCGGGAACCACTTGTGGGTAAACCAAGTCCATAGCAAGTTTTATGCTTTGCTTAATGATGGTGACTAGGTTTCATCTCAAGTACCTTCTGTAATCAGTTAGTAATGGCTGCTTGGAGCACTGTGTTGAAAAAGGATTCTGAGGTTGTGTATTAGCTTAGTTAGAAAGGATATCATACTTGATTAATAATGTCTGTCATGAGAATGAGGTAGGAGGCGTGGTAGCACATCTCCACATATTTCTCATTTCTGATTAAGCTTTGGAGCTATAGCTATAGAGCTCTGAGCACCACATTGGCCTCAGAGACGGGGCAAAACAAACACAACCAATGTGAGTAAAGCAAGCCAAGCAACCCACTTCTCCATTACAGCTATTTCAAACCATTTTTATATTTTCCAAGTTCATTAAATCCTGACAATCCTCTGTGCTTAAAGGATAACCTCTTTGGCTTTCCTGGGAGGAAAGAAGATATTTGACATGAGTTCCCCTGCTTCCTCCCTCCATCACTCAATGTCTCTTTTCTTCCCCCATCTTTCCTCTGGTGTTTTTTCCATGACAGAGGACAAAGCATCCTCTCTTCCCTTTAAAGCTGGCTTCTCATTCTTTTTTTCTAGGCTGATTACTCATAACTTAGAAGAAAATAGCTAAAATGGAAAAATAAGGTTTGACTGGAAAGGCATTTCCAATCTCAGAGGTCTTTCCCACACCACGCTGCCCTCCCCAGTATCTGTAACTTACAAGTGTGCATGATTTTCACACGTTACTATTTTTCTTTGTTTCAAATTAATTTTGCTCTGTCATCAAGCTATCAGATTGCAGTCCCAATTCTCACTAATTGTGCATAGAATTTGCATGATTTTGTAAAATACAGACAAAAGAAAATAGATGTTCATATTAATTCCCACCACTTGCTGAGCATGTCTCACATTGGTTTAATTTTGTTTGATTACATGAGTCGAGGTTCATGGTCAAATATAAAGAAATTGAGTATTAGGTTGCAATCCAAAATTTAAAGGAAATGTAATTTATATCTTTTATTAAGATTGTGTATTTGAAGTGCTAAAATCTATACTCAGAAAGAGGTCTTGCATATTATATTTCCAGTTTATTTGAAGTTGAGATTTTGGACTGTGGTTATGTTTTCTGAAATCTTTCTTCCCATGTTGACCTTAGCAGAAAACTACTTATTAATATTTAAGTAGCTAATCCCAGTACTGTCTTCCTTCAAAAGCAACCCACACGTCTGATTAGCAACTCAAAACCTTCATATCGATTAAAAAGTTTTCTTGCCTAATATTTAAAAGATGAATTTTATAAGTATTAAATAGATCTTTCTATACCATATATCATTAGTGAAAACAAAGTTTTATGTCATATATATAAATTTTTATACTGTGAGTTATTAATAGGTTTTTTGTTTATTTTTATCATCAGTCTTTACAAAGAAGGAAGTGTGAGTTTCAATATCTTAACTCTAACTTTTGAAGGAATGTGACTTTACTAAAAAAAAAATCAAAAGTATACTTGTGCGCATTTCTTTGAGAGCCAGGGAAAAGTCAGTAGTTCTGTCTGTTGGTTTCTTTAAAGATTCAGAGAAAGATGGATAACAAGAAAGTACAGCCAAAAATTATTTCTTTTTTCAAAAAAAGAGGAAAAATTAAAAATGCCCATTGCAATATAAAAGCACACTATGGGGTGGTTTGTGACAAAATTTTAATAAGAAGCATGCTCCCTTATTGAAATCTAATAAATAATAGACCAGAAAAAGAGGACTAGCACACTTTACTTTTCAATGAGATGATGAAATGCAGATAAAGTGGACCTCCAAGTCAAGAATTTATGGGTTCACTGGCCATTTTTAGGACAGCTTTGACCTTTCCATAAAGTGTGAAGGGTCCCTATCTCCCATAGAGTTGTGCCCTTAAAGATGGAGTTGTATTCATTCTTTAATAATGTTATAAAAGAGAAAGGGAAAGCGCTCTGACCCATCAGAGTGGCAGTGGTGGTGTCTGTCACACAGAATTCTTTCAAGAAAATAGCTTTAAAGGCTAGAACCTAGGGAGTTCTGAGGCCAGCATCCTTTGATTTCTAAAGGAACAATTGTTACTTTTGGTTTTCCAAACTGAAAATTAAAGGACTAGAAAGGTATTTGATGTTAACTTGCTGAAATCTGTTACCAGTCAATCTATAAACAGAATTAATTGCCTGCTATGTATCTAGCACTAGAAACGGCCTTTAGTCTCAGTGTTTATGAGAAGAGTGAGTATTCATGTAAAATGATAATACATTTTTTTAAATTTGATGATTAACGCATTTGGTTTCCAACTCTCAATGGGAAGATGTACAAATGCTTAAATTCTTAAGAGATCCAATGCAGTAATTGCATGTGTGTGTGGTGTTACATGACACAACTTAAGTATCGATTGGTGTTAAGACAAGCTTATAATGATGATATTGATGTATAAAAACAAGCTTTCCAAAATCAAATCAGTACCTCGGGCAGTTTATAAATCGTTCTTCGTAATCCCTTTGGCCTGAATTTGCAGAGTGGTGGTTCCTTTTTGGCCTAAATGCTGACCCTGGCCACATATGCATAGCACATGGAATTTGAAGAGAAAAACTGCATCCAAAAGCTACATTTGCTGCATCTTGCCGTAGGTCATTGGAGAAACTAACTATGATAAAATAGGGGAAAAAAATAAAGGTGGAATCTGTAGTCAAGTGAGTGAATTTGCACATTAAAAAAGCATTTCTGTGCCTCAGTTTTCTAATCTATAAAATAGAGCTTAAGTTATATAGTAGTTATAATTACCATCAGTTTTATTCCTTTTCTTCTGTCATGTTCAGTATCCCACGATCTACAATATTTCGTGCCCTCCAAACAGATGAATTTTACTATGTATTTTGATGTGGGTGCTCTTAGTGTATTTGTGGTGCATTCAAGGCTAGAGATATGCTTTTGTTTTCTAGGCTTGTGTGACCCAAGAGTCCATTTCTGAAGCATGTGAACACCCCCTTCCTGCCTGTCGGCGTTCCCTCTCCCCTCCACGACTGTCCTGAACTGTGACCATTTGGAGTTTGTTACTTTTTGTCTGAAAGGTTTTCTAACTCCGAGACTCCTAGTTACATGGCAGCATGGTTTCTCTTAAAGTTTATCAATGCCTGAGCGTGGGGCTGGAGTGCACCCCAAGGCCTGCCAGCAGTCTCTCAGGTTGCTGAAGGACAGAGGAGAAGACACAGAAGTGGCCTGGGGTCCGTGAGAGGAGGGACCCGGAGAGAAGAAGGGATTGTGTCTTTGTGAAACAATCCCTTATTTCACAGATTTACCTAGAAATCTCATGATATGGTTAACAGCAGAAAATTTTTAAATCTGTTTTTCTAAAAAGAAAAATTATGATTCAAATGAAATATGACTTTCAGCTGCTTTTTGGTTATCCACGTAAGGTTTTTATTGATTAAATCTCTTACTGCTTTTATCTAGTACTGAAACTAACAATGTGGGCTGGCTTTTACTTGTACAAATTAGTGTATGACTTAAGGATGAAGGGAAAAAGGCTTGCTCACTTGTCCTGTAACTCAGGGCTTACCTTGAGGTTTATTTAATGTGGCAGGTGGTGACAAACCGCTGCTTATGACATTTCTTGCAGTCTAATCTCATAACCCAATGACAAATGCTTCTGACAAACGAAAACCTGATAATATTCTAAAACAAACAAAAAATGAGTATAATTCAGACATGAGATAATAAAAATGGCTTCTCTAAACATGTCAAATAAATTAGACCTCTAAGGAAGGACCATATTACAAATGGCAAAGATAAAATGGAATAGAATTTTTTTCCTCTAGGATTGTGCTGTTTTTAGTTGTCAGAGTAAATTAATACTCTTGGAAACAGTCCTATTACCATGCTATGTTGTGCTGTTGTTTTTAAGTAGTTTGAACTGTTAGTGCTAATTAAAAAGCTGTCTGGGAAAATTAATTGAGGGTGACACTAGTTGGTTGTGACTGAGGACATAACCAGGTTAATTGTAGATTGTGGGTCAGATAAAGGGCTAGGCTTTTCTACCTCTCAAGTTTTAGTTAAGTTCATGAGTTAGTTGGTTTTAAATTACAAAACTTTAGTTTAAGACAATTGTTAGAAGGCAAGGATAACTTCACACTTAATTTGGAGACAGTTGGAACTGTTGTTGTTGGGCAGTTGGTGTGCTCCGACCTTGAGGCAAAGGAGGTAGGTGAGATGGGGTGAGAGCCAGCCCGTGCTACGTTCACGTGACAGTGTGACTCAGACTTCAGCCAGTCTCGTGCTGCCTTCATGGTTTTTGCTGTCTGTACTAGTATTTACTTAATATTTTTTTCTAAGCTAATTTAAATTTTTCTTTATTTATACCTATTTTTGACATAGCAATAATATCCATGCATTTATAGGTTTGATGTTGTTGTATTTTTATATTATGCATTAAAAATAATCATTGCAATTTTTTAAAACTATAATTTTCTTAAAATTTAAAAAATATTTACCATGTACCACTTGCAAATGCCCCATATTTTGGGATACACTTATATGATCTATACATATACCATTAATTTTCATAACTGTATAGTTTTGTTGGTTTTTTTTTATAGATTCAGAATCATTGATTTCCTCCCCTTTGTTGAACTTGGAAATGTATTAGTGTATATTAAACATTGAAAAAGATATGAAAAGACATGATTCATAAAATTGCTTCTTGGCCTACTCTGGAATTACAGTAGTAAATACTAATTCGAGCAGGTATATCTGAGGACACTGTATGGCAGAGGTTTCCTGTGGCAAAGATAGGCAGAGCTGGGAGCAGAAGGAACTTGCCAGCCCAGGCCCATTCCAGGCAGTCATAGATAACGAAATAGCAACTTGGATCAGTTGGCAGTGGCTGCTGGCTACTGTGAACTCTGGGGCTGAGTCTGCAGGGAGGAGTGCAGGCTCGGATAGTGATATCTGCCCCAGGCTGGAGAGAGGCAGGGGTATGAAGAACGCCAAGGATTTTCCATTCCTCTACTGGGGGCAGCAACATGGTGCCGCACTCCTCCAGCTCGGGGTTTACATTACTGTATTTATTGGACCATAAGACGCACCTAGGTTTTAGAGGAGGAAAATAGGAAAAAAAATTTTGAAGCAAATGTGGTAAAATATTTGATAACATAATAACATAATATTTCACCAGTGTAAATCTAAACAGAACTTAACAGCAGCATTAACAACCATTATTCCTCCCAAATTTGAGGGGGGATGCATCTTATAGTCCAAAAATATTGTTTTCCTTTTGTCAGGTTTTCATTTTGACTATTGGATTTGTCATCTACTTGACATCTCCATCTTTTTCTATTCTTTGTTTGTGTGTGGTTTCATTGTAACATGTACCTAATTAATAATCATAATAGTAGTTTTAATTGATTCTTCCTTCACTTTTCTCAGGTTATACCTTGCCATTCTGCTATTTACTCTTGTCTTCCACACATATTTCCCAGGCTCACACAGCCTTTAAACTGAAATCTGCATGGTGGCTTTGGAAGTAGACTTCTTTAGGCTCTCTGCTACTGAATCTGAAATTAGACTCAGACACTTACTTTCACATGCTGCTAATAGATGTATGTCATTTTTTTTTGTATTTCCAAATTCCCAGCAGGTGAGGATTGCCAAAGATGCAAACGATTTGTGTGATTTAACTGTACGTTCTTTTTTGTAAATATGATGTCAGAAATATAATGAGATGATTTATAAATAACAATGATATCTTTTAAGAGTGGGAGGTTCTTGGCATTGGCTCAGGATAGCTTCCAGAGAGGTCCAGATTTTCAGACACATAAATAAGGAGGAGATATGGGAGGGTTTGTTTTTTCCTTCTTTCTCTGCAAGTTCCTATCTCCTGTCCTCCTTCCAAAGGTGGATGAGAAGACAAAAAAAAAAAAAAAAAAAAAAAAAAAAAAAAAAAAATGAACTGGCAGATTCTACTCTAACTAATGGGAAACCAAGATTATTATTTTAGAAACAAGTCAAGTCCTGGAACTTCCATCCAGGCTGAGTTTTATACAAGGACCACAGTTGTGCTCTTTGGCACTGCATCCAATGTTAGAGCTTCTGGAAAACCTAATTCTTCTCTTGCATATTCTTATGTCCAGACCCTAGCCCTCAAGTATCCCAGACCAGCAGGCAGACATCCCCAATAAAAATCAGCTTTGGCTAGTTGACCACTTCTAAATTTCCCATACTCATTCTAAGCAACAGTGATTCTCAAATTTGAATCAGCATCAGTGTCATCCCCAGGGTTTGTTAAAACACAGATTTCTGGGCCCCACCCTCAGATTTCAGATTGTGCATGCCTGGGCTAGGACCCGAGAATTGGCATTTCTAACAAGTTCCCAGGTTGTTGGTGCCGCTGGTCTGGAGACTACACCTACAAACCATGGTGCAATAGTTCTCTTCTTCCTTATTTTAAGCCTCACATAACTGAGTATGAATTTATGAAGGTGTTGGTCTAGTTTTTCCCCATCTGATCTTTGTTTATACAAATAGTTGCAACATGTACAAAGCTCCACAGGTGGAAAGTACAGGAGAGCTGCCAGCTGTGATTCTTCTTGTGCTCCTTAATTGTTTCCAGCATTCCTGCCAGCTCCTCCCTCCTCTCTCAGCCCTCTCTCCCACCACCTTCATTCCTTCACCTTCTTCCTGCCCCACAATACACTCAAATCAACAAATAAAGATCTAGCATATACACAGCCTAGAATAAATGAGGATTAAATGTCTCGAATTAAGGCGCCATGGAGATATACAATTCCAGGGGCCTCATTCACAGAGGAAATCCACAAGCAGGGTGGAACCTCTACCTCCTTGTCTGGCCTCCAAAAGGCCACAACTCTGAGAAAATGCATGTGTAATCACTAATTTACCACAAGTGGTAGCTTAGGCTAGACCAGTCTAGACACTGCCTAAAACCCACCTTCAGTGAAGACTCACAAAACCATGTCTCATTTGGTTACTCACAGGAAGTTTTCCAGGTTCCACTTGGGGAGTGCCTCCACTCAGAATTTTCTTAAAGAAAGGGAATTTCAGAAGGGAGCAAAAGATTAGGAGTCAACCCCTACTTTGCTCACAATTCCTGAGTCAGTTTAAATAGGCCATCGCAATTTACATGTCGATAGGTCATATCCCTCCAAAGCCCCAAGTCTTCCCCACCTTCACACCCTTGCCTGGGAAGCTCCTTTCTACTCAGGGAGTTGTTACCTTTCATTATTCAGCACATGTTGAAATAGCAGTCATAGAATCTACCATTCTCGTGAATGTTTTATTAACCACAGGGAGAAAGTGGCAAATTTTTTTCCCAACAGAAGGTTCCCACACCATCCTGCTCACAGCCTTTCCAGGGGGAGGTTTGTGCTCTATGTCTTGCTTTTATGTTTAATGACTTAGTGTTTTGGGCTAAGTTCCCTTCCCTGGTCAGCTTAGATAGCATGTCTGTGTATAAGAATATGACAAAGAGGTGTTTTTATTTATTTTTAATTATTTAATGTGAAGGATCAATATGCTGCAATCCATCTGCTATATTGAAACCAGAAAGCCAGTGTTCAGACCACCTGCCACTCCCAGAACCAATAAGCAGAGACGGGGACTGAGTCTTTATGGGCTCTTTATTCAAGTGGCCGGCGACCTGAGAAGATGGTGGGTTCTGTAACCGAACAGATCATCTTCTTATATTACATTTCAAACTGACTCTTTTCACAAGGAGAAGAAAAGTGTAGGTAAGAGGTTTGGAATTCAAGGAAAAAGTTAATTAGATAAAATCTGCAGCATTCTTTCATCTGTGTCCTGGGCGGTGGATGTCTCACCCTGGAGCACAATGGCCCAGATACCATCTTGATTGCTTGCGTTCTCCTGAGGCACTAAGGTGGAACTGTTTGTATGGTCTCCTGGAGTCAAGGTGGGTCATACCTTCAGTTCCTGGAACAATAAATAACTTTTTACCTGCACTGAATACTAAGCTTATTAGCTATTATCTAAACTAAAATTTTCTAACTCTCGAGTCCTCCAGCAATATTGTGTGCCTTTTTTACTGCTAAGATTCCACATAGAATTGAGAAACCGAACTTAAAGGTGGGTTTTCTGTCCCTTTAGGGGAGCCATCTTCTGTGACATCACTCACAGAGTATTTTAGTGACTTCTTTTCATGGATTAATAAAGATCGACTGAAGACTAGAAACTAGAGCTTTGGAAGAGTGAACAGCTAATAAAATATATGTATGTCTCCACTTACATATCTGCCTGCTCCACCCCTTTTCTGAGATGGTGGTTTGGAGCAGTGCTAGTCTTACTAAAAACTGCTGACTTTCATTTCACACTCATAATGGCTGGCATTGCTATATGCTAAGGATAAATTAAGCGCTCAGTGAAGACAGAGTACACATGACTTTGTAACTGCAAAATCAGCTCAAAATGGTCCTAATAAGATACCAAGCTGCTTTTCAGACACAACGGACCAAAACCACAAGCCATGCAGCTGAAGCATGTACAGGGGAGAAAACTTCGACCTTTAGTTGCACAAGATCCAAAGACTTGCTCCCGCCCACAAAGAGCCAAAGGAAGGGCACATAACTGGCACTGGAAACCCAGAACCATTTCTGAAGTGAAGAGTCCCTTATCCAGGATGATCTGGCACTGAAGCTCCTTACTATAAATGGCCAAATTCCAAGGTCCTTCAATTAAAACTTGCTTCCTGTCTCCTGCCAGCTGACTCAGCATTATATAAATTGCTCTTTCTTTTCTCAAAAATCAGTGTCATACTTCTGGCTTCTCTGTGCATAAGATAGCAGGCCTTTATTCAGGAATATTTTTTACCAGGATGTAGCTTATTCTAAGCTCATAATATAGAGAGCACTCTCTGCTTGTGATGATACATGTATAGGTTTGTATGCAAAATTTAAAAAATATATAATTGTTTCAAACGACTTTATTTAATGTCAGAGTTTCTTATATAGTCTACTTAGTTATTAGCATAGATTCTGAGAATATTTGCAGTGTAATGGTCATTAAGACCCACTAAGTCCAAAAATCTCATCTTGCAGGCTGAAGAAAGTGAGAGTCAGGGGATTATTTTGAGGAATTATAGGATGTGCCTTGTAATTTTTATCAAAATCAAAGCTGGAACTCAGGGATATATAGCCAGTAAAGGACAATTTCTATCACACCATGTTCTTCAGATAATGAACAAATAATATGTGAATATGTGGAGACAATTGTGTGATTTTACAAATTCTAAATTACTATTTTTAAATTATTCTAAAATACACATTTTTTTCAGATTTTTGATGTTTTATTTTGAATTTTTTGAATTACAGAAAGTTTGCAAAAGTAATTCCAAAATTTATGTACATATTTTTCTTACCCACTTTCTATAATGTTAATTCTTAGAGAAATATAAGACAATTATCATGAATGAGAAATGAACATTGACATATTATTAACTAAACTTCAGATCTTATTTGAATTTTGCCAGTTTTTCTACTCACTTTTTTTTTTCTATTCCAGGATCTCATACAGAATCTTAAATTACATTTAGTTATTTCTTATTAATCTTCTCCAGCATGCAATCACTGGTCTGTCTTTTATGACCTTGATACTTCTGAAGAATACTGGTCAGCTGTTTTGTACAGTGTCTCTCAATTTGGCTTTGTCTGATGCTTTCTTATGGTTGGAGTAAGGTCTGAAATGAATGCACACTTTGTAATTGATGTTATGCCATAATATAATGAACAGCATTTTTTTTCCTTTCTCTTGTAGTGGTACATAAAATAATGGTATAATCTTATGACCCATGATGTTTTAGAATCAGTGAAATACAGTTTGTGTGTGTGTGTGTGTTGTCAATATCATCATCTATGTATTGAAAGACTATTCCTTTTGTTTTAGTTCAGATGTTTGCTTTTAGAGTCATATTCCTTTGAGATATGAGTTCAATAATTTTTTTAAGTAAAATCCTAGTAAAGGGTGGAAGAAAATAAATACTACAGGTGGAGAATTTTTTTCAAGTAATTAAGAAAGTATCATGGTTAAAATCATATGCAGAAGCAAAGGTAGGGGGCCACAGAATCAAATTCTAAACAACTTTTTTTTTCCCGTATGACAAATAGAAATAATTATTTAGAGTCTCTCTTCATAGGACATTATGAGATTTCAAGAAATTCAGAAATACTTTTTGAGTAACTGAAGCTCCATGCTGCAAGCAAAAAAAATTTATAAAAGGATGCTCCTCTTTCTCCTAATTCCCTCCCTTTCCCCTTCCTTCCTTCCTTCCTTCCTTCCTTCCTTCCTTCCTTCCTTCCTTCCTTCCTTCCTTCCTTCCTTCCTTCCTTCCTTCCTTCATCTTGTCTTCCTCTTATCCTTCCTTTCTTTAACTTCCTTTTACGTCCACATCTTCTTTCTCCCTATCTTCTTCTGCCTCTGTTCTCTCACCCTCATCACCAGTGCTTCCCCCCCTACTTATTTACTTTTTATCTCTTTTCATATCATCACCTACTAAGGGAATGAATATTCCATAATATAGTAGCTGAGTGAAGTGTGGGATAGAAAACTCTAAGGAAACTCAAGAAGTTTCATTACACAAATCATTTAACATCTTATATGGTTGGAGAATATGCTGTGGAGAAGCACATTAGAAGATGATAGCATGCTGGTCCGATATATCTTTTCCATCTTTAACAGGACAGTTTAGGACTCAGATCACCATGTTTTAGCTGGTGTTAATCTTGAACTAGGATGGAAAACCAGTACGACATGTAGCTTTACATCAACTGAGATACAAGCTCAGAACACAGTACAGTAGGCATTCAGTCTTTTAGTAAATGAGGTTGGGTGGGCAGGTAAAGATTACTGAGTAGTACTACATCGGCATTCATGTTTGAATTTGAAGATAAGTATCAGCTTAGAAAGTCTGAGTGCATGCATGGACTGAGAGTTTCTGCAGTCTTTTCTGCAGCTATCAGAAGTGCTTTGCTCTGTCCTTTCCTCGTGTCTCCTCCCAATAATTCTGTTGCTCAGGAGAGGGAGACCTGGGAGAGTGAAATGACTCATTACCTCGTTAGGCAATGGGACAGATGGGCTTTGACTCAGGCTGCTCAGACTGCCACAGTCCTGGCTTCCATGGTAACTGGAGGGCACAGGAAATCTGAGATTTAAAGTTGTGAATTCAGTTTTGACATGAGAAATGCCACTTGTGTTGTGCTGAAACAGGCATGCTGATGATGTAACAGCTTTCAACACAGTCCCTGCTGGTGGTGGGTTTTGATTGACATTTTATGGGCCTTATTAGTCTTGAAAACAACACTAAAAATGCCATGACAATCTCAAAATGGAAATACGAACACATGATCCTTTCCCTGCTGAACTAGAAAATAGCTTTTCAGAATTCTTCCTGGAAAAAGGTGAAAAAATAAAAGATATTCACATAGATTCATAAAAATACATCTCTTTTTATTTCCAGAAGGGAAAGATCTCTAAGTCTCAGAGCATTTGACATAGCCAAGATTCCAGAACTTTTCTCTGGTGTTATAACTTCCAAACTGTCGAAGGAGAGAATGAATTGCATAGATGGTTTGATAAATATTATCTTTATAGCAGTGATTTAGGGTTTATTTGGTAACTTCTTGGTGGAGGGAGTTTATCATCTTAACAATATAGAGATGGAAATGCCCCAGAAATTCAGCTCCCATGAATGAACTTGATTTTTTTTTCTATGTGTAATAAAAGTCCAAGTGGAATGGATCTTCAGAACTGTCAATGAACTGTAAATGGCATGTGGCACTTGTTTTAACTGAATTATTGGCTCTCTCTGAGTACTTCAAAATAGCAAACACTCTGACTTAGAATTTCAATCTCTCCAATTTCCTTCTGATTTTCTATAACTAAAATATATAAATTAGACTTCAGACGTGCCAGCCAGCATCCCTGGATTTTGAATGATAGCTATCTGCTTTGTTATGTAAGTAATAGTGATAATAGCAACAACAATGGAAATAATATCATTATTGATTCATTGAGTTTTTATTTTTTAATTTTGAAACCCAAGTAGCCTGGCTTCCATAACCAGTATAGTGTACTTCAGTGTTATTTTCTAAAATCATGCTCAACTCAAAATGGGAAGGCAGGAGGTTTGGTGTTACTTTTCTCCCTTGTCGAGTGTCCTCTGCCCTTTTAAGAGGTGAGCACACATTCCAAGAGGTATAGGGAGAATAGGCACACAGAAGGAAAACTATCTTTGTGAAACACACTGAAAGAAAAATATTCCAAAAAAAATTTAAAGTATTGGAGCATAAGGAGTTAGAAATTATAGTACAGTTGAGGCAGAAAGATCATTTCTCTGGAAGAACATGTTCAGTATTGGCAAAGTTTAAATTGTTTTTGATAAACTTGTTTTCATGTATAAATTACTATAAATGGGCAGCAGATGTTTGCTTTTAAGGAGGAGGCTGCTTTTCATTGGCCAGTAGGGTAAGAATGTATGTGGTAATTGTTATGAAGCAGCTGGTGTCAATTTCAAAGAATGATGTCCTGCCCTCTTCTTCCTTTACAGCACTTTTTATGAGCCTGAGCGCAGCAACATCAATATTTAAAGAAATATATTCAACACTAATATCTATATCTTCTATATCTATATCTATAATCTATATCTATATCATCTATTTATATATGAGGTCTGTCCAGAAGATATCCAGCCATGTAGATGAAAAATAGAGGTATTTATTGAAGAATATACAAAAAACATTGTACATAGGACAATGACTCCTCAGTCCCCTTCAAAGTAGACACCTTGAGACTTCACACAATTCTCCCAATTGCCATTAGCTGCCCCATCATATTTTCCTGAATCTTATCAATAGTCTGAAATCTCTCTCTTTCAAAGGTGATTTTAGTTTGGGGAAAAGCCAGAAGTCACAGGTTGCCAAATCTGGGCTGTAGTGGGGCTGAGTCACCTGGGTGATTTGATGTTTCATCAGAAACTCCATACAAGACATGGTGTGTATGCAGGCACATTGTCTTGATGAAGTTGCCAATCACCAGTTACTCATAGCTGCGGCCTTCTAAATCATCTGAATAATTATCACAGAGAAATGTTCAAGTTTAACACAAAATTTGATGCAGATTCATTACTCTACTCGCTCAGTCATTTTGATTGTGATGGTCACACAGTACACATGCTCACTCAACAGCATCCTCTATCCCCCACTGACTAGTATAGCAAAGTCATCATTGTTCACACATGTGAATTCCAGTCCGCTTTCTTTGGCTGCCGGGTTATATCAATGTCACACAAACCATTCTCATTATATGAACAATGGCTGGACTTTTTCCAGACAGACCTCGTATATATTCTTCCACTTACTATGGGGTTATGTCCTGAAGAACTCTAGTGTATTGTAAGTTGAAAATGCATTTAATGCACCTAACCTACCAAACATCATAGCTTAATCTAGCCTACCTTAAACATGCTCAGAACACTTACATTAGCTTGTAGCTGGGCAGTTATTTTAAGTTTTATCTGAGAGGCATTGCCTTCCTCTTCTTCTCACCAGAGCAAGAGACGCTGATGGGCACTTTTTAGATATGATGGGATGCAAAAACAGAAAACACAATATCCAAAAAATGCTGTAAACACAGAACACTAGAGAGATTACATTTAGGGTCACGTGCCTAACCAGGTGCTGTGGCTCACCAGATCAAGAGAGTATTGTCTACTTCATGATCCCTAGCCCAGGAAAAAATCAAGATTTTAAGTTTGAAGTGTAGGTTTTAGTGAATGTGTATGTTTTTCACTCTATCGGGAAGTCAAAAATTTGTAAGTTAACTGTCTTAAGTGGGGAATTACCTGTACACTGAGAACTTGATTATGGAGGTGATAGTTTTTTTCCAGTTTAAAGCTGTGCATATACAGCATTTGAGTATCCTTTTGCTTCATCATTATAAAGTAACTGGCGGAACAGCTATTACTATTCTATTTAGACACATATTTAGACACATGTCCATAATCTAGAGAGGAAATTATGGAGAGGTCAAAGAATATGACCTCTTTTCAGATGGAGTATGTTCATACGAATAACCAAGGGACATGAAAGATATGTTTTTTATGTCTTTATTCCTAACTATTAAGAACTTGAGAAAACTAGCTTGTGTTATTATTCATGAGGTAAATGATAAAAAATTCCTAGTGCTCTCTCTCTCTCTTTTTTGTTTTTTAGGTATATTTTATTGATTATGCTATTAAGGTTGTCCCATTTTTTCCTCCTCTTTATCCTCCTCAGCCTTGCACCCCTCTACCAGCATTCCCACCCCCTTAGTTCATGTCCATGGGTCATACATACAAGTTCTTTGGCTTCTCTATTTCCTGTACTATTCTTAACCTGCCCTGTCTATTTTGTGCCTACCACTTACACTTCTTATTTCCTATACCTTTCCACCTATTCTCCCCTCTCTAGCTCCCCACTGAAAATCCTCCATGTGATCTCCAGTTCTGTGATTCTGTTCCTGTTCTACTTGTTTGCTTAGTTTGTTTTTGTTTTTAAGGTTCAGTTTTTGATAGTTGTGAGTTTGTTGTCATTTTACTCTTCATGCTTTTGATTTTCTTCTTTTTCTTAGATACATCCCTTTAACATTTCATATAACAAGGGCTTGGTGATGATGCCTCCTTTAACTTTACTATGTCTGGGAAGCACTTTATCTGCCCAGTGAAGATGAAGAATATTTCTGATATTTCAAGATGCTCCTTCATTACCCTTCTCATACAAGGCAAATGTTACCTGAACTCTTGCACCATGTATTAGTTTTGCTATTTTGGAATTTCATATAAATAAACTCATATGCATCTGGAGTTCTTTGCTCAACAATATGATTTTTTAATTCATTTGTGTTGCATATCAAGCAGTTTATTATTTAAAAATAAATGTACAGTATTCCATTTTATATAGACCAGTATTTGTTCATCCATTCTTCTGTTTATGGTCATTTGAGTTATCCTCATTCATAATATAGCTATTATAAATAAAACTGCCAAGAATCATTCTTGAACCTGTTTTCGGATAAGCAATTGTATTCACAAGCCTTGGGTATATATATCAAGGGTTGAATTGCCAGGTCATAGGGTAGGCATACACTCAGAATTTTGAGCATTCTGGTGGGAGTGTTTTGGTATCTCATTGTGGTTTTAATTTGGATTTTCTTGAGAAGAATGATATTGAGTACTCTTTCATATGCTTATCAGTCATTTGGATCACCTCTTTTTTGTGAAATCTTCAAATGTTTTGCCCATTTTAAATCAGGTTGCTTATTTTTTTTCTCTGATCTATGGTAATTCTTTTATATTTTGGGTATGAGCCCAGTGTAAGATGTAGACTGTGAATATCATCTGTCAGTCTGTCCTATCTTTTAATTTTCTTAATGTTAACTTTTGGTGAACAGAAATGCTTTACAAATTGGACTTCAACAAAATTTCTTTCTTATATAATTGGTGATTGTTGTATCCTGTTTTTAAAAATTTTTTGTTTATTCTATTGTTTACTTATCTAATTTTATTCTATGCTAGTGCTTTTTGAATTCTATGTGAGAAGTATGCTTATTTTATTTCTTAAGCAAAATATTTTGAAAAACTTGGTGTTTCTAATATGAACACTAATTACTACTGTCTAATAAATGTAGTCTAATCGTACTTACCCTACAGGTTTGTTACAATGATTATAATATTATGTACGCAAATTCTTGGTAAATGTAAGCTGTTGCCTTATTGTTTATATTGTTCTGTGATACTTTCTGGTTTTATAAAGGTTATAGAACTATTACTTTAAGCTTGGTGGCCTTTGGCATCTCTAAGTTTTAAGATATGGCATATCTGAGTCTTGGGCAGGTAAGGTGTTTGCCATACATGATTGCAATCATCATATTTCCTTTTTTATAAAATCTTTAAATTTATGTTATAGGTCAAAGAACATTAGCTGATAATAATATTTATTTCTGAATAACACTTAAATTTTACTTTTTAAAATGTTTCTTTTTTTAATGTAATATAAAGTAAATTATACTCTGTTTGAATCTGTACAGTCATTCAGCTACTATGGTCGAATATACTAAAGTTCTCAACCAAGTTCTCTTAATTTGTCTCTCAATTGGTTGGATTGATACATATGTACACTAACATTCTCAGCCCTGGTTGTTTATTAGCATCCACTGGGAGAGTTGTAAAACATAAACATGTTCAGCTACCAACCCTAAGGAATTCATTCTATAAATTACTTGGGCTGGGGTGGTATGCAGGCAATAGTGAGTTGTAAAACCCCCAGGAGGATTCTAATGTGCAACCTGGGCTGTGGTTCTCCTAACTATTGGCTTAGGGGCATGATACTCAAGCTTTAGCATGCATTGGAGTCACCAAAGGGCTGGATAATGCATAGATTGATGGGTTTCAGCCCCCAGAGTTTCTGATTCAGTAATTCTGGATGAGCCCCCAAATTTGTATTTTAAGAAAGTTCTCAGATGACACTAATGCTGCTCATTGGGGACTATCCCTTGAGAACCACTGACTTAGATGTTATTGCCATTCCTACCATGTAGCCAACCTCCTGGCCAGCCACATCCTTTTGTCTTTGTAGATCTGCTACTTCTAACCCTGATGTTCAGATTCTGTTTTGTTCTTCACTGTGCTAAACTATATTTATTTTCTCTCTTGCTCAGAGAGAGCTTCAAGATTGAATATGTATCACTTAACTTTTTTTTTTCAAAAGAACTGAATATTCAGTGTGAGCTGTGGAATGACTTTCCCTAGTAGATATGAGATGTCAAAGAGTGAAAGTCTGTCAAAAGAGAGGGATTTGAAAATGAAACCTAAATGTAGATAGAAATCATCTTAGAAATATTCATTCAGTCTGAAAATCAGGTTAAAAATTAGAACACATACCTCAAGTTTTTTAAAAAAATACTCTGAAGGTAAAGAAAAGAATCTGGTCTATAACCACCAAGGTATTGACAGCAATAATACAGCACGATGTTAGTGTGTTTAATAAAGTAAACATCATGTTAGTATCAGTGGTTTGACGGCTTTCTTTTTGCTATCTGTATGTTCTAGTTATTGTTTTCTCCTAACAAACTTTTGTAATAAAAATTAAACTAAATTAAATTATTAATATATAAAAAGCATTTATTCACCATAGATTTCATGAAACTAACTTTACCTACAACCATGGCAACCACAACAGAGTCTCAGAAGAAAGTAAGATATTTTACAAACAGTTTATAGACCTGTTGACAGACAGAAACCTCATTTTATATTTTTATAAAGTTTTATATATCTATATACCTGTATCTATATAGCTCTCTCTCTATAGAAATAGAGAGACAGACAGATTGATGATTTAATGATCACTGACTGTGCAGAACAGTTTTTTAGGATGTAAGTGCCTTTGATTTTTTTTTTTTTCTAAAGACAACTTGTAAAGATCTGGCTTGGTAAAAACTGCTTTTAACTTGAATCCACACCTTTTATTTTAGAAGCCTTAGAGAGTACATTTTTTCAGTTCAGGTGATGGGCTTTCCAAGAATGAAATCATACTCTATTCACTGGAAGCATAGAAATGTTTTAAACATAAGAGAATTATGGCTCAGTTAATAATCATTAATATTCAGATCTCTAAAAAAGTAACAAAAACCTACTTATAAACAAAATGTATTCTTGCCCTCCTCTTCCTCCTTCATCGTCATCACCACCATCATCATCATTACTATCATCATCAATAATGCCATTACATTGCCGCACTATATAGTATTAATATATGCAGTTATGAGACTCAATTCAGCCTACCAGTCAAAAGCCATGTTAAGTAAAAATTAACCTTGAAAATTCCTTAGGAGATTCTATATTGGAGACCAACATTTCTCAGTAAGTTCAGCAGAGTTTTTTACTCCAGTGTAAGGGAGGTTGTTTCTTCAGTGAGCACCAGATAAAGTGATTGGGGTGTATTCATAGACATGTTGTATGAAAACTGGTGTCACGCTGGCTGACGTGGCTGATTGGGTTGGGCATCATCTCACAAACTGAAAGGTCACTGGTTTGATTCTCTGTCAGAACACATCCCTGGGTTGCTAGCCAGGTTACCGGTGACCCAGGGATGTGAAAGGCAACCAATAGATGTTTCTTTTGCACTTCAGTATTTCCCCTTTCTTCTCCCTCCCTTCCCTTCTCCTTAAAAACAAGTAAATAAAAATCTTGCCCTGGCTGGTGTGGTTCAGGGGATTGAGTGCTAGCCTGTGGACTAAAAGGTCACTAGTCCGGGTACATGCCTGGGTTGCAGGCCAGGTCCCCAGTGGGGGGCACTCAAGAGGCAACTGCACACTGATGTTTCTTTCCCTCTTTCTCCCTCCCTTCCCATTTGTCTAAAAATAAATGAAATCTTTAAAAAAATTTTTAAGTGTAACTTAAAAAATGATGTCTTTAATTAGATCACTCTTGATATAGTATGTGTTCGCTATATGTAATATGAGGACTAAGTACCACTGAAACAGGTAATCCTGCTGTCCCAGCCCATGCAGAAGAATGGCAGTCCCAGGGTAACAGAATTGACATGGCACCTGGTTTCACCTACAGTGAGCATTCTAATAGGCAGGAAGCAGAAATTTCCAGGCAAGCTAAAAGCTATGAGTGGAACTGTCATAGTGTCTCCTCTACTGACTTCTACTTGTCAAAGCAGTCACGGGAACCACCTAGATTCAAAAGGGTGGAGAAATAGCCTTCTTTTAATTGAGGCCACATTGCATGTGCGCTGGGAGATATTATTGCAGTCAACTTTGTGGGGAAAGAACTCTGCCATACCCTCCCTTCTTTGTTTTCCCTTCCTTGTGAATCCTCCCTTTTCTCTTTCCTATAAGCAAGGATTGACTCTATGTAAAGTAAATGTACAGTTAATTTAGCATCACTATAACACCTGCTAGTATATTTAATACTTTACATGCTAAATCCATTTGTTTTTAATTTTTTATTTATTAACTTAGAGAAAAACATCAATATGTTATCCCACTTATTTATGCATTCATTGGTTAATTCTTGTATGTGCCTTGACTGGGGATTGAACCTGCAACCTTGTATATCAGGATAACACTCTAACCAACTGAGCTACATGGCAAAGGCATCACACTAAACTAATTTTTATTTACATGCTACTGAAGATCTAATGCCCAGAAATAAAATGGAATTATTTTGTTTGACAGTTCAATATATTTTACAGAGAATTTGAGGTAAGTTAGTAATTCCAGTCTCAAAATAATCAATATGCATCGAATATTCTCTGGGA
Organism: Tonatia bakeri; assembly: GCA_004024845.1. Taxonomy (NCBI): domain Eukaryota; kingdom Metazoa; phylum Chordata; class Mammalia; order Chiroptera; family Phyllostomidae; genus Tonatia; species Tonatia bakeri. The sequence goes on along the minus strand of PVIA01000455.1, from coordinate 269,951 downwards.
TTCTACTTCAGTTCCAGAGTACAGAGCAGAACAGTCTGAATTCATTTAGTAGGCATGCTTGCAATCCGCATCTTACTCTCTGTGCACATGAAGAGAAGTCTGGAGGCATGGGCGCTTTACTGGTTTGAATGGATTCACCTTGACACAGCTGATTAGGGAAGACATTACTACTCATTGTCATTCAGGCATGCTTCATTAAATGGTGTGTCACGTAGAGCTTCAACAGCCAGAAACTTGCTGTTATTCTTTTATTTATTGAGACAAGTTGATATGAAAGCTACTGGAATAATTAAGCAGTAATATTTTGTACTCTATTTGTAGTTGCCAAAGCAGTTTTACATACACTTCCTTGTTAGTCATCCCCAAATTCTATTTCCATTAAAAAATTGAAGAAAGGAGGCTTAGAAATTTATCTTAAATGATACAGTTAATTAAAGGCCATATGTTTTGGTCAACAATCTAAATTCCATTATGTTACATTGACACACAAAACAAATATCCTCAGGATGAGTTAGAGTGCTTAAGAGGTCAATATTTACTTTTTATGATGTGACAGAAGAAGGGCTTTGCCTTGCTGTCTTTCTGTTTAGACAGTGATCACTTGATTATGGAAATTCTGCTGGATGAGAAATCAGAGATGTTTCAGAGAGAGATTATTTGGGGACAGTGTGAATTAAATCAGAGTCAATGGGATTATTTGATGCCTTTATTTATATTTATTTTCCCAGTATTTTGAATGCTCTTGTAGCTTTTGTTGCAAAAGAATATGTTCTTGCAACGTATTATTATAAATATTAAAAAAATATTATTTAAAAAAAGAAATAAAAGACATAATTCTAAAAGGCCAGGAGACTGCCATAGGAATTTGAAAACTTATTTTTATGAACAATAAAATAAGGGCAGAAAAGAGCAAATACTTACTGCAACCCTTCTGTATGGAGCACAGTGCCAAGTACCCTGGGAGTAACATACATGGTCGGCACAAATAATGTCCCTTTTTATTACAAAGCCTCTTATTACAAAACCATAAGCATGTGATTCTATAACATAACAATATCACACTCAAGCACACCATATGACACTTTAGGTGAAATGTCCAAGTTAAAACTCTACAAAATTTACACCCACATTCTTACCCTACCAATCACACTCAAGTAGGTTTTACTTCTGCCAGATGCTGTATATGAAAAAAAGCACAGTTCTGCCCTCAAGAAACTTAAATTTTGTAAAGATAAAAGATAGTTTTTTAAATTACATTTTATTGATTATGCTATTACAGATATACTAATATTTCTCCTTTTGCCCCCTCCACCAAGCAACCCCAATCCCTCAGGCAATCTCCACACCTTTCTTCATGTCTGTTGGTCATTTGTATAAGTTCTTTGGCTGTTCCATTTCCTATACTGTACTTTAAATCCCCATAGCTATTCTGTAACTACCAACTTGTATTTCTTAATCCTCTCACCCATTTTCCCAAATACCCCTCCCATCTGGCAACTGTTAAAATGTTCTCTGTATCCATGATTCAGTCTCTGTTCTTGTTTGCTTAGTTTTTTTTTTTTTTAGATTCAAGTGTTGATAGGCACATATAGCCATTTTATTGTTCATAGTCTTGATTTTCTTTTTCTTAAATAAGTCCCTTTAACATTTCATATAATAATGGTTTGGTACTGATGAACTCTTTTAATTTTTTTCTTGTCTGGGAAGCTCTTTATCTGCCCTCTGATTCTCAGTAGCTTTGCTGGGCAGAGTAATTGGTTGTAGGTACCAATTTTCATGACTTTGAATATTTCTTGTCAATCCCTTTTAGCTTGCGAAGTTTCTTTTGAGTAATCAGCTGACAGTCCATGGGAACTCCCCAGTAGGTAACTAGCTTCTTTTCTCTTACTGCTTTCAAGATTCTCTATTTATATTTGACTACTGGCATTTTAATTATGATGTATCTTCTAGTGGGCCTCTTTGTATCCATCTTGTTTCAAACACTCTGTGATTCCTGGACTTGTATATCTATTTTCTTTACCAAATTAGGGAAGTTTTCTTTCATTACTTTTCAAATGGAGTTTCACTGTTTTGCTTTTTCTCTTCTCCTTCTGGCACTCATATTATGTGAATGTTGGGACACTTGAAGTTGACCCAGAGTTTCCTTACACTATCTTCTTTTGTCTTCTTGTTGTTCTCATTGTATGTTCCAAATCATTGATTTGATTCTCGGCTTCATCCTCTCTACTGCTGTTTCTATAAAAGACAGTTTTATAGTTAAAATAGAACAATGAGAGTGATAGTTACCTATGGAGTAAGATGACATAGAATGAAATTTCCAAAAGGAGAGAGCTCACCTGTAGCTATTAGAGGATCTTGAAAGCTACCATGGGGTTACTGGCTTTGAAATTTGGAGAAAATAGAGAAGAAATTTAATACTTGAAATAAATTCAATAGCATTATAATGATAAGAAATAATAGATTAGACTAGGGCAATAGCCAGTGGGAAAGAGTCTAGAGAAAGTTGAAGTAAAAAATATGTGGAAGAAAATTCCATGGGTCTTGATACAGACACTGACCCGCAGGGTCCACGGCATCGTGGATGAGACATGAGACATTCACATGGACTACTGAGTCCTGTGTGGAGGAAAAGGGATGGCACAGCTACTCTCTCAAGGGGAAGGTGCCTTGGAGTGGCCTGGCCACTCTCTCAAAGGAGAGTGCCCTGATCCTTCCTTCACAGGGTTTTTATTGGCTTTTAATTTGCCCAGGAATACAGGTAAAGTTCATTAATCATTGTCAGGCAGTAAGGATCAAACAATAGATAACATACAAAGAACTCTGAGGGCCTATTCTGAGTCAGGGTCTGTTAGCTAACTGGCTACAAAACTTTGGGAAACAAACTCATTTCCTGCCCTGACCTTTATCATTTAATTAAGAGCACTCTTAGCAAAGCAGATTTAACAGGAGTTTATGTATTCTTTCTCAGTCCTGATAACGGGGGAAACCTGCCCTTTTCAGCACAGGGCTGCACCGCCCTCTGTCCTTGTTTTATGATTAAGTCATGCAGGGGAAGTAAGACAGCCAAGAGATAGGAGACTTCTTGAAGGCAGAATGAGGACTCAGGCTTTGTTAAAGCCAAGGGGCAAGGGTCCATCACCCCCTTTCTCCATAGCCCCCCAAGTCCTTCCCTGGGACCTCCACATGATCATGCCTGTTAGGTCGTTCCCCCCTTGGGGAATCTTACCAGTCATTGGCTAACTGATCAAGCATTGGGTCCAGTTATGAAAAGAGGAGCAGAAGCAGTGCTCCTGCCAGAGAGATAAGCTTTGTCTCCTTAGTGGCTTATGGTCCGAGGGTCACTCACTCAGCCTTAGTCATGGGTGTGGGGTGGGGGGCTGGTTACAGCTCCTGAAACCAGGCAGGGTGGTTCCCAACAGGCCTTAATAATTGATTGGATGATCTGTGTCACCAGAAAGTTGGTTGTTCTGTCATGCATATAGTGATATGTCGATGGGTGATGACTGTGGGAGAGCAGAAATGTGTGGCCTAGTCAGAATCAGATAACTCATGAAGGGTTTATTTATAAAGGAGTCATTTCCAAATGTTTGCATATTTGGAGTACAAGGGATAGTACAGTATCTGGGCCTTGGCAGGTGACTTACACCATTGCTAAACCTGAATGGATGAAAGAAAAAATTTACTTGAACATAAAAGGAGAGAGTCAGGTAGAGACAACCATATTATAGGAAATGACTTCCAATTGAGGATATTGCTCAGGGCAAGCTTCTAGAAAAGAAGCAAAGAGAATAAATGTCTTGACTTTAACTGTCCTACCTCTCTGCAATCTCTGTTGCCAAAGCCAAGGGCAAGCCCAATGGCAAGTGGGCCCTGTTGCTGTAGTCTATATCATAAGCTTTTTGTGGGCACAAGGTAGGGTGGAGAAGGGAGAGGATTATACAGATCCAGGTGGACAAAGATATGTGGTTATGTTGATACCTTGAAGATTGTTTGAACTGAGAAATAGAGTCTGGGGTGGGTCTAAAAGAGCTGTTTATGCAAAGGTACACACACACACACACACACACACACACACACAGAGTGAGTGCAAAAGCCAAATCCTTGGAGAATGGGTTTATTTATAGCAGAGTTTCTTAACCATGGTACTATCACCATTTTAGGCCAGGTAATTCTTTGTTGTTGGGTGATGTCCTATGCATGTAGAATACTTATTTAGTAGCATTGTTGGCTTCTATGCACTAGATACCATTATCACCCACCCCCAAATTTGTGACAACAAAAAATGTTTCCAGACATTGCCAGATGTCTCCTGGAAGTGGGGGTGGGTAGCAAAATTACCCTTAGTTGAGAACCACCAACCGACACCTAGGGAGAGCAATGTCCTGACAGCCTGACGGAGAGTGGTCAAATTGTATATAAAGACCATAAAAAATTCTACATAAGGACTAGAATCTGTTGAATTGAGAGGCAGAAGGGAGTAGTACATATCAAATTTTAATGGGCTAAGATGGGTAGGTGGTGAAGGAGGGCAGCCAGCATGGAACTAATTTGGCAGCAGAGAGAAGGAGACAGGGAGAGTGATGGCTTTAACAGGTGGACCTATGATTTGCATGAAGATAGAGACTTGAACATATTGGTTGGATGAGAGAAGAAAACCAATTAGAGAGAGCTCTGACATAACAGTGAAACTAATGTCTCAATGCACATTCTGGAACTATTCTTAGAGCTTTATGTGGTTTGACCCTCACAGTAATTCCTGGAGATTGTCAGGATGGGTGCTCTTATGATCCCCATTAGCGATGTGGGAACTGAGGCACAGAGCATTCACCTACACAGCTAGTAAATGGCAACATGGTATTTGAACTGTTGCTGAAATGGAGAGAACATTCCAGGGGTGTGTCAAACACTTAGAAATAAGGAGGGAAGGAGAAATTAAAATTAAGCTCATATTTGATGTATAACTGGAGGGGAGTTATAGTTCCTAGCACTGAATGGAACTAACAGTCTCAAGAATGTGGTGTTTGAGGCCCTTTGCAGAGGGTGAGGAAGGCAGATGCCAGAAGAGATTTGGAACAGAAACTATACAAAATTTTTCTAGAGATAACTCCTACTTCAAATATTAAGAGCACAATTGTGCCTGTTGTATGCCTGCAAATGCTTTTGTGATCATTTCAAATAATTCATGGTGGTTGTTTTCCAGCTGTTTTCTTCACAATTGTGTATATTTGTTTCCTATAACTGCTATAATAAAGTACCTCAATTTGGTGAAGTAATTTATTACAACAACACAAATATACTGTCATGTACTTCTAGACATAGAAGTCCAAAGTTAGTTTAACTAGGCTAAAGGCAAGCTGTTGACAGGGCTAGTTCCTTCTGGAGGCTCCCAGGGGAATCTGTCTTTTTGCCTTGTTTGGCTTCTAGTGGATGCCTGCATGCTTAGGCTTGTGGCCCCTTCCTCCATCTCCAATGCACATCATTTCAACCTCTGTTTCCGTCCTTGTCATGACATTGCTTGTCCTTTGACTCTGACTCTTCCTGGATCACTCTCCCAAGAACCAAATGATTACCTCAGGCCCACCTGAATAATCTAGGACAATCTCTCCATCTCAAGGTCCTGAACTTAATCACATCTGCAAAGTCCCTTTTGCCTTGTGAGGAAACACTCACGGATTCTGGAGATTAGGATATGGGTACATTTGGGGGCTCTTTTCAATCTATCACAATTGGTTTCTAGATTTTATTCTAAATGGTTAGAAAGGAGCTTTAGCCTCGTGGTTAAGGGCATGGCCTCTGTCGCTTGGGTTCAAATCCTGGCACTGTCATTTCCAGCTCTGACACTGAGGTAGGTATTTGAGATCTCTGAATATTCTTTCTCATCTGAAAAATGGGGATGGTAGCACTCTCATGCATTTTGAGGGGATTAAGTAAATCAATGCATGTACAGTGTGTCAAACACAATGCCTGACCCTAGTTGAGTATTCCATAAGTACAACCAATTATTATTCTCAATTATTTATTTTATACAAAGATATTTTCATTAAAGCCTTTTAATTAGAACAGTGCTGTCAATTTAATTAGTCCATTAAATTAAGTTATTTCTCTAAAAGCAAAGGCCAGGCACTCAAAAGATGCTACTTCCTAGTTGATATTATAAAGAGATGAAAAAGAGATGTTTGCCCCAATATAGTTCCCCTGGGTGGTCATAGATAATTACCTTCAGATTGGCCTAAGGTCAGAATTGGCATTATTTAAAGTCCAATAAAATAATCTGCTTATTTTTTTTCTTATGAAAAAAGTATAATATAATAGTTTTCCCTACCCAGGGCAAAGCAAGCAACAAAACCTCGGGTAGCACTCAACCAAAAAATATATATATATTTAATGCTATTTTCTTTTGGTCTCAGATATTTCTTTTTTTTCTAGGTTTCTGTTAGTGGGTAATTTGTAAGAGTAAGCATTCTGAAATTTAATACACACACACACACACACACACACACACACAGAATCAAATTAGTTTATCGGATGATTCAAAGGCCAAATTGAAATGGTTGATTACCGTGGGGGTAACCTTGGGTAAGTCACGTATTCTCTGCACCTTGATTTCCTCACCTGGAAGTTGGTAGTTCTGATACTCATATTATAGGATGTTGTGAGAATCAACAGAAATAATGGATATAAAATATCTACCTCTTCTTAGCACAGCATAAGCACACTGTGTAAGAATGTTGATGGTGGTGGCAGTAAGGATCGCAGTGGAAGTAAAAAGGAGGAAGAGAGTAATCATCAAAACGGCAAAACGGGCAAGCCTAATCTAGGAAGGAAAACTAGCAAACACAAAGAGATCATTAATCTTATGGAGTATGGCTAATGGTTAACTATGTATTCTGTTCAATTTCTTTTCTAATGATACTTTCAAACACCATTTGAGAGTGTTTTATTTTATGTAGAACTAACTTTCAAACCTCATTGCTGCTTATGTTTATATACAGTCTCAGATTCTTCCTTATGACATGCTTGGAGGTAAGCTAACATGGAGCTGGAATTCCGCGTTGTGGCGAAGTCAACAAAAGGAGATGAGCTATAACTAGAACCCAGTGGATTTGATTTTTTCCTCACACTGCCATTATTTTAGAGAAGATTTAAAAAAGAGATAATTTACATGCCATTATATTTGATTTTGTGGAGGTTTTTCCATATCCCATAGAAATTGAAGTAACATAAAAACTATTCATTCAGTATTAAATTATTTTGCATCAGCAGACAAGTATTTTGAAATTTCTATGCAATCAGATATTTACAGTGTTATCAGAAACCATTAAGGAGTCACAGATCATTTCTTCTATAGTGAATGGCCAGTGTAGTTAAGTATTTTAACCTTCCTAACTTTCCCCATTTGCCATTATCAGTCGCTGGGCTCACTACATATATGCTGCATATTAGCCATCATCTAGCTCTGTGACCTTCAAAAGGTCAGTTAAAACCCATAGATTTTAAGTTTATCTCCATGGAAGGAAAAAGAAAAATACAATTGATCCCTAATGTCTATTTCACATCAAAAACCCAAAGCCATCATTCTGAATGGTTTAATAATCTGGTTAACATTTGAGAATAAATGAGAAAAAAGAAAGAGGCTCCAGTTCTACCAACTACCTCTTTTTCTGTTTGCATAAAAACTGTCCAATTTGCCTCTGGTTTGCAAAGTGTGGCATCATTATTTATATTTTAATGAACCCAGGATTATAGGAAAAATTTAAAAAAACTTATTTCTATCTATTCTTTAGGGATTCATCTAGAACAGAATGTGTATTGGGGCAAATAATGGATTTCAGTGAACTATATACTTCCATTGTGTTTTGAAATATAAGTTGGCATAAAAGAACCAGCAAAAAAGTCATTACAGTTTTACTACTTGTTGGCAGCAAGAAGAAAATAAATATTCCCTGAAAATGAACATGTCTTGTTAATGGATTTTTAAAAAGAGCATAGTTTAAATTGCTTGTTCAGAGAAGTCTACCTCGCAGTACTTTGAGCTTTATGGAAAAATAAATGTTTTGTTTTGATAAGTAATATGAATGGTACTTTGACATAATGTCAATATTTAAGCAGAAGCTTTTTTGTTTGTTTGTTTGTTTTGTTTTGTTTTACTTTTCCACAAATGCCAGTCTGGGAGGTCAAGTAGTTTGATGAGTTATTTTGCTTAATGAGGAAACAAGCTGACATTTCTGTCCTTTGTTCTCACACTGGATATTTTCAAAAAGAGAAGCTATTCATTCTGATAAAATAGAGAAATATGAACTTTTAAGCTTGAGAAAACAGATTTCAGTTTTGCTTTTGTCACTAAATTAACTGAGTAGAGTTTATATGCTCTCAAAACCCTCTAAGTTTCACTTCCTCATTTGTAAAATAGGCATAACAGTATTTTTTTTCCTCAGGACTATTCATGTTGGAAAATGCACATGTTGGCCCCTGCCACATGGTAATAACCATAATAGCTAATATTTATTGAATGTTTACCATATGCTAGGCACCCTTCTTAGGGACTCCATATATATTACCTATATAATGCTCAAAGCAACCTATATATGGATGTGATCATTACTCTCATTTCATAAATGAAGAAACAGAGGCAAAGGGAGCATATATAATTAGACAATGTCAAAAAATTACTAAACATTTGGATCTGGTCTTAAGTCCTCATAGCCTTTTATTTTTTACTCTAGTGACCATAAAGTGACACTGCACTATCCTGTACCTTGGCAGGAGGTTCCCAGGAAGTAGTCACCATTTTTATTAATGATGATAGCATACGTGAAACACTGAGTTTAGGGCCAGGTTGGGAATCCAGGTGTCTTCCTGGTTCTCTCTCTTTTACTCACCCAGGACAGTCAAGCCTTCCAGGTCATACACTGAGGTGAGCTAGCTAAGGACTCGAGCCTTTCTTTCACTTCCATTCTCCAGCCACAGCCTTGGGAACATTAATGCTCTTCTTTTCTCCCTCAGCTTAGGTAATTTTTTCTTTTTCTTCATCTCAATTCAAACTTCACACCTTTTGAGAAGCTTCCTATAGTTTTAATCATATGTACATGTGATTACATACACATAGTACACAGGGGTTGGCAAAAGTAGGTTTACCATTGTTTATATGGAAAAACACATGCAAGTTATGATTATTACAATAGCTTCATTAATCCAAAAGAATGTTACTTACAACTGTATGTGTGTGTGAGTGTATATATTTCTATATATCTATATATTAGGATATATGCATATATATATATCCTAAAATAATAGTAGGTAGTAGTGTTATTGACAGCACAAATGGTGTTGTGGTTGTAGTAATGAAACCTTTCTTGGGGAGATGTGACTTTTGAAAAGTATCGTTCATGTAAGTTGTTGGAATGGACCAGTATTCTGACTTGTATAAGCCAGCCTGGTTGCTAACACCAGAGCCCACAGTCCAAACCACTATTCGGGGGATTCCCTCCTTCTAGTAAGCACAGAGATTGTGCAGGAGTCAGCAACTGCTTAAAAAGTCTGGATGCTCAAATACTATATTTCGCCATGTATAATGTGCACCCATGTTTTTGTGTGCATTATACACGGGATTATTATACCCATAGTATATAATCACGATACCCATGTATAATACACACCCTTATTTTTCCCTAAAAGATTTGGGCAAAAAAGTGAGCATTATACGTAGCAAAATATGGTAACTACCTAAGTACAATAGTCCTCTCCTCAGATAAGGCATTTTGATTGGTTTGTTTTCTTTTCCCTTAGAAAACATGATTTCAATTTCCCCTTTTTGGGCTTTACATCTACTTTGGAGTTTAATATTAATTCAATTCCATATGTATTGTAATGACAGAGTTTGGAGATCACCCTGTGAAGTTACTTTCCATAGAACCCCCCTCTTTTTTTGTCCAGTTTCACCTTTTGATCATAAATTAATCCAGAGTATGCATTGATGAGCAACCCTCTGGTCAGACAGAGTGGTCTCATAGAGCTAGCTATATGACTGCTTTACACTTTAGAGGAAATCTTTCCTTAGGCAACCCCATGAAGATTCTTAGTCACCTAAGAATACTCTAGCAAGGGCTAGTGAGAGCTTACAGCACCATTGGAACCATCACACTTTCCAAACCACCTCTCTAAGGGTGAACCCCTTCAGGGTGCCCTGCCCTTGTCACCAGAGCTCCTGCTGACTTCTCGGGGTTTGGTCGCACTACTAAAATTAATGCCTTGCAGCATCCTTCTCTGTCACCTCAGGTTTCAGGACCTCAACAACTATCAACATTCCATTGGCCTTCGGGTTGGGGAAACAAGTGTACTTTATTTTTCAGACCTAAAAAGAGTTCAGTATCTCATTTAACCAGAAAAGATTTTGTTCAGACTCTCAGGAAGCATTCAAGGTAAAAACCGAAATGCAAAGCAATAATGCATTTTTTCCCTTTTTTTCTGGGTTATCTCAAACCTTATCCACATCAAAGCTTTTATAAGCACAGTTCAAATAAAGACATAACACTGCTACTTAAAGCAAGAAGGTCGGCACCCCCAAGGTCACCCGATGTGGAGTGGGGAGCTGATGGGGCACAGTGGGCCCTAGCTCATACCTAGCACCATGTTCAAGACCTCACGGTGGTCCTGGGTGTACTCCTTCAGAATTCTGCCATATCATGCCAAATATATTTCAATGTAAGGAACATCCAGAACTATGGGGAATTTTTGGAAGAGGCTATTTGAGCTCTGAGAAATGTGGTGAGAGCAAGATCTCAAATGCTCCAGAGAATAACAGTTTTTCAGCTTCTTTTATGTTTCAAAAGGAAGGAGAAATGTAAGGGATATTGTAGAAAGCAAGGCAGAGATTAGATTACAGGATAGTTAACAAGATTATATACCATCTTGAGGGTTAATACCCTCTTTTATGGGTATTACTTCTGGTATTTCAAGGTAGGTAAACCCAGATGCACAAGAACAGTGAATAGGCTGGCTTAAAACCTTTTGCTGAAGAAGACATAGGCCTGGCACATGACTACACCCCTGGTCTGCCCAGTCAGGAATTATAATCAGATCATCCTGTGATATTACTTCCCATAGAACCTGCCCCCCACCGCCCTTTTTCTCTACTCACAAATGTAACATGGCCATTCTGAAGTAAATATGAGAAATATTCTGAGTCACTGCACGCTTGTAGTGGTGGAAGGAATCAAAGGTATTTCATACCTGGGAAAGATTTCTTAGGAATTTATATTATTATCATTTAAAAATTCCAAACATAGGCACCAGTCTGACACTAGCTAACATGTGACATTTACTCAATTGCATTTTGAACTGACTTAGATAATTCAATAATATTTTCACCTCAGGTTGCCAAAGCAAACACTAGTCCTGAACTTTGCCTCTTGAACTACAGTTTCTCCTTGATGCCATTTTGAATTCCTATAGATGTTTTCACATATTCACTCTGACTAGTAGCTCTCTATTATTCCTAAGGAGTGACCATTTGTCTTTTCCATTTGCCTCCCCTTGACTGGAGCAGCAGGGTACATATAGGAAACTCTGCATCCACTTGATGGGCCTTTTTGGTTCCAACAGCAGAGGGCTGGTTATCGGGGCTGCTCCTGAAAGGCTTCCCTTCTGAAAGAAACTTGTCAAGGCTCAGTTGTTTGCAAGATGGATTAACAAGTGCTTTCAGTTGGAATAGCTTTTTGGCAACTTAATGAGAGGGTGGATTGAAATCTTAGCTGTTTTCACCTTTGGTTATTATAATTTTTTAAAGACTGATAAATGATTATGGTTCTTTTAATCTAAGAAATGTCAGGTATTAAAAGGCTTGTAGTAAGGTATTTGGGAGTGGTCATACCCTAAGGCCTTTGATTTCAGTCTGAAGATTAAAAATAACCTTTGGATTTTATCTTGACAAGGAAGTTGTCCTCAGTGGAGACAAACTTCATAGTTGGCATAGAAACAGCTGCTGGGCTATTGAAGACATGGCACCTGGCCGAGTCTGAATGGCTGTTCTCTCCTGGTTGATTGTTTAAATAAAGGTCAAGCAAAAATTCCCTTTCTTGGTCTTGACTCAAGGAAGAAATCAGAGAGTAACTACGATGTTATCTTAAAACTAGCATTTCCTTTTTCTCCAGGCATTTCTTTATGGTCCTAATTAAAGTTAATGAATGACTTGAGTGTATGACAAGTGTTGAGTGCAGTATAGCTCACCTGAGGTTCCCTGTGACTGCACACTTTTATGGGAAATGACCTTCAGTCCCTGCAGATCTATTGTTAGGCAATCTCTAAATTATAGAGTTTATCTTCCCAAAACATTCAAATCACATTTTAACCGAATAACTTAGATGCTTTTCTAAGTTCTAGAACTCTTGTCAAGTTAGCAGTAGAGGCTAAAGTTTAGGTAAATAAAAGGACGTGTTTCACACATGATTCTTCATTTTAGGTGTTTAGGAAATGGCTCTGAGAAATCTTTGAAAACAGTAAAAGCATTTAAAAAAAGTCAGTCTGAGCCTTAAAACATAAACATAAATCAATTCAAGGTAGGGCTTCTCTGATTGGGGGGGAGTTGTTAAAATTGGGGAGGGCATCCTGGCAAAGGATGGAAGGTCTTGAATATTTTCCACAAGTTAGACTTTGGCTGGGGCTGGAGGTAGAGGCAGTAAAAGGTGTTGAGAGAGAAAGGGTACCGCTTATTGCTTGCATGATTTGTGATGGGATCCCCTTAAATCACAGAGGAGGGTATGGTAACACATCTGTCTTTTGAGATTGCCCAGGCACTCAAAACGTTTTAACTGTTTATAGAAGTAGAATCCAGGATAATGAGAATTTAAAGAGCCAAGATTTTCAAAGGCAGGAAGAGAGATCAGGAAGGGACAGGATTCTGTATCTTTCTAGGAGACTGTCCTTTTTTTACCCTACATTTCTTTAGTTGCCATGTGGAACTCCTTAGGAGGAAGTTGTTTCTTTCCTTCTGCATAGCTGAATGGGCCTGCTACTGTTCTCGATGGACTTCTGAGGAAGGGAAATTACTTTAGATACCTTCCACCTTCCCCAATCCTTCTTATACCTTGAATAATGTTAGTACAAATGGCAAGTGAAAAAAAAAACAAAACTACTCATCCCATTCTCCAGATGTTTGCTCATTGCTTGTATATGGACAGAAGTTCTTATTAATTAGTTAATGAATTAATTACTTTGAGAGTACATTTATTAAAGCTGGGGACAGTGAAACAAGAAAGGGCCTAGGATAGAAGAAATAACAGGAGAGAACGTAGGTAGGACTTCTCTCAGCTCAATGGAGAGTCAGAGAGAATGGCTCTTGGGGTCAGGGTCAGTGGGTTAGCCTGAGAGGTGCTGCCACCACTCATTGCTCCCCAGGTTGCAAGTCTCCTGAAAAGGGAAGGAGATGGGGGAGGAACAGTGTGGGCATGCTCCCAGGACAGGGAGCAAGCTGGATAGAAGTTCTTTATACTGGGAGTCACTGATACCATAAAAACAACCTTGAATCATTTTTCAAATGAACTGACTACACATCAAACACAGGTAGCCAGTTCTTGGATAGACTCCAACTAAATGTTACAGTAAGAAAGGCCTTTAGACTCCTGCACTGAATTTACTTAGGCTTAATATTTGTCAGACTTTTTTGGAAGATAGACCTTAGATTTACTCTGTGTACTTTTCAAAGGAAGAAACTGAAGTTTAAAAATGCTTAATCCTCTTAATGTCTCTTAGCTCACAAGGCAGGACTAGGCTAAGGACCCAGTTGCCTTATCTCCAGCCTTCAATTTAATTTATTAAGTTATTACTTGTGCATTACCTGCTTCAAAAGGGATGTGATACAGACTGCGAATTAAGTTCTCTTTCAAAGTAGATCTGACTTCTTTGGGGGTGAGGAGGGAAAGATGAACCTGTAAAGGGTGAGGGCAAAGTAAGGTGAAGAGTTTTAGTTGACAATGAAATAGACAGTTATTAAACTCAGTTATCCTTTTTGCACCACCTTAGTTAAAGGTTCAAGTCTATAGCTACGCAGTGAATAAAAGAATTGAGAATATTTGGATCAAAATGGTTACAACCATGATCAATCATTCACTCACTCATCCATAGGACATTCATTGACTTCCCACTAAGTGTCAAGCACTTTGATTGCCACTGAGTGTACCCCTATGTAAAAATCATTCATGATCTGTGCCATACTGGGGGAGTGGGAGGCAGCAACATATATGTCAACATATACATGTACACATAATTAGAAACTGTAGTAAGAACTGAGTTAAATATGGCAGCTAATTTTTAATTTATTTTACACTTTCAACCTCTTTGAGGCTATGCAGTAGAGAAATAACATTTCTTTCCAGGTGAGTGGCTTTATGATCACTTTTCTAAAGTGAAATCTCTTCTTAAAAAACAAATTTTCTATCTATTACATTCTCCATAGCACATATGCAGTATTGAATCAGAACTGGTTTAATGATCTCGCTCATAAAGTAAATAGAACACAATGGTGTATCTATCTGTAGAATTTAGGTGTTGCACTGCACCTGTCTGAACGCCAATTAAAAGTCATATTGTCCTGATATTTCAAATAAAAGTAAGTGGACTTGGTTGTCTCACACAAAAATTCAATAGCTTTATTATTATTATTAACATCATTATGATTTATTATCATTATTTGCAGGTGGGTCAAATTACCATCAAAACTTTGTTATCTTTGATAATACACTTATGTAGTAGGATGACATAGGGATTGACTAGCTAACTGTTGTAATATATTATTAACTTTAAGTAAAGTGATATATTTTCTTTGACTCCATATAGCTTTTCAGATGTAAGTGAATTTAAGCAAATGCTTTGTCCCACTATTTTTAGAAATTATATATTATGGAACAGACTTTAAAAAGATGAAGAGATTTGATAACCCTAGAAGGTTACAATACCCTTAATGCAATATATGCCATAGCCCAGAAACATCAAATTTTATGCATGAATATAGTTTATAATTTCAAAAGCCAAATGTATATACTCAAATATTTATGAATAATGGTTCACACTCATGCTTGCAAGTTTGAAGAATTTTTTTTATATGTGAAGAAATGGGAAACTGTGAAGTTTCTTTCTTTGATTTTTCTTTTTTGAAAATCAAATTTTAAAAACCCTTCTGCCTGTGATGTGTTAGAGATATTACTGCTTGAAAGCTAGACTCTGGAATAAAAGCAACAACAATAGCTTTCTAGGTTCTAATCTTGTGGCCCCACTAAAAATATCTTTGGGTAGATATGACATTAACCATACTCTCTTACGTTTATTTCTCTACCATGTTTTGGAAAACAGACTGTGAGTTTTCTCTTTTGCTTTACCTATTTCTCTTTCCTTTGTCCCCTCCCCCTCATTCTTTCTGGTGCTTTGCCAGAATGGTCTGCTTCTTTCCTGGAGTTTGGTAATTGAAGGTAATTTTTTAAAAGACGGTTTTAATTATCTAAAGCCAGTGGAATGTGTAACTGCCCCTTGCTATTGGTGGACTTACTTACATACGGATTTCAGATAAATTCGCATTACATACAACACATGTTACCTGCTATGATAGTTTTTTTTTTTAACAAAACAAAAATTGTATGAGGGAGGGCTTTTACTACCAGATGTAGGTCAACTGCCCTCAAATTTTATAGACGTATGTCCCTTTGGGTAAATTTGTGGGGTAAACTTTTAATCACAACCACTGAATATTCAACTACGAGAGTATATGTTCTGTGTGCAATAAATAAAGACTTCTTATTTTCCATGTCTTTATAATATGTGGTATTAATCAGAAAAAGCTATGTCTCACATTTTCTTACCTATATAGTTGAAGATGATAAAATTATAAACTAAAATGTATTCATATTCCTATTGTGCCTAACCAGTACAGATTTACTGCCATGATGCCCAAATAACAGAAAATACATGTTGTGATATTTAACAAGGGAAAAAACTGAAGTAATAAAATACCTGCATAACAACAACCAAATGCTCTAGTCTGTAGACAATTGAAGACTTATTTCCTTAACTGACAGCATAAGTGAAGGCTTTGTAAGATATATTATTTGTATAGGTTGAACTTTAAAATCTGAAAGAAAAGCTGAACACACAAATTTTAACCTAGAACACAGATAAATTATGTGACATTAATCTTTATGGAAGAATTATTTGCTTTATTAAGGGTCCAGAATCCACTTAAGTTAAAAAAAAGTTGGCTTTCAATGTGATTAAAATATGATTTAACCTTCAAAATTTAATTGCATGTAAATCTTCAAAAATAAAGCTCTTGCTGAATCTTCAAGAAGGCATAAGGTATGGTTTTTTCACTATAGGTCGGGGAGGGGACTATCCAAGAGTTGATTCAGAAATTAAATAAGAGAAAACACACATATACAAATACAAATGCATATATATGTGTACATGTACACATATATCATACAACCTGAATTTAGTTGTCACTCAACTGAATGAATAAAAAATAAAAAAGCTTCCAGAAACTTCTGCAAGTAGAAGAGGGATTCCTGACAGGAACTGTGGCCACTGTGAAAATCATAGTCAGGAAAGAAAGAGTGGAGTTTCAGGGGAACTTCAGGGAACACAGGAAAGGGTTTACAGCAACAAGTATAAAGGACACATGGACAAAAACTAGGGGCAGGTGGAAATGGGAGGGAGATGGGACGGGCTGGGTGGGTGGGCTGGGATGAGAGTAATAGAAAATTGTAATTGAACAACAATTAAAATAAAATTAAATATATATAAATAAAAGAAAGAGTGGGTTTCAAGAGGAAAACATTCTTGACCTTTTTCCCTATTACCTATTCTACCAGCAGCTCTTCTTGAATCTACCAGATGGCAAGTATGCCACTTGAAACAGTAAATAGGGGGTCAACCTTCCCAGGCAACAAGCAAGGCAAGAAATGTGGAAATAGATATGGAGGGGGAGAAAAGCCCACTGGTATCTCCCATTGGATCTACTCTGGGCTGTTGTTAGAATTTAAACTTGGTGAAATAAATGCCATTATTTAGTGATAATTATTTTACTATTATTATAGATTATAATATTTCTAGGCAATGGATCTAATTAGTAATACTGGCACTGATTCTTTATGATTCAGACTTGGTTGTTATTTTTTTCAGATAAGAATTCTAATTATTAACCAAATATTTAATGAATATACAGACTGCCTAATAGTATTTATTTTATTGCTTTCAATATGTACTGTGTATATAGCCTCTTAATAGCAAATTATACACACAAGACACACTTGACAAGTCACTTGCAGAATATTTTGAGATAAAATATTAAGCGTTAGCTATTATTTTTGTTTGGGTTTTTACTCATCTTATGGATTCATGTGAATAAATATAACTTGAAGAGATTAGTTATTTGATAAGTTATGAGGAATTAAAGTTTTTAAAAACCAAGTGCATGGAAAATAATTTAAACAAAATAGAGTTAATTAAAAAATGTCAAAACTAAAATAACCATATATAAAGCTCATTAAATTTTAAAGGGTTAAATTTATATTCTTTGACAGTGAAATTAAACTAGATAATAATAACAAAATATTAAAGTAAAATGTCTAAATGGTTGGAAGTTAAGGAATGACCAAGTAACAAATAGTATTAAAATCTCATGATAGACATTAGAAGATATTTTGAAATCAATGATAATAAAATGTTACATATCAAAAATTGTGAGTTACAGCTAAAAGAGAAATGAAATAAACAATGCCATTTAAAAGAGCATTGACAACAATAAAAGACTTAGGTATGAATTTAACCAAGAAGTAAAAGATCTATACACTGAAAACCATAAGCCATTGATGACAGAAATTAAGAAATACAGTAAACAAAGTGCTTAGTGGGAAATTTATAGCCTTAAAAACATATATTAGAGGGTAGGAAATGCTGAAAGTCAATGATTTAAGTATTCAGCTCAAGAAGCAAATGTACTAAAAATGTAATAATAAAGACAAGAGAAGAAATTGATGCAATAGAAAATAAACACATGATTGAGAACTTCAAAACAGGCAAAAACAGGTTATTTAAAAGATTAATAATATTATAAAATTCTATGTAATTGATGCAGAAAGAGAAGGAGAGCAAGAGAATATAATTTACCAATGCTTGTAACTATTACCAATCTAAAAATACTTTAAACAAACATATTATGAATAACTTTACCCTAGTCTATTTGAACATTTTTAAAATGTTTACAAATTCCTTTGACATAAAATAACTAAGCACTCACAAATTTTTAAAAAATGTAAACCATAATCTAAAACTTTCCCAGAAAGATGCCCTGGTTGGTGTGGCTCAGTAGATTGAGTGACAGCCTGCACACTGGAGAGCCACCGGTTCAATTCCTAGTCAGGGCACATGCCTGGGTTGTGGGCCAGGTCCCCAGCAGGGGCCATACGAGAGGCAACCACACATTGATGTGTCTCTCTCTCTCTTTCTCCTTCCTTACCCATCTCTCTAAAAATAAATTTTTAAAAATCTTAAGAAAAAAAGAAAAAATAACACCTAGATATTATTACCAGTGATGCTTTTCAAATATTCAAGGAATACATTTGTTTTGTTTTATAAAATCTTCCAAAGAATTGAAGGGGAAAGAAAAGAGAATATTTCTAAATTTATTTTATGAGGCCAGTACAATTTGATGGCAAAACCTGAGATGAATTTGGTAAGAAAGGTAAATTACAGGCCAATCTCTTTTGCAAACAAAAAGTTCTAAATAAAATATTATCAAGTAGGATTGAGAAAATATAAAAGGAATCATAATTCAAATTTAACTGGGATTATCTTTGGAATAATTTCCCAAAATTATGTATTCATAGGTAAATCTGTGTAACTATTCACATTAACGAAGATAAAGATACTGTCATCTCAAAAAAAGAAAAAGTTTTGATAAAACTTAGCATTTATTTTTTTTACTTCTTTTTAATTTAGCATTTATTTACTGTAAAAATTCCCTACAAACTAGGAATGGAAGAACATTTCTTTGTTAAAAGTATCTACTCAAAACAAAAATTATTTTTAATTGTGAAATATTGAGAGATTCTTCTCTAAATCAGAATGATATAAGGATTTGTATTATAATCATCCATATTTAACATTGTGTTACCTGTTTTACCCATGCAAAAGGGAAGAAAAATAATTGCAAAATATTGAGATTAGAAGGAAAGAAATAATTATTTTTCATGCATAGCATGCTCATGTTTTAGAAAATCTTTAAGAATATTTGTGTAAACTTTTTGGATTAATACATGAATTTAGCAATATTTCTAAATTCAACATACAGAAATCAATAGTATTTGTATATGTCATCAGTGAAAAAGTAGAAATTGAAATGTTAAAATATTGTTTATTTGCAGATTATATGATCTTATACATAAAAAGCCCCAAATGTCTACCAAAAAAAGTCTGTTAGACTTAGTAACCAAATTCAGTTAAGTATCAAGGCACAAAATTAATATATAAAATTATTTGTGCTTCTCTACACCAACAATGAACTATCCAAAAGAGAAATTAAGTAAACAATGCTATTTATAATAGCATCAGAAATAATAAAATGCTTAGGAATTAATTTAACCAAAACAATGAAAGATTTGTATACTGAAAATTATGACACTGATGAAAGAAATAAAAAAAATGAAAATGTATCCCACGTTTTTGGATTGGAAGAATTAATATTATTAAATGTTTATATTACCTAAAACAATTTGGAATTCTTCAAAATTCCAATGACATTTTTCACATAAATAGAAAAAAATAATAATCTAAATTTCATATGGAACCACAAAAACCCTAAATATATAGCCAAGGCAATCTTGATTTGAAAAGTCAGAGACATGACACTTCCTAATTTCACACTGTATTACAAGGCTAAGTGTATCAAAACAGACCTATGAACAGACGAATGGAACAGAATAGAGTACTAAAAATTATAGCCACACTATATAGCCAATTAAATTTTGACTGGGGTGCCAAATACACATTGGGAAAAGTATAGTCTATTCAATAAATGGTGTTGGGAAAGTTGTATATTCACATGCAAAAGAATGAAATTGGACACCCTTTATACCACAAACAAAAATTAACTTGTTTTTGCCCTGAATCAAGGCCAGCAGTTGGCTGAAGCTGCTGGTTTCAAGCAGGAGCCTAAAGCATTGTCTTTCTATGGTCTATTGGCCATTTCAGAACTTAGGAAATGTAATGGTCAATTCATTAGAAAGAAACATCTGGGAAAAAAAAGAAAAAGAAAAAGAAGAAGGAAAAAATATCAACTTGAAATGGATAGAACACTAAAATGTAAGAAATGAAACCATCAACTCCTAGAAGAAAACAGGAAAAAAAATTCTTGACAAATGTCTTGGCCATGATTTTTTTTAATATAACACCAAAAGTAAATGTTATAGTCAACAAAAGGAAAAATAAACACATGGAGCTCCACCAAAGTATAAAACTTCTGCATAGCAAAGGAAACCATCAACAAAATAAGAAGGCAACCTAGAGAATGAGAAAAATAAATTTCAAACCATCTAATAAGGGGTTCATATTTGAAATATATAAGGAATTCATACAACCTAATTGCAAAAACAAAACAAATAGAGTAGAAAAACAAAAACAAAACAAAACAAAATGAGTAGACTATTTTTCAAAGAAGACATACAAATGCCCAACAGGTATATGAAAAAGTGCTCAACATGACTGAATATCAGGTAAATGCAAATCAAAATCAAAATTAAATATCATTTCACAGCTATGAGGATGGCCTTACCAAAGACAAATAGTCACTGTTGGCAAGAACATGGGGAAAAGGGAGCCCTTGTGCACTGTTGTTGGGATATAAATTGTTATATCCATTATGGAAAACACTACGGAGTTTGCTCAAAAAAAAAAAAAAATACCATATGATCCAGTAATCCCACTTTTGAGTATCTATCTAAACAAGGTGAAATCAGTACTTTGTAGGAATATTTGCACCATAATGTTAATTGCAATATTCACAATAGCCAAGATTTGGAAACATCCTAAATGGATGAATGGATAAAGATATTGTGATATCTATATCTGTATTTATATCCCTATATATCTATATACTTAATGGAATATTATTCAGCTATAAAAAGCATAAAATTCTGCAATGACATAATTTTATGACAATATGGATTAACTTAGAGAAAATTATGCTAAGTGAAATAAACCAGACATAAATACTGGATGATCTTACTTGCATGTGGATCTAAAAAAATCTGATTCACAGAAGCAAAGAGTGGAATAGTGGTTTCCAGGGAATGGGGATGGGGTGAATGGAGAGATGTTGGTTAGAACACGTAAGTTCTGAGGATGTAATATGCAGTGTGGAGACTACAGTTAACAGTGTCGTAGTTTATACTTTTAATGTGTGAAAGTAGATCATCAGTATTCTCAACACACACCCACACACACCCACGCAGCCCATTGGCAACTGTGAGGAGATGTCTTAGATAACTTGATTGAGTTAATCATTTTATAATGTATATGTACATAAAATCATCATATTATATACATTAAGTAAATGTATATAATTTTTGCATCAAAGAATAAAATTTTAAAATAACCCCAAGTTAGAAAAAAATAACTTGAAAATGTTATCTTTATCTCAGAAAGATATCAAATTTCTAGAGTAAATGTAACAAAGTATATGCAAAACACCAGCAAAATTTCAAAACATTACTGAAAGAAATAAGATATAAATTAATGGAGATACATGTCATGTTCAATAGCTAAAAGGAAGAAAAAAAGATGTTAGCTGATCTTTAGATGAGGTGCAATAAATAAACATTTGTAGCAACCAACTCTGTCTGTGAGTACAGAGAGGGTAACAGTAAAGAGGGTAGCAGTCTGATCCTACAAGTAGTATGCAAATGTAAGGCCAAGAATGTCAAAGACAGTCTTAAAGAACAAAATATTTAATGGATTTGTGCTCCCAAATAGTAGGATCTATAATAAATGATTGGGACTGGGCATAAATGAGGCTTCTGTAATTCTGGTAGTGTTCTATAACTTGATCAAGGGGTAACATACAGGGCAGTGTTATTTTGTAGTGTGTCTAACCATACAACATAAGCTTTGTCTCCTTTGTTGTATATCTGTTGTATTTCAATGAATATTTCTGAAGCCAATATGGCAAAATATTAAAATTTAATATAGAAGGATAGGAAATACACTGATCATTCTTTGCTTTTATACATGCTTATAATGTATTAATAATTTCAAAAGAAATATTTCATAAACTATTTTCTGCCTTTTTTCTTTTCATTTCATAAAACTATATTTGATTTAGGCTGTATTTTGATTGCAAATTTGTGTATGAGAAAAACCATACCGTACCTTTCCTCCACTGTACTTTCCTTTCCTCAGACACTAACAAAAAAATATTGTAGAGTGAGAAGACATAAAAAATCTGGTAAATGCAATAGATTACAAACTCTGTACACCTATGACCTGAAGAATAATGATGGTGTTCTGGACAGACAGGGTGAGATTGATAGCAGGTAAAAAATCTCAACAGAGGTAGAAAATGTGTGTTTGGGAAAGAGAAGGACCCAGACAACCCCAAGTACAACAGCTGTCAGTGAGTAAATGTTCATTTGACAAACTATCAGATCACCTCTGAAAGTGCTTTTGTCCGAAGGCAGTTCATTCAACACTCAATTACTCAGGAACTGAGTATCCAGGCTTTCAATTTCCTTCTTCATTTTAGGAGCCACAGTCTGAGGAGTAAGAGAAGAACAGCACAACACTCTGCTCTGTCATATATGCTCTCTGCTGTTGGCTAGAGATGGCTTGTGTCCAGGTTTCCTCTTAAAGGTTTAGGGTCAAATGGTCAATTCCAGGATCAAAATGTAGGTGTTTCACTGTTTTAAAATGTATTTAAAATACTCTTTTATTGTTATTAGCTTGTCATTGTCTTGTAGTGCAACGCAACATGCTTTGTCTATTTTCAGATTGAATAACAAAAACAAAAGTTTAAAATTCTAAAATTTGAGTTTTCTAGTGGAATTTATTTTTTGAGGAGTGATGATGGTATCTAGGATGTTTCCTTATTGGTTGGTTTTCATTTTATTCTGATCGGTGACTGTATCATTATTAATCGGTGTTGACTCATTTTCTGGTGCACACACAGCTTGGAATTAGACACAGAATGGGGAAAACATCGCTAGGTTTAATGTGGATGCCAACTGAAAGGCCTACAGGGTCCAAGGAGACAACCTAAATGAGCAAAGTGGTAACTGTGAGAGAAAAACAACACAGTGTGTGTCATCATAAAAGGCACTTGACTGCTCCGCCTCAGTTCCCTGAGACTATGGGAAGTGGTATTGAATTGGACGCGCAGACTCCACGCAGCTCCAGCTGATTACAGACACATAGGAATTTTGGCTCACTGCTGCTATCAAATCTTGAGATTTCAAAAGAAACCAGAAATCTCTATCCCTTACAAAATGTCTCCCATATTCAAAACCAATCCAGTTAGAAACGAATAAACACTATTGCCGTCACCACGGGCCAGACAGAACCCTTCTAAGTGCCGTTTTGGTGTGGACCTGTGAACCCATCCTTTCAGTATAGTCAGGGGAAGGATGCACAGTTTATGTAAAACGGACGTGAAACAATACTAAATGCTTTATTTCTTTTCTAATTTTTTAAAATGTATTGACTTTAGAGAGAGAGAGAGAAGAAGGGGGGGGAGAGAAACATTGATTTATTGTTCCACTTATTAATTCATTCATTGGTTGATTCTGACCAGGGTTCAAACCCACAACCTTGGGGTATAGGGACTACACTCTAACCAACTGAATTACCTAGCCAGGGCTACATTTATTTCTTTACTCATTCATACAATAGTGTTTATTATATGTGTACCTTCTAAGCTCTAGGCCCTGTATGAGTTATGAGGGTTACAAAGATGAATAAACATGTTTTCTATTGTCAAGCAGCCCCTGGTCTGAAAGAAGAAACAAATCATTTTATTTGTTATCAAACAAATCTAATAGTAATAGAGACATTTAGTATTTTAGAATTTCAGAGGGTGGAGGCTTTGCTGACATTTTTCCTAATGACACAGAAAATAATCAGGAATTAATGAGACCTTTTTTGCATTGCATAAATATGTACCATCTAGCTGGACTACACTTTAACCAAGTCACAAAAAGCAAAAACAAGCCATGAAACTAGTTCACTGTCAACTTAGAAGGAAGTGGTGGCATGGAAGTGTGAAACTGACTGAGGATCTCTCATGAATAGTTTTGACATCCTTTTTAAACACATCTTTAATTATAGTAACTATATAGTTATTTCTTTGAAACGGGAATACTATTAGCTACCTAGCTAGCTAAGCTATTTATAAACACACACATATTCACCTAGTATTTTATTTCTTTTGCCACTAAATCTTACTTTAACTGAAAGTTAAATAACAGCCCCTTGTTTTTCTACCTGCAAAATATGGTGCAGTCACAAAGAAGGTGTATAAGTGAATAAACTCTCTCCAATTCTAGAGCTCTTTCATTGTGATAAAAATGGAAACTATATGTTTAGAAATTCTGAGTGGATTACTATTGAAGCTATTTACTATTAACTGTGCTTTATTCACCAGTACAAGCAGCAAAGGTCCTAATGCTTCAATTCTGTGAATAGCCTTATTAGCATCCCTTCTGATTTATAAGACGTTGTGAACTTGGAGGAGGGATCATTTGATTTCTACACATCTTCAAAACTTCCCTTCAGGCAGTTTTCCCCCAGATTATAACACTTTGAGGAGTAAGGAGGAAGTTAATGATTGCTCTTTAAAAGTTATTTTGTCCTTCTGGGTGGAAGAACAATGTATTCATTTGTGATAACAATCTAGGTATGAATGATGTAATGAAGTATCGGTTTAACTAATGAGATGGGAAACTCCAAAGACCTCTTGGCTGTTTTGCTAAATAAAATAACCACCTTCAAACATAAAAACAATTGTTGAAAAGCTTCTGTTAAAAGTAAACATTTCAGTATCTGATGGCAGGTGTTATTGACAGAATAGAAGATTCTGGAATTTCCTATAACTGTGCTTGGCTTTAAGGAATACAGTTTTTAACCTGTCTTTCATCATTGCAATAATATGGTAATGATTAAATTCACCTGCAAAAGCCCAAAGTGTCTGTCTGTTCCATGGGAACTTCTAAGTGTCTTGTGCACAGACTTGTCTAAGTGGGAGTTTGTGCATTTAAGAACAGTAAACTCCTGTTTACCTCACATGGCCAAGGGAATGGTATGTTCTACTTAATTGAAGATTCTTGTTGGAGCACTGTGGCAAATACTGTACATTTTAATTTTCAAAGTGTAAATCTCAGCTTTAAAGTTGCACTCACATGGCTTATAGCTTACTTTGATGTCGTAGTGGAAGTTTGTCTCCACTACCCCCTATACTGTGGGTTTTCTATCTTCAGGTACTTCCCCAGCTTTGGATAGAATTTACTCCTAGACCCTTCTCATTGCAGTTCTTATACGATGGAACCATTCAAGCCCCCAGACATCCCTGGAATTGTTGCTTGTCCTCAGTCAAACCCTATCAGTCAAGCTCCATTCCTTCAGGGCTGCTCTGGGTGACTGGCTAGTTCCTTGCTGGACCAATTTGAGCTGCAGTGTGTAATATGGTTGATAGATGTGTAATACAGTTGATACTTGTATAATATATAGACCTTCCCTGAATAATATTTGATTTAAAGACCTTGATGTTGCCTCTTACAACTTAATTAGAATAAATAATTTGAAATCATACAATCCCATAATCATTTGTAATAGAGACCATATTTATCAATATATCATGTCTAGCCTAAATTCTTCATTTCTATAAATATAATAGTTGCATCTATTCAGTGTCTATTGCTATTCTACATCTTTATAAAAGTTATCCCCAGTCCTCATTAAAAACACATAAATAAAACAAAACAAAAACAACTATAAGAGGGGTCCAGTAGAAGTTTTGAAAATGACCACCCCTTAACAGAATCGACAGAAGGAGCATGCCTTCCACTCTCTCTGTAAAATGCCCGTGTTATGACTGCCACATGTTGCTCTTGGGCTGAGTGGCTACCTTTAGAAAGGCTGGGTACTTCAATCCCACCGACTGAAATGTGCCATTAGTTAGAGTCAGTTTTCCCCTGTTCATGCCACTTGAAATTGAATAACACTATGTGAACAAAAAAGTTAGTGTTTCTGTAAAAATAAAGTCTAAAGTGCTATCAAATTTTGATAAAATCCAGTCAAATTAAAAAATGTTGTCCAAGTAGGTATGGGCAAAACCCTTGTAGAGGATTGGGGGCAATCATAAGAAACTGGGAGAATTCTCTACTAGATTGCCTTGTCACACGTTATACTCTAGTTTGACTTCAGAGAGACTAGAAATTACAATGATACATTATGAGTGAGGTTAATGCCAGAAAGACAACTTGGAATTGCATCTAGTAGATCCTACTATATTAGCTGGGGTTCAGTTGTGGGAAACAGAAACTACTTTAGGGTTTTTTGTTTGCTTGTCCATTGTCCTTAGTATTATGCACATCTGCTCTCCAGGACCTGATATCCAGGACTTGACCCTCTACTTACAGTTTTTAACTTACCTCTTGTCTTATTTCACTAACTAATAAGGGAAATGCCTCAAATGAGGTTCCCCAAATGTTAATTAGGGGGCAGAAAGCATCTTCCATATAAACTCATGAATAATCTATGTTATATGTGACTACAAAGATGACTAAGGCAGCTGAGGAGCAGCAACTGAGGTACAGAACCTGCAATGAGACCCTAAACCTCTTGCCTAGAAATGAGATCCAAGATGTAAGTGAGAAAATGCTGGTTTTATCCTGCAGACTTGTGAGAATATTGAGAATATCAGGAAAATAGTATGATGAATACAGAAAAATATGATGTAGAAAGATCATCCATTTTTAAAAACTTAAAATGGAAAAAAAAACACAGAAAGATCACTTACTAAACTTTCACCAGACTATCAAGGAACAGTTGAAAGGACTTCTAATCTCAGGAAAATGAATGACATCTTAGACTCATGTAAGTACATTGAACAGACAGAAAGACAAAACAGGGATGAAACACTTAGTTTGTAAATATGTAGAAAAATGTATTGTAGAGTCTGATTTGAGTGAATAAAGGTGTATAAAATTAGTTGAAATTTCATGTCAAAAAGGGCTTGCTTCTTCCAGGTTGCGATACTTTAGGTATTTTCAGTTAAAGGGGATTCAATATAGGTACTTATCTGTTCATGAGAGGGCAAAAAGGGGCAGGATACTGAGGCTCCTTCCTGGGCCACCAGGAATGACTTCAACAATGATATTTAAAAACTGGCCCACCTGGGGACCTGGCAGAATCAGGAGGCCTCACCACCACCACCACCATCACCACCACCACCACCACCACCACTTACCACCACCACCACCACCAGCACCACCAGCACCAACCCAACCACTACCACCACAAAGTTTTTTAATACTCCTAAAGCAGGCAAGTGCTGTTGGAATGATGCTTCAGGAAACCCCAATAAGTCTGGGACAAGACTTACATTAAAAAATAACTGAAGAACTCCTTTCCTCATTCTTTCTCTTTACAAAAACATGTGCTGACGAATCCAACTAGAGAAACCCAGTTTGCATTCAGAATCCTAGCTCCAGACCTGGAACCTGGAAGCTTGTGCTGTCTGTCTCTGCAGCACAGGAAAGTACACTAGGAGGAGTGTGGGGCTGATGCCACGTGTCAAGCTGCTCATCAAACACACCTACCAATGAACAGGCTTTCTTTGATGCGAAAGATTGGCAAAATAATATGCTATTTTGTATTTAGTTAAAATAAAATATTTAACTTTCATTACCTATTTCATCAACCCATTGTGTGACACCTTAGTTTTACAAAACAATTAAAATAATGTTACATTGTTTTCTTAAAACTGTCTCTTGGAAGCAGTGAAATATGGTATAGATCACTTTTTAACTCACATTTTAACTCTGTCCATTAACCAATCAAATTCTTGTCACAATTGTATAGAACAGGACAAATTTTAATGCTTCATTTTGTTCCCGTTTCAGAGAGGTTGAAATTAATGCTCAACAACTGTGATTATTGCCTCATAGCTAACAGGTGAAGGAGCCACAAGTCTGTATACAATGCCTGCATTTGCTCCACCAGTCCTTTCTGGCTCTCCCCTTCCTTTTCATAGTATCATTAATGATTAGAGTTTTGTCACCTGATAGGATTTCATTACCAGGTTCTTCCTAAACTGGCTCGTTAGAAAAGCTGTGACTTAAAACCCAATCACCTGAACTGGGGGTCAGTGCATTTTCCACTTGTTTCCTGTAGTCCAAAGAGGAAAGAACTGGGAATTTGTTTTGATAAAGGGGAGGGTGGACAATTATTTGGGGGCAGGAATAGCTCACTCCTGCCCCACGAAGGGATTTCCTCTGTCCTGCTTCTCTCCTACGTAAACTGAATTTCGTCATTGGGCTTCAAGGGTCTCATATGTTGTATACTTTTCTTAACTATTTAATAAGCATTTATTTAACGATCTTGTGCCAGACACTGTAACAGGCATTTGGAAGCCAACAGTGAGCAAAACAGAACAAAGACACACACAAACAAAAGACCAAAAACCATGTCATCATGGAACTTATGGTCTAGTGGACTAGAAAAACAATAAACAAATTTAATGTTAGTGATAAATGGCATGAAGAATTATAAAGAAGGAAAAAATCTACAGTTATTAGTATATTGTTTGCATGAAGTAAAAGTGTTATATATTAAAGACTTTCCCACTTCCACATTGCAGAGGTCTGTTGGCAATAAAATCTACTTGGCAAATGGGTATGGGGAGAAGCAAATTGAATGAATTGTTTTAATTATTATTAAATTATTTAATCTTCACTTTTTTATAAAATAAGAACATCTTAGGAATGTGTATTCATTTTCTAGTGCTGTTGTAACAAAGTGCCATAAACAGCGTGGCTTAGGACAAGGGATTTTTTGGTCTCACAGTCCTGGATGTCAGAAATCCTTCCTTGCCTCTTCCTAGGAGCTTGCTGTGATCTTTGGTGTTCCTTAGCTTGTAAGTGCCTCTCTCCAATACTCCATCCTCACATGGGCTTTCCCCATGTGTCTGTGTTGTGTCCAAATTTCTCCTCTTTATAAGCACACCAGTCATACTGGGTTAGGGCCATCCTAACAACCTCATTTTAACTACATCTGTAAAGATCCTATCTTGAAATAAGGTCACATTCTGAGTTATTGGGGGTTAGGATTCAACATATTTTTTTTTTGAAACCAGTGTTACAAACTTGACACTTCCCTAGAGAGAGAGACCAATTGTGCATTCAGATAACTATATTATTAGGCAGAAATAATTAAGTGCTAGAGGTTCTTTGGTGTTAAAAAGTAGGGCCACTTCTCTCCTTATAAATGATGAAAGACCACATAACCACAAGGAATAAAACTTAGTAAAACTGTACTTAAAATGGTTGGATAAAGTCAGTTTATTTAGTATGCATTTATTTAATAAACTGTGCTCATTATCACCTTATTAAGGTAGCTCTATCATAGCCCACTTAGTTTAAAAGTGTTTATACACTTTACATCATGCTTGGATGGATTTTTCCACTTCATTTTTCCTTTTCTGTTTGGTGGAGGAGTTGGAAAGCTTACGAGCCTGACTTTGCCAGAAAATGTAGCAGTTATATGTAATTGGCTGTCTCCACTCAGGGTAACAGGAGAACCTGTGGGGTTCAGCAGGGTGGACTTTGATGAAACAAAGATTGTATATGAGGCAGTTGGATCCTTGCTGCAAATGCTGGTTACTCAGCTCCAGCATAAAAGGGCGGGCTTTGTCTCAGGAAAAAAAAACAGAAATTGTATCTACCGTTCCTGTATCCTGGCCCATCCGTTATAGGTGTTGACTCAGGCCACTGGGGAGAGGCTAGGTCAGGCTGTTCTTTAGTCTCCAGACACTCCACCAAGACAACGAATTTTAAAATATGGCCCTTAATTTGATCCTTCCCTGAAGAAGCTTAAAACATATAGGATTCTTGGCAAAATCTGTCATCATGACATTATATAAGATTTATAGAGCCTCCTAAAGATTGCTGTGGGATTATAGAAGTTCCTCAGGTGCCTCCTAGCCCAGCTGATCAACATTTCACACTAATGAGGGGAGGGGAGAAGGAAAACCATCATCGCTCCAGGTGTCTGTCCTCTCACACTTGCCGTTCTGGACTCAGATGAGAGAGGTCTGATTACAGGAATTATTAATTATTACCCCAGATTTCTATAGAGAGTACCTTTTGTCCTTCCTGGAAAAACTGTAGCATGAGACTAAATATCCTTCTTGGGTTTTTATTATAATCAAGCCACATCTTTTCCTGATTTTAAGAAACTTAAATATCTTGAGATGAAACATTAAGTAAACTCCCTGCCACTTTAATTCTTTTTCTAGAACGTTTTCCCATCCTTTGAGTCACAGGGTTTTCTCCCTGCTCACCCTATTTTTCTTACACTGGATAAATTGCTTCAGCTAAGTTACGGGTTGCTTCCTGAAAATTTATCTTCTGACTTCTAACTGAATTTCAATTTAGAAGCAAGTGCTTTTTTCTCTCTTCTTTTCCTAATATATGAAGTGTCTAGTTCTAGTGTTATTGGCACGATTATGTTTCCTCTGTTGTTTTAACATCAGCTTTATAAAAATAGCTCACATGTTGCTCTTACTCCAAGATTGGAGCGTTCCAACATTTATAAACCCAAAACCAACATGTTTCTCTACAGGGATTCACCACACTGTTGAGGGGCATGTCATGAACATAGCCAGAAATGGCAAGGACAAAAGTAAATAGGAGACAAAAAAAAAAGTTTCTGAAGTGTGAGCTTTGTAAGACTTGCACACCTAAATAAATAGCCTCACCCCCACCCCCACTTTAAGTATAACCTCATTTTAGAAAATTAGCACCAGTCAAAGTGTAGGGCGCCATGCCACCCTGTAGATAGTTACACATTTATTCTAAAACCTTCCTTAAAACAGCCAAGCCACCCTTCAGCTCTTCTGCAATAGCAGAAACTCGCAGTGGAAGAAAGCACCTAAAGTTTTCATTATCTTTTACTTAAAACATGAGTTGTAGACTGTGCTATTTTTTTTCAATTAAAATCTTATATTGATCCTTTTTACTCTGATTACTCCTATCCCTTATGTCTCTGTCCCTCTTTGCAGCAACAATCTTTGGAAGTATTGTTTATGCTCACTGCCTCCAGCTTCTCTCTTCTCATTGCCTCTTGAACTTGCCCCAACCAGGCCTTTGCCCATTGCCACTGAAATTGTTCTTGTCAAGATCATTGGCAATACACTATCCAGAATGAGAGGTTAATTCTCATTCTTTACCTTATTTGGTCTATCAGCATCACTGGACTTTTACTTGCTCTTTACTTTCCTAACTTCTAAAATTTGGAAGGCTCCAGAGCTCAGGCTTCACAATCTCCTCTGCTCTATAACTTTAGAACCCCAAATGTGCATCTCCAATTCAAACAGCCTCCCTGAATTCCAGGCATATGCAGCAAGCTGCCTGCTCTGTATCTGCATGTGTGTAAGATTAAAGTTATGGAAAAGGCTTAGTAAATGGAGCTAAGGAATGGAGTTAAGATAAATGGCACATCCTTGCAAACCTTGAGTAAAACTATTTTTAAAAAGTGCAAAAAAAAAATGAGTTGTTCTCTCAAGCTATGAGGGCCCTAATAGGTACTCCTACAACAAATGCACAGGACAGGTCATTTAATTTTATGCTTAGAGGTAAATGTAGGCAAATGACAACAAATAAATGGTGGTTATCATGAAGCCCTCTCACGTCTACACAAGATCTGGATATTTCTTAAAACCATGTTTGTTCCTATTAGTTTATGATAAATCCATCAATTTACTTAGGCATATTCTTATTGTTTTTTTTTTTTATATTTTAGCTTAACACAAAGAACAAAAATGTAAATAATAAGAAGTAATAAAATAAGCTAGAAGTGAAGTCGCCTACAGTGCTGTAATTTTTAGTAGGCATTAGCAAACCTGTTGCTCTATCTTCCAGTGTCTTGCTTGTATCAGTGGCTCCCAGAAAGGTTCACATCTAACGGCAGATGAGTTGAGATGCCTGTCTTGGATTAGTTTCTCTCATGGGTTTCCTCCAATGTCACTGAGTGAACCTGGCTTTAATTTACTTGTTTTGGAGTGACATCCTCAAACCATATTGAAGACAACAGCTAACATAGAAAGCTAGAAAGAAGCAGTGCTGTTTGATGCTAGCGACAGACCCTTGGGTGGCAGACAGATTCAAAATGGATTAATGTTCAAGCCAGGCCCTTTCACCTGTGCTTTCTTCTGAGGATTGATGGAGCAGTGCATGTGGCTTGTCTGTAGACCTCTTGACTTCTCTGCCACCTTTGAGTTGATTCCACTTTCTGATGTGAGACAGTGTGTCATTAGAGGTCAGTGGTTTTGCCATTCACTGAAGTCCTGGAAGTGGGTTTCCTGTGTGGTGAGAGGAAGAAAGGGAGAAAGAGGGGGGCAGAGAGGAGAAGAGAATCTTTTTCTAAGTGCCGGCCATGCCTTTTTAATTAGTATTTTCAAGGCTTTAAGAACTTTCCCATATCAACAGGTAAACCCTCCCTCTATTATTCAATAATGTGTATTGTATGCTTGCTCATACCTGTGAGGTTCAATGATAGGCAATAGACACAGGGGTCTTTGTTTCCCTAAGTTCTTTTTGCTATATTCCCCGGCCATGTCCTCATCAAAGCACTCGGAAAAGTTGTGTCTATAATCTTCTAGGAGGGTGCAGACTTTGTTGTTCATTCAATCAGTACTTGAGCCATAAGCTCTCTCGTGACTTAATCCTTTACAGAAGAAGTTTTCTTTGGTAACATCATGGAATTTCTTTTGGAAGTCCATTTCTCCTGGTGTCAGGCATGTACTCTGTGTTGAATGGATGATCCTTTTCTGCAAGAGAAGGCCTTAATGTGTTTAAGCTTATTATCATTGCCTGTCCCATTGGACACAGTGCTTGCCTTAGTGTTGGTTATATGCTTTTAATAAGGGAACTTTAGCGCTCTTTGTAGTTTGCCATACTGGTCTCTATCTCTAGTTATGAATGAAGAAGCAAAGAGACCTATCTGTATACTGTTGACACTCATATTTTGACCCAAAGAACATCAACAAGGGCATAATGCAAAAAGGGGAGAAGGCAGAGAGAGGAGATGGGAAGGATGAGAGTCTTTTGGCCATTCTCACCTATAGATCTTCTTTTACCTCTTTATTTCAGTTGTGTGAGTAGTAAATTCCTTTTCATATTTAAGTCAGTTTGAATTGGATATTTTAAACTTGATACTAAAATGAACCCCACAGATCCACAATGACTTGATGAAATTAAAAATATTTGGGAATTACATTTTGATTGGGAGAGGGATCTGGACAGGGAAAACATCCATATGATAAATCATATGGATGGTAAATCATATAGTAATAACAATAAAAAGGTAAGTCCATTTAAAACCTGTGTCGAATCAGCCAGACTTCTCCCTTTCTCTGAACTGAAGAACAACAGTCTATATCATGGCTGTTTGTTTTCATTTACAGTAAACAGCTCATGCAAGCAAATTGCCTAGAACAAAGAAAACACCTCTGACATAATTTGGGGAGCCAACAAGAAAATAATGGGTTGTTTAGGAAGGCACAGAACCCCTATGTGAACTGCCAAGTAATTCTAATAGCATTTGGAACTATTAGGAAGGGAGCAAACCTTTTTAATTTCATATAGCTGGTCCTGAAGTCTCTTTACTCCATTGATTTTTTCCTTTTCCTTCTGAATAGAAAAGCAGAGCTAGCTCTGTCATATTGAGCCTGTCAGTAATGGGCTCTGCCAGGCGTGGAGAAGATAAAAGCCACCACCTGCCTTGCCTCCACACTCCCCATCCTATTTCCCGGTCTCCAGTTGTCTGCGCAGCTGCCAGCAGCCTGCTATTGTTCTACCCCAGAGCTGCCTTGGGAGCTTCACACCCCAGCCTCAACAGTACAATTGCAGTTTGAATGATGCTCCTGGGTGGGTTTTCTCTGCACCTGGCCATGACCTATTGCAAGACTGCTGCCTGCAAATCCCAGCAGACATGGCTTACCTGCCTGCCATGTGCTTGGGCCTAGGAGGAACACATAGCTCCCCAGTGAGGGACAAGGTTTGAGCAAAGACAAAAAGGAGAAAAGTATTTATAATAATGTTTGAGATGCATGAATTGCTTTCTTGGCTTCCCAGTGCCCATTCATCTTACTCTTACAGTATAGCCCTCTTTTCTACTGGGTGTGTGTTCCTCAGATATGGACAATGAAAGCCTTGCCTTCCTGCCTGGCAACTATGGTTGGGTCAGCAATAGGAACATGACTTAAGTCAGGTTAACCAGAGCCCCTGGGATTCATTCCATAGACCCAGTCTGAGAAGTGGGGGAATTGATATTCTCTTTCTTCAGAGTCTAAACCTAAAGTACATGGAGGCTTGAAGCTGCTGGCATCTCTATCAATATATCATGGCTGCAAGAAAAGTGCCTAACAAATTGCCCCCAAACCCAAATAGACTGAAATAATAGACATTTATTTTTCAATCATGGGCCAATGTGTTGGTTGTGAGTTTGCTGGGCTAAGTTGGGCTGGAGTTCAGACTCTGGATAGTAGATTAGGTTCCACTCTACTCATGGTATGTCTCATTGTTCTTGGTCCAGCAGATATGCATGATAGTCTGGGTGAATGATACATGTTCAGAAGGCAAGCCTAGAGATGCAGGCATTTGTTTAGCCTCTGTTAGAGTCATGTTCAGTAACATGTCCGGAGCATGTCTCATGGCTAAGCCCAAAATAAGTGAGTAGAAAGTGTACTCTGAACACCACAAGACCATGGCAAAAGCACAGCTGTACTACTATATTAGAAGAAGTGAAATAACTGACAGTGCCGATCCAGTTTACCAGACTATCTTACCAGCATGTGGGCTATGACCAAAGTCAAATGCACAGTGGGAAACAAAAGCTGAAGGATGAAGAGAAATGAAGGCCTAATAACAAGATTTGAACTTTGAATCCAGCTGTACCTGAATAGGCTTTACTCCTGGACTTTTAGTTGTATGATTCATTCTGGTTGAAGCCAATTTGGGTTGGTTTTCTGTCACTAAGATTCATAGAGAGGAATGATTGGAGACAAGACTAAATGGGCAGTTTGGAGCCAGTGTATCTTTGCTTGTATATAGGGACCATCCCCCCAGTTTCAAGGGGTGAGTCTGGCAGTCTGCAGCTGTCAGCTTCTTTGGGTATTGCCCTGGCTAAAGAGAACCTTCTTGCTCAAAGTTCTACCACCTTTCTGGGGTAGCCCTATCTAACAACTGATTGAAGTAGGGTATAAAGAGATGACTATATTTTTTTTACCTCAACTCAGGATAGCTCTGAAAGGCTAACCCTTTCAGAACTCCTGAGACATCCCTTGAGGCTCCATTATAGCTTTCTCTGCCCAATCCTGCTTCTGTTCATTCTTTTCTATAGATGTAGATCCCAAGAGCCCTCCAAATTAAACTTCTGTGTACTAATCTGCTTTCAGGAGGGACCAATTTATGACACCAAGTTAAATAGTTTGTGTTTTTTCCTAGGTGAGTAACTGAGGGATTGCAGCAAAGAATCATCACTCTGAGCAGAGGGATGATAATCTGCAGCATGATTTAAGCAAGTGACATAAATCATACATTCCTCCTGACACTGGCTCAGAATTCAAGCACAGATGAAAACCTTGGCCATGCCCCTCTCCTTTTCAGCCACTCAGCATTCACTGTGTAGTTTGACTATTCAACAAATTGACCAGTTGTTTTGAATATATGCAGGCACAACCTGAATATCATCATTTTCTTGTAAGTATTAAATGATTTTAAATGATGCTTAACATTAACACTATCATCTAGTCTTTGTTTTCTCTCTGGCTGTCTGCTGTGAGGCATCTTTTAAAGACTGTAAATGGTAGTTACCTTTAAAACTGCATAATTCTTAGCAAGTTTAAAATTAAAATATTATCACAAGTGGCATTTCCCATTTCTTTTCAAATGTAGAGAACTTTGAGAATTCTCAAGTAATCAAAATATTGCCTTTAAAGCCTTGCTTTTGTAAGGATGAGAAGGAAATTGCTGCACACTAACATTTATCTAACTGTCAAGATTTTATAGTCTATAAAATATTTGCCAACATTTCCCCCATGTAAAATTTGTTATACACAGGGATTAAAAACCACATCATGTGCACTATATGCTGGGGATGCTTTTAATAACTTGAAGCCAGAGTAAATGACCACCAGGGACCAAAGTTATTAACAGGTTGAAAGGATGCACTTAAAATCATGGCAGTGTCCTTGTATTATACCTGTGGTTTACATGCTTCTTTCTTACGGCTTCACTAAAATAATAATAAAGTCTAAACAAGTAATCCTCCCATTAAACAATTATGTAAGGATGTAAATATGTGTGCAAAAATTATGCATGTATACGTATTACAACTGAAGGATCATTTTATGTAAAATCAAAACTACCTTTTATATAACCTGTTACAGATTTAGCAACTCAGAAATCTAATTCTATTATAAAATATAATTTGATGTATTTGTCAAAGTATATTAATTTTATGTTGTCCAAATGTTTTTTATAAGAATTTATGTGCTCTATCATAGTAACTTTGTATAAGTTTTTGTCACTTTAAGGGAAAGACCCATTCCAATTTAATTGTAAGTCGTAGTACATAGTACCATATGGCATGTTGAGGAGGTCCTTGGACTTTTAGAGTAAATAGGGATGTCCCAGAAAACCTTTGTGTAGTTTAAAGCTTTAGAAATTTCAGAAATAGAAATTCTACAAACATAGATGTATGAATATATAATTAAGCAAACTTCTTTTACATTAATTTTTGTTTTACATTAATTTTTAAATATTTGCATTCATTGTTTATTTTATTATTTTTTTGTTTCACTCAACATTTGGCTTCTTAAAAGGGACTGAAACCAAAAATTTAAATTCTGAATCACAAAATTATATAAAAATTAAATACATTTACCTAATTGAACTTTCAAATTATGTAAGTTTGTACCTTATAGTTCTGAACTTATTGATGCTTATACTAAGAATTTCTGATGTACCAAAAGTCTGGTTTATTAATTATCTTTCTGTATTTTTTATTTTCAACTTTATTTTTGGTAGAGCACATATTAAACAATTTTCCCAATAATAAAAAGCATGTAAAATGTGATTTCTTTGCCAGTTTACATTCCATACACTCTAATTATGAAAGTTGATATATTTAATAACAAATTGAATCCTCAGTATTGGAAGAAATTAAATAAGTTAAGATTGTCAAAGAGGACATGACACAATTGTTGAATTCTAAGTATCCTCATATTTTTCTTTTTTTTTGTCTGCCCTCCTACAAATTTTTTTTTTACTTTAATCATTGTTCAAGTACAGTTTTCTGCCTTTTACTCCCATTCCAGGCAACAAAGATGCAGGAACTGATGTTCATAAAACAGGTCAGCCCTCGTTGAACCAGTTCTGTTCAATTAATACAGTTTTTGTTAGAAGTGTCAATGGAAGAAAAATAAAAATGCTCATAAGAGAGTATGTGCCTTAGCAGCAAGATGGTTATTTGAGCATATAGCTCTTCTCTCGGGTATCCTTCAGTAGACTGACATTGGGCTGAAGGGAGCCAGAATCATAAACCAGACACAAAGGGCTCTAAGAACAAGGTTTGGAAAATGGAAGCTCCTTGGGATCCTATTCTGTTCAGCAGAACACAAACCCTGTCTCGCCATTTTCACTTTTCTAATCTAAGTACATTACATTCTCTTCTTCACCCAAGGTGTAGATATTTCTGGAGAAACCTAGATGATGTGTTTTCTATATGTGTACAAGAATTAAAGGTCACTGATTCTTATTCTTGGAGAATGAGGTCACTTCACTTCTTGAATCTTAATAAAAATCTTTCTATATTAAATGCATCCTGAGGATATAGAGTATTGTAGCAGTCATGAAAAAAGATGAAAATAAATCACATGCTATTAAGAGTCCTGAAAGTTAGAATTTTGATGCTGAATTGAATTCTGCTAACTATTGTCAGAATGAGAATGCATTTTATTTACAAATGTCATGGGATACTATTTTCTGGGCTCTGTTCTGTTAGGACATTTTTACTCAAATGTCTTAGTCTTAATGTAAATGAGATTAAAGAGGTCTACACAATTAAACTTAGCTAGTGACAGAATCCTGTAACATTCAGGAGTGGATGGAATGAAAGTGTGGAGGGAGGCAGGGTTGGAGAGTATCACTTGTCAGTGCAGATTATCTTTCAGAGTCTTTTCTCTCTCTTAATTCAAGTTCCCTGGGCCTAAGGCCTCTAACTTCCTTCCCTTTTTGAGCTGCTGAAATCTATCTGCTTGCTGGGTTAGTCTTCTCCAAGTCAGGAGGCATCACGAGTTATCATTCCAGTTCTTCTCATTTCTGCCTTGGAATACACAACACACACACACACACACACACACACACACACACACTTATGGATGGATAGAGGGAGGGAAGGAAGCAAAGTGGGAAGGAAGGATGGAGGGAGGAAACATTTAATTCCTACTAGGACCTACAACTACACAAATTTATGAGCTTCTGTTATGTGTGATGAGAATTTTATATCATTCAGTTACTAAAACAACACCTTTTTTAGAATTTAAAATAAAAAAAAATTAAAAAGCCGTAAAATACAAAAAGGATAAGCAATTTCCCAGAGTCAAAAAGGTGGCATGTGGTGGCTTTGTCTGACAGCAGAGCCTTTTCCCCTGCAGCAGTGCTGACCACCATGGGAACCAAAGATGAAAACAAAGAAAAATAGATGGGGACTTTTATAGTTACCAAAGCAGGGCCTAGTTCAGATGGTACTACTACCGTCTCTCCAGATTCTCTTTTCTGCTCTGCAGACAGCTTTCATTTTAAGAAGCACTGGACTAGACTTTTTCAAACTGTTTCATTAGTTAGTGCTCTAAATCATGCTAGCTGTGTATTTAAAAACATAAAAATATAATAATGAAGGAAATTTATTAAAAGAAAAAAATGAGATAGAGAGAAAGAATTTCTTGAAAGATTTTATTTATTTACTTTTAAAGAGAGGGAAAGGGAGAAAGAAAGGGAGAGAAAGAAATATCAATATGTGAGAGAAACATCAGTCAGTTGCCTCTCGCGAGCCCCTACCGGGGACCTGACCTGCAACCCAGGCATGTGCCCTGACCAGGAATGGAGCAGGAGACCTTTCGGTTTGTGGGTTGATGCCCAGCCCACTAACACACACCAGTCAGCGTGAAAGCATTTTTCTAAAAAAATGTGAATGTTCTAGAACAGAATCAGCAGACATTGTTTGTAAAGTACAAGAGAAGAAACATTTTAAGCTTCGTGTACCAAGAGGCAAACTTGAAGATACTAATAGGTACTTATAGAGTAAGGGAGAAGACAAATTTTCACAAATTTTTTATTGATGAAATTCAAAATACCATAATAATTGAATATAAAATTTTAAAATATTAAGTACAACATAAGAAGAAAGGTCATTCTCTAGTGAGAATGATGGAATTATTTGGGAGTGAGTAACATTTTGCTTAATTGTAGTTTAGAGTTAGTGTTCCTTCTCCTCAAAGTGATTGCAAATATTCATTGATAAAAACCACCTCAGACTGGCTCATGAGCCACACAGAAACAGGTGGCAGTCTGGATTTGGCCTGCAGGCTGTAGTTTGCTGACTCCTGCCCTAGAATCTCATACAGTTATTGATATCTCATGAAATCTAGGATAGATTCGCTACTGTGTTCTCCTAATTCCCAAGTCTTTCCCTAAGAGATCATCTTAATGAAGGACTTAACAAAATTTTCCTCTGGAATACATAGGGCAGAGGAGTATAGATAAATGGTTCGGACCTATAAGAGATAAGAAGGTTAGGAAGTTATGTCTTTGTTACTACAATTATAGAATTCTTTAAGATGTAGCTGAAAAAATAATGTGAATGAGAATTATGAAAATTTCTCCATGTTATGATCATATCATTTCAAAGCCAAAGTCAAAAGAAAACTCATCATTGTTATTCTATGGGAGTAACCTAGCTTGGAAAGCCCAGTAATTAGGATATTCCTTTATTCCGCATACAGTTTATTTCTCTACTAG
This sequence comes from Tonatia bakeri, assembly GCA_004024845.1. Taxonomy (NCBI): domain Eukaryota; kingdom Metazoa; phylum Chordata; class Mammalia; order Chiroptera; family Phyllostomidae; genus Tonatia; species Tonatia bakeri. The sequence goes on along the minus strand of PVIA01000455.1, from coordinate 229,623 downwards.
TCAAGGTAATCACTTGTCATTAGAGAATTACAAATTAAAAAAACAATAGGATACCACTATATAGCTATTAAAATAGTTAAAATACAAAACACTGACAACACCAAATGTGGGCAATGATGTGGAACAACAGAAACTCTGATTCATTGCTGTCAGGAATGCAAAATTGTACAGCCACATTGGAAGACAGTTTGTCAGTGTCTTACAAAGCTAAATGTAGTATTAGCATACAATCTAGCAATCACACACCTAGGTACCTGTACAAATGAGTTAAAAACTCAAGTTCATACAAAAACCTACCTACAAGTGTTTACTGTAGCTTTATTTATAATTGCCAAAATTGGAAGCAATGTTTTCCAATAGATGAATAGATAAGAAAACTAGAGTATAGTCCATACAGTGGAATCTTATTTAGCAATAAAAAGAAATGAGCTATTGCATCATGAAAGGACATGGACAAACCTTAACCTTAAATGCACATTGCTAAGTGAAAGCACCCAATCTGAAAACACTACATACTGTATGATAAAAACCATATCAAATTCTGGAAAAGGAAAAACTATACAAAGAGTAATATATATAAAAAATTGTCAGTGATTGGACAGGGGAAGGGAAGAGAAGTGGAGCACAGGACTTTTACAGGGCAGCAAAATATTCTGTATGGTACTCTAAGTGTGGATATATACATTTAGGAAAACTCATAGAACTGTACAGCGCAAAGAGTGTACTTTAATGCAAATGATTCACTTTAGTTAATATCAATCTATCAATATTGGTTCATTTTAACAAATATACCACATCAATACAAGATGTTAATAATACGGGAAACTCGGACAGGGGACAGGGTGGGAAGAGGGAATATGGGAACTCTGCATTTTCTGCTTGGTTTTTCTGTAAGCCAAAACTGATCTAAACATGAAGTATATTAATTAAAAAATATATAAAGGTCCATAAATATGCTAGTATATATGAAGCAAATTATAGGAATAACTATTACATAATATTATCTGCCCTAATGTATCCCAATAATGTTTTTGTGGTGCCTATTTTCTCACTAAAGAATTATCTTGAATATGGACAGCCTTAGTAACTGTGAGGATATTATTAAGTATAGGGTAGGGCAAAAGTGGGTTTAGAGTTGTTAATATAGAAAATAATATAATAGTTAATAAACAATAATACAAATAAACCCTATTTCACCTACTCACAACTGTAAGCTACTTTTGCCCCACCCTGTATGTGTTGCTCTATTCAACACTGGTTTTATCTCTGTTTTACACAAACATGAAAAACATTTTAGCTAATCAACCTTTAATTGCAGGATTCCTACTAATGTAGACAATCACACATTAAATATCTATTCACAGACTGAAGAATTTAGGACCTAACAATAGAAAACCTCCACTTCCAAGATTTCTTGTTATTGTTCCAACTTTTTTGATTTTCCTTTTTGTGTGATAAACTAATATCTTGTGTCATTCAAGTTGAACAGTTTTTATTTTATGGAATTTTACTTTAGACAGATTCTTTGAAGCATAACATCTTATACAATTTAGAAATATGTCTTAAAAATCTTATACTTGTGACAATCTCTGTCAAGTTAATCTCTAAATCAAATATTCATAGCATGATTTCAGTGTATTTCCATAGACACTGGTGATGTCTTCTAAAAACCAAGACAACTTGGTTCTCTACCATGACAAGAAAACAGAAATTAACTGATCACTTTTAGGAAGACCTGGAAATATGTGGTCTGACCATATGCTCAGTTCTGGCTTCTGTGTCCTCATGCATATTTAGGACTAGGATACCATCATTTGCTGAACATTAAGAAGGTTGCTCTAGAAGAAAAGGTTTTCGGCTGAAATCCCAAGTGATCCTCTGAACTACTGTAATTGGAAATATAAGTTTATTCAAATACTTTAGAGGCCCAAATGGTATTTACATTGTTGGTAAGTTGGGGGAGGCTTACTCAGGGTCATCATTCACAGAGCCCCCTCTTAAGAAAAGTTGAGCCTGTAACCCTGCCTCCACTCCTAGCTCATGGGGTCTTCCTTCCTAATTACATAAATGCAATGCATTTCCACCAGCAGTGAATGAGAGCTCCCTTTTCTCCACAAACTTTCCAACACTAGTTATTACTTGTCTTATTGGTAATAGCCATTCCAATAGGTGTGAGTTGGTATCTCATTATAGTTTTGATTTGCATTTTCCTAATAGCTAATGAAGTTGAGCATCTTTTCATATACCTGTTGGCCATTTGTATGTCTTCTTGGGAAAAGTGTCTGTTCAGGTTCTTTGCCTATTTTTATGTGGTGTTGTGTTGTATGAGTTCTTTATATATTTTGGATGTTGACCCCTTGTTGGAGCTGTTGTTTGCAAATATCATCTACTTGGTTGGTTGCCTTGTTGTTTTGTTGGCAGTTTGTGGTACATATATACAATGAAATACTACTCACACATAAGAAAAGATGAAATACTGCCATTTGCAAAAACATGAGTGGAACTTCAGAATATTATGCTGGGTGAAATAAGTCAGACTGAAAAAGCTAAGAATCATGTGATTTCACCCACATGTGGGATAAAAAACTGAAGCTCATAGACGCAAACAACAGTATGGTGGTTAACAGAAGGAAGGAGCTGGGGTTTGTAAAGAGTAAAGGGAGCCGGATATATGGTGATGAAAGATGTTTTGACTTTGGGTGGTGGGCACACAATGCAATATACAGATCATGTGTCATAGAAATCTATACTTACAACCTATGTAATCTTATTAACCAGTGTCACCATAATAAACTTAATTTTTTAAAAAAGCAGTGCAGGAAAGGCTATGACCACCCCTATTGGAGCACCCAGGCTAACCTCCCTGAACCATGGTTTCTTCACTGGTCCAGTGTGGGTAATTGTACTACCACCTTAAAGGGCTATTGTGAGGGTGAACTGATTTAACACATGTATGTTCAATAAATATAACTCATTACTATTGGCATATCCTAAACTTGTCACTGAAATGAAAGCAGAGTATCAGCTGTATCACACTGTGCATGGTTCCTTGTAGGTTTTTAAAAGTGGGGATTTTTATTTCTGGTAAAATTTAATTAGATTTTCCCCTTTCAACCTACTCTGTTACAGTCCAAAGAACTACATTTAATACCAAAAGAGACTGACTTAGTGAAGGTCCACCATATTCTAGACATTTTAAAATTATTATTATTTGTGACTAAATCCTAAAACTTTCTCTTTGATGTTGCTATGTTAAATCCAAAATTGAAAAAATTGAGAGGTTTCAAAACTGAATCTTAACACAAAGGAAGAGGAAGAAGACTAGGAAGTGAGGAAGAGGAAAATAGGAAGAACTGGAAAGGGTAGAAGAGGAAATCATAGTATATTCTTACAGCCATATGTAAACCTAAATTAATTTGACTAATTTGAGTATAGGACTAACTTGTGAATGGTTTGCAGCGTTGTCAAGCAGTGTTAACAAATGTATTAAACCTCATGATTGAAAACATTTGTTAAAACATATGGGATTTTTAATGATAGTCTGCATTGAATTTCATATTTATATTAGACTTTTAAATAAATTTTAATGTTCAAAAACTCAGAATGTTCTCTAAACAAATCAAATATACAATTTAACTTCATGATTCTGCATCTAATCTGTGTTTTCCATGGATTACAACTGGCACCAAAAATGCTTTCCACTATTTGACATGAGAACGGGAATGGAATATTAAGCCAGTTTTCGTAGATTTAGCACTGTAGGTATTTTGCTGAAAAGCCATATCCACTGATCAAGGAGTTGCTTTTCCCTCAAAGGAAATGAGTCCCTGTATAAGGTACCAGTCCTCTTTGTAAACAGATTTTGTAGGGAGTTTTATTTCTCCCATGAGGCCAGTATCTAGGTTTGAATAACTTCTTCATCAAGAAGATTTTTCACCATTAGCTACATAAAAAACATTCATCCTGAATGAGTGATAACACAATATTCTGAATTTTCAAGTCTGTCAGTTCCCCCATGTGAGGCTTTTCTGTTTATACATTTGGGACTTTCAAGATCAATATGACTACTTAAAGTAATAAGCATTTTATTTTACAGTGGGAGATTTTATTTTATCAACAAAAAACCTTCCATATTATTCCCTGTGGAAGGATTTGAGAATTAAAATTTTATAATTTTTATTAAAGAGCAGTTTTAAAATTTTTGTTTATGGGAAGGTGAAAGATGTGGTGTATATAAACTCAGTAAAGTAGCTATTATTATCCTTGCTTAACTGATAAGAAAATTGAGACTGAGTTTTTATATGTAATATGTATATATATGTGTGGGTATACACATATATACATATTACATATACCCACACACACATATATATATATTATGTGGGTGTATGTATATATATATATATATGTATACACACACACACACACACACACACACACACATACACACATACCCACACACACATATATATATATATTATGTGGGTATACATAAATATGTATATGCATATGTGTGTTTGTATGTATATATATATGTATATAATTTATATTAGGAAAATGGCTGATTATATTTACATTATAATATTAAAACTTGTATTCTCTAGATAGCAGATATTTCAAGAGGTATATTCATTTCAAGAGGTAAATCCATAGGTATATATCTGTGTTTCTGGAGTTAGGTTAAGAAGATAACTTTTACAAGCCTTTTTGTTGGTGGAAATTAAGATGTTAACGAGGCTGTTTTTCTCTATTACACCTTTGGTTAAATTAGCAAAAGTTACCCTGTCATTCCTTATTCTGGTAGCATGGCTTGGCGAGAAGTCACCTTTGTGCAGATTTGAAAAAGTAACAGAAGGCGCTGGGCATGTGTGGTGAAGTACTGAACACGGTCCAGCGCACAGCCTGGCCAGAAACATGTGAACTGTTTGAAGCTCTACTTTGTCCCTAGGTCAGGCAGTTAGTACAGTGTCCACACTCACATGGCGGCCCATAGGCGGCAGCTGTGTGGGTGGGGTGTGCCTTTGTGTGCACTAATGTGTGTGTGAGAGAGAGAGAGTGGGAGACAGAGAGAGAGAGAGAGAGAGACAGACAGACAGACAGACAGATTGGCTGGTTGGGTGTTAAAGGCAGAAAGAACAGCCAGTTTCAAAGCTTCTGTACCCAGATCTCATTAGGACCAGACAGTTAACATAGATGAGAGGCTGGATGAAACACTGCTCATGCACTTCTTTAAATCTTCATAGTTTCAACAATTACTTCTGCCATTGACATAGAGACCAGTGTGCATGGGCTTTACCCAGCTTCATCCGGTACAACCTGATGGGCTTGGTTTCCACATTTCACTTTGTACCCACTAATCCACAAATGGGTCCCCCAGAAATCACGCAGCACTCATGCATGCAAAACCCAGGTTGGAACAATTAAGTGGTAGAATTAATGGCTTTGGGGCAACCCTGACCAGTGGGGTCAGGATTTGTTGAATAAATTCTCCCTCCTTCCATTCCCTGGGTATACACATTTCAGGAGACTCCTTAGAAGCTCTGAGGGAGTGAGCACTAGTCACTGTTTGCAGTGACTGATTCTAGCGTACATTCTTGAAGTGGCTTTCCCTCCTTCCCTGTTTCACCCCATGTTACTTCCAAAATGAGCTACTGTAGGCATTCCTTTGACACAAACTTTTCTTTTAAGGTGATTCAGGCTCAGTCAGCATGGTCAGTAGGTGCTAGTGGCTTGCTGCCATACATGCCCCATATTGCCAGATTTGTTATTTTTCCAAACAAGCAAGAAATCCATCACTTTTCGTGTAATCATATTTTTAAATATTGGTGATTTTTAAGCACTTAGCTGGCCAAATAAAACACATACAAACTGGACTTTGCTCCTGGGTATTAATTTGTGATCTCTGGGCTATTTGAATGGAAAAAAGTCTGAGAACTGGATGGTTTCCAGGAATGAAAGGCATGGCTTCCTCCCATGAAGTTAACCAGACTATAAGCATCACTAAGGCAGAGCTGATGGCTGTCCTTTTAAGCACCATCCTCAGTGCCCTGTGCAGGGCCTGCCATATAAGTAGACCTTTAATAAACATTGCGTTAAATGAACTAGTACAGGGGCCAATATTATCTGTATCAGGCTGGGATGGTGTCCATCTCTTTGCTTCAGAAGGGGCAGCTCTAGTGACCTTATGAGTAGTTTTGACCACACCCTAAGGCAAGGGCCAAAAAGACACAAAGCAAACTCAGGTTAACCTTCTCGAGACCTTACGATCCCTCAGGATCTCTTGCCACACTAGCCAATAGCTCTACACTATTATGCCTGATATTCCATTAACTCCAAATGGCTGGAATCTCTTTTTCAAAGATCTGTAAAGCAAGGTTTCTCAACCTCCACACTATGGACATTTTAGGTTATCTAATTCTTTATTCTAGGGGACTATACTCTGCTTTGCAGGATGTTTAGCTGCATTGCAGGATGCTTAGCAGCATCACTGGCCTCTACCCACTAGGTGCTAGTAGCACTTCCCAATCAAAACTATGCCCATATATTGCCAAATGACCCCATGGAGGGAGGAGTTAAGACCCACCTCCCTCCCAACCCACTGTGAGGCATTGCCTGTAGAGTGATGCATTGGTGAGAAACATAACAGAGAAAGTTAGAGCATGAGGATAAATTTGATGATGGAAACATCTATTATGACATTTTTTATATGCTTGAATGTTTCTCTGTTATAGTGAATTTTCTCACAAGAGACAAGTAAGGGTTAAAATTGTGCAATTTAAATATAATTCCATGGGTCCTTAATATATACTCTTTGTCTAATTCCTCAACTTTCTTTCAATCAGTCCCCACCTCCTCCCTCCACACTTAGAGCTGTCAGTCTGTTCCATGATTTTATGCCTCTGGTTTTATTTTGCAAGGACCCATGGACATAAGCAATGGTGTGGGGGCTGATTATAGAAGTGGGGGTTAGGCTGGGTGGAGGTGGCAAAGGTGGAAAAAGTGGGGCAACTATAATAGTATAAACAATAAAAATAAATGAATAAATACAATGATATAGTTGACAAAAAAAATTGTAACTCCAAAGTTTCATTGGGGTAAACTGCTATTTCTTCAAAAAATCTTCAAACAGGAGACTTTAATTGATGCTCTAGAAAACAAGTATTTTTGGTCTTTTTCTTCTGAATACACATTAAGATATTAACGGTCTTTGAATATCAGTGTTAAAAATTAGCATTGTTAAGGTTCAATAAATTCTTTAAGGAGAAAGGACTGTGTTCTTACTACTATTTATCCAAACTCTTGCTTTTCACCAGTTAGGAAAGTCTATGAATAGCATATGTCCTGTTTCCTCAAAATGTAAGGATTTGTAGCTATTCTCTCTTCATAGATACCCACACCAATTTAGCATTATGGTACTGGAGCCATATTGAATTGGAACCTAAATAGAATTTTAACTAAGGATAATTTTGTTTGTGTGCAAATGATGAAATAACAATTTTTCCTGCCTTCACCTATTCAATGGCCATGGTTAGACTTATAGACATGCTCACCTCATATACTCTCTTAATCAATAGCTCATGTCCTGAGTATTTATTTTATTATTATTTTTTTAAAAAATATACTCAAGGAACTCTGCCAATTGCTACAGGAGCTTTGGAGATATCAGTAAAAGAAAATGATGGAACACAGTTGCATGGGCCTGGCCAATATATAAAGGGTGCTAATATGAGTGCAGAGCCAAGCTCATGAGCTTGCTTTAGCACTTGGTTTGGAGACAGGCTGGCCTGGATAGGCTGATATCTAAGTGGAAAGCATGCTCAGAGCAAAGTGCAGCCCAGAGAGCCAGTGAGAATGTTCAGGAGAACAAGCTCATCTTTACATGATAATAGCAAAACTTAATTAAAAAATCACTGGCATTTTCTCTATTTGTTTCCTTAGCAGAAAACTCAAATACAAGACTGTCTGTTTCAAAATTGAACACCTGGCAACCCTAATGGTTTGGTTTGCACAGTGATTTATATCATTTGGCAGATTCAGAAATGTGGAGACAGGAGGGGTGGGGGTAGCAAGAGCCCAGAAAAATTCAGCAGAAAAAGATCTTTCTTTTCATTTTTTTATTTTAAATTGGCTTAAAAATGTTTCAGAGGAAAAGGAATATTTTCACCTATTATTCCATTTTATTATAGGCTTGTCCATCTCTTTTTCTTATTGTATTTCTACTTCTTGCCTTACATGCAAATTTTCATACCTTTAATTCAGTCCCTGTGCCCCTGACTCTGGTGTTCTTGACTTAGGCTCTGTCCTAACTCAGAAAGCAGCCACTGTGGTTCACTCACTGGGTGATACAAGATTGTTGGATCATGGGCCAGATGGCTTTGTTTAAATCACATCTGTACCACTTCTCAGTTGGGTAGAAAAGAAACTTAACTTCATTTTGCCTTAATTTACTTAGACATAAAATGGGGATAATTATAATGCTATCTATATTAATTTTTTTGTTGTGAGCATAAATAGGTTTACCTCTCATTCTTGTGGGTTTGTTCCAGTGCAAGAGTACAAATGGAGGCCTGCAAATTCTGTGTAAATATTTCAAATTATAAATTGCTATAACAAGCTGTTGAATGACTTGCATTTTGTCCATCTACCTTGGCAGATATAGCTTCAGAATCTCAAGATCTGGTTTAGGTTCAGAATTCCCAGGCTCATTAGTGTTGGAATATGTTAGCCCAGGGAGAACAGGCCCTCATTTCTCAGCATGTCTGCCTTTCTTCCCCAGCCCAGCTTCTTCCCACCGTGCAAGGTCCTCACAGACTGTATGTGTACACCCCCATCCACACACCCTCACTGCATCCCCACCTCCATCAGAAGGCAGGCTGGAGGCACTCTGAGGCTGAGAAGTGTACGCACTATGGCGTGCAGTGCCCTAGGAGGAAAGACCTGTAGAAGATATCTGGGAAGTCCCTGGAAATAGAGTCAAAGCTTTTTTGACAAGCAATTATGGGGACCAGAGTACGATCCTAGGGCTGGACATGGGCAGGCTGAGTCAGCCTGCAGGCAAATTGGCCCAACTGACCAAGACACAGAGAATGCTGGGATACAAGAGGTCTCTGAAGGACAAATCCATGTTAGCCTGAACTACCAGAGTGGCTGTCAGAACTGCCCACATTTACAGGATAGCTAGTAAGTTTTGGTCTTCCCTCCACCTGAAAGTATACCTTGTAAAAGTATACCTTCAGTAGCTACTGTGGAGAAATTTGATGGTTCCTCAAAAAGTTAAATGTAGAATTGCTTTATGATTGAGAAATTTTACTTCTAGGTATATACCCCAAATAATTGAAAACTGATTCTATCAGGCACTTGTTCACACATGTTCATAGCAACATGTACTCAAAATAGCCAAAAGGTGGAACGTCCATCGACAGATGAATGGACAAAGTGTGGTGTATGGATACAATGGAATATCTGGAATATCATTCAGCCTTGAATAAGAATGAAATTCTGATGCATGTTAAACATGGATAAACCTTGAAAATACTATGCTGAATGAAATAAGCCAGACAAATATTGTTTGATTTCACTTATATGAGGTACCTAGAATAGACTTACTTATAGAGACAGAAAGTAGAATTGAGGTTACCTGGGACTGAGGGAAGGGGAGAGTGGGGGAATTGTACTTTAATTGGTACAGAGTTTCACTTTGGGATGGTGGAAATGTTTTGGAAACTGATCATGGTGGTAGTTGTACAATAATGTGTGTGTTCTTAATGCCATGGAATTGTACACTTAAAAATGGTTAAAATGATGAATTTCACATTATGTATATATTTTGTTATGATAAAAGCATTATACCTCCAAAAGAAACAGTTTCTTTTTTCTTTTAAGTTTTAAGTACTTTCATAGACAAAGTTTTATAAAATGTTTTCCCTTACACCAGGTATGGGAAATGAAAAGTCATTCTGTCCCTATTCTTTCTCTCTCTTTGGTGAGCTTTCACCTGATCTGCACTTTCTCATTCTCTCCACTTCAGCTGGCCAGGTAGCATGGATGGAGAAAACGCATCATTTCAAAGGGCCTACTTCCCTGCCAACTGTTCCTCTTTCTCTTGCCTGGTATATTTTTTATTCATGGCATCTGCCTGTGATCCAGTTATTTGCTTGTTCTCTTCATACACTTGAGGTAACCTTGAGACAAGTTCTGGTATGTAAACTGAAATGAGGTGGTCTTCATGTGTGATGGGGTGGTGGTGGTTAGTGCTTCTGATGAAATAACTTGAGATAAGCAAAACACATCCACTGTAACTCTCTGACTTGTGAAATCTGTAGCTTGAGAATCATCATTCATCATTTTTGTCCTCCCAGACGCTAATGGAAATTAAAATAAACAAACCTGTCCACATTAAGAAGAGAAAAGGTTCTCTACAGTGACAAGTTTCACACAAATTGTAATAGGAATAAAATCTCCCCTGTGTTTTTAAACAGGTCATCCATTAAAGGTTCAAGAGACACTGGGGAGTATTGCAGTTTAAAGGTGGATGGGCTGTTGTTTAACCAACGTTTCATTAATGAATGAGAGTTCAAACAGCGAGTGATAGTCTAACAACATCATTTTACATTTGTGAAGATTAAACAAGACTCAGGTTTCTCTCATGTGGAGGTTTGCAAACTAAATCTGGCACGAAATGTACAGGAAGATAAACTCAAGAGGAACATAGGCTGTCACAGTGATTGATGGGGCCGGTTTTCACCCAACAGTGTTTGAAAATGTAGATATCCATAAATAAACGATGCTGTGTGAACCTTGCCAGCCTGGGGAATTAAGAAGACATTATTACATTTTGCAGAAGCAATATAAAGCTCTGCTACCAAATTTGATGGTTGTAATTCTATACACTTTCCATAAGACCTCACAATGCATATGCTCTATAAGAATGTGAGTGATATCATCTTCACTAATGAGGTTTCTGAGGTGTTGCAAGGTGAGGCAAATTATTCTCCGTGCTGCGTTCCTGGAGGTGCAGACTGCACAATCAGCAGTATCACTTTCTGGGACACTTTAGGAATCCACCCCCATCACAAGCATATCCACGCATCCACAAGCATACAATTAATGAGAGCAGGGTTATATTCTACATGATATTTTATGTTTGTTTCTTTTCACTTAACAGAAATTCGTAATATCTTTTGATGTTAATGAAATATTTTATAATATATTAGCAGTGGCAAAGAATGCTCTGCTATGAACCTACTTTAATTCATTGTTTGATACTTAAACTGGTCCTCCTATTTACACAGATAACACTACGGGGACCATAGTGGTAACCAGATTTAGTTGTGTGTGCCTAATTGTTTAATTAGACAAATACCTTTGTAGTAGAATGCTGGATTAATGTTTCAATAAAACTTTATGTATTTCAATATGCAATCACATTCACATAACAGGATCTAAGAAGCCCAATTTCTTACTCCTGCTATCCTACATATTGTGATTAAAAATAATAAAGTTGGTGTCAGTTTGGGAGGCAACGCTTAGCATCACATGATTATTTTACTTTTTTTTATTTTAAGAGTTTTTAAATATTTTTTATTTTAATTGTTGTTGCAGTACAATTTTCTATCTTTTACTCCCATCCCAACCCACCCACCCAGCTCTCCCCTCCTCCCTCCCATTTCCTCCCACCTCTAGTTTTTATCCATGTGTCCTTTGTACTTCTTCCTGTAAACCCTTCCCCTTTTCCCCTGAAATTCCCCTGAAATTTCCTCTCCTCTCCCTTCTGAATACTGTCAGACCGTTCTCTATTTCAGTGTCTTTGGCTATGTTTTGCTTGTTTCTCTGCCTTGTTTTTTAGGTTCCTGTTAAAGGTGAGATCATATGGTATTTGTCTTTCACCACCTGGCTTATTTCGCTTAGCATAATGCTTTCCAGTTGCATCCATGCTGTTGCAAAGGGTAGGAGCTCCATATTCCTTTCTGCTGTATAGAATTCCATTGTGTAAATGTACCATAGTTTTTTGATCCATTCATTTACTGATGGGCACCTAGGTTGCTTCCAATAGTTGGCTATTGTAAATTGTGCTGCTATGAACACTGGGGTGCATAGGTTCTTCTGGATTGGTGTTTCAGGGTTTTTAGGATATAATCCTAGCAGTGGAATTGCTGGGTCAAAAGGCATATCCATTTTTAGTTTTCTGAGAAAATTCCATACTGTTTTCCATAGTGGTTGTACCATTCTGCAATCCTACCAACATGATTATTTTACTTTTTATTTCTTTGATTATTTCTGAAGTTGAACAACTTATCAAGGTATTTGATATTCACATACCTTAAAATATTCTAATTCATATTTACGCTTACTGACTTATGTCTTTTATTTACTAAAGATATTAATTAGTTAACACTCAAGTGTGCAAACATTTTATTATCAGTTTTATGTTAATTTTGTTTATATTTTCTTCCCTTTGGCCTATAGAAATATCATTCTGTAATGCAATGTAGCCAATTTTTGGTTCCTGTTACCTGTATGGCTATCATTTGTAAGTCATCTCTTGACCTTATTTTCACATAGTATGGTTCTTTTCTTTCTTTCTTTCTTTCTTTCTTTCTTTCTTTCTTTCTTTCTTTCTTTCTTTCTTTCTCTCTCTCTCTCTTTCTTTCTTTCTTTCCTTGTATCTTTAGTCCCTCTTAAATTTATTTTTGCTGTACTTCATGTTTGAAAAATTTTATTTTTTCCTCAAATTATTAGTTAATTATGTACATATGTAGAGAAAGAGATAAATACATAGAGATATATAGAGAGATATGGATATATCAAGAAGTTCACAATGTGATCCACTGGTCTGTCTGTTATTTCCATAACTCTAGCAACTGATTTAATTATCTGATTTTCTCAAAGAAACATAGAACCTCTCTGTAAAGTTCTCCCCTTTACCCCCCAAAATCTGGTTGGAATCAAATTAAATTTATATATTGAAAAGAATTAACATCTTTTTAATATTGACTTTTTCCTTCTAGTAACACGTTTTTTTCTCTCAATTCAGATTATTATGTGTATGTGTATGCCCTTATTAGGATTTTGTAGTTTTCCTCATGTGCCCTGCACATTTTTAAAAAATTTAGTTTTAGTTATTTTTATTTTATTGCTTTGTTATGGGATTGTTTTCTCATCATTTAGGAGAGTTACTAATTTTAAAAAATATAGAAAGAGGTATGAACAAATTGTTAAAAAATATAGAGTAGATAAATATTTGGAATTAAACTTGGGCATACAAGAAATATTCTTTACTTTCTTTAAATTTTCCTGTGTGGAGAAATAGGTGAATGAGAAATAGAGGGAAAATAAAGCACAAATAAATACTTAAATTAATTTTCTTTATCTACCTTTTTAGGTGTATGCATGTTTATAATTAATCATTAGAACTTGTTTCTCAAAAATGATACTGGGGACAATGTATTTTTTCTTTCATACTGATATATGATCCATCTTCTTGGACCAGCATTGTCTTTGGAAAGACAACTAGTAATCTTGACTGATAAAACTGGTACATAATAGATGATTCCAGTAGACTATGGTGACCATTTACTTCCCCTCTGTCTACTTTAGTGATTCTCAAAGTGTGTTCCTAGATCACTATCATCAGCATTAACAAGGAACATATTAAATATGCAAATTATTTGGCTTCTATCCAGACCTATGGAATCAGAAATCTGGGATGAGACTCAGCAATCTGTATTTTAACAAGTGCTGCTGGTGAATCAGATACATACTAAAGTTTGAGAACACTGCTCTACCTAATAATTAGGCCTCCATTAGCTTACTGTAGTTTAGGGATAAGGTTATCCCAACAATAACTAAAGTTAGTGTTTCACTGTGCGCACACACACAATCAACATCACCATTTTGTACACAAAGTTGTCTATTTAGAGAAAAATCTGCTATTCACAAGCAACCTCAGAATCCAGCACATAGACAAGTGAAGTTCATTTAGCACTGACTATAACAAAAGTGTGATCATCAAAAAGCAAAGTTTCTTTGACTTTTTGCTAGTTATAGAGAACAGTCTCCTGCTTACTCACAGGTGGTGGCTCTCTGAAGTTTTGTGATCCATTGCTGCATTATAGTACTAGAAATAACATCTTTGCATTTTTTTAATCCAAGTCAACCACTTTGGGAAATTAACTTAATGTTAGAGGCTCAAGTCCCTAAAAGGTATATTAGGAAATTAGAGAATTTTAATGGATATCAGTGAAAAATCCTTCAAAAGCCATATTTTACTCAGCTTCTTAAAATCTTTCAGGGAAAAAATGAATGGGGGAAATTAATAGTTTTCTTACTTGGTATTTTTAAATGTAGTTGATCATCCAGAACAGATACCATTACTTACGCTCTCATTGGGATCTTTGTAATTCAGCTCTTTAGGCTGATGGGCCAAGACTGTCACATGAACATTAAAAAAAATGTGCTGGCCTTTTTGTCAGTATGTTGGAGGTAGAATTTAAACGAAGTGAAGACAATAAATGAAGGATTTCCCCTCACTTCTCTCACCTTGATACTACTTCCTGTCTTTAGTCTAATTTTAACTTTTCTTTAGTCACACCTGGTAGACTATCCAGGCTGCAAATTTTGGCCTTACCATATAACAATCATACAATAATCTTTTCATTAGTTTCATCTATAAATGGGAATGGAAATCCCTACCTCATGGATTATCAAGTGAGATTGTGTACATAAAGTGCTTGGGATATTTGCCACTTAGTAACATATTATTAGGACATAAGAAATAATCTTGTACCTCCAGTCATCATTTACCAATTCTTTGGTGTGATTGAATATAACAATATTAAGATTTTACATCACATTTATATCTCCGGATAATTTTTACTTCAAAACTAATTTATGTGTATGATTGGCTTCTTTTTCCAACTGCTTTAAGAAAAGGCTATGTAGTAAAATCTTACTTATAGAGGAAATGAAATCTCTTGGTTGTTAATGAACTTTTATTTACAACTAGGGAGAGCTTCCACAGTATTCAAGGAATTCTTTCCAAAAGTTCTTTGAGGTTATCAGTGTATTTCTCTTGTGTTTTATTTCTAGTTCTGTTATTGATTATGGCTAAGGAAAATTTAAAATATAGAATAAACCTATGAATGTCAATGGCTAGAGGCTACTTGTTCATGCATGTGACTTTACTAAAGCAAAGAGCTATAACTTCTGAACCCAGCAATTCCAGAACATGTTTCACATGTTATTTACAGTCTAAATAAAACAATATAATGGACCCAGCACATACATCATGAAGATAAGCTTAGGCCTAGCCAATCTGGAAGCTAGGTGAAGGTTCTCAGTTGGCCTCTCTGATGACATCTTTTGGTGCAGCCTGGGTTGGGAAGACAAGAGATGTACTCATGCTGTCTCAGGTGAGTGAATCAGTGAGGTAAAGGCCAAGAAACATGATGATACAGAGTATCCATTCATTACCAGTGTGTGTGATTTGATCACACAAATCTTCAGGCAAAGAATGCCAGTGTTAATTAGTTTATTAATGAGGCCAACAAAGACTTGAGGGCCTAGTGAAGGCAAGCCATGTAACAATCACAGTGTCAGATGGTAGGAGAAGTAGAGGGAAGCTGGGGAGAAGAAGGTAATAGACAAATAAGCAAAAAGCTACTTCAGATTTGCTAAGGGGAAGAAAGAGGGCAGCAATGAATGAAAAATGAACTGGACACTGAATATTTACTACAACTGACATCTCATATCAGGTTTCAACTTTATCATAATTTTTATTCAAATCTAAGAATTTTTTTTTCCAAAATAAGAATGCTATTATCTGAATATAGTAGGTGTAAAGTTCTGGATGATCTCAAAGTTTTTGGAGTGTTAGATGCCTTAAAGCAGGAGTGTCAAACTCATTTTCACTGGGGGCCACATCAGCTTTGCAGTTGCCTTCAAAGGGGCAAAATAATTTTAGGACTATATAAATGTAACTACTCCTTAACTGTTAAGGAGTTGAAATTACATTTGGCCCTTTTAAGGCAACCGCGAGGCTGATGTCGCCCCCAGTGAAAGTGAGTTTGACACCCCTGCCTTAGAATCTTTGCTGGCACCATTTAGGCATTTATTATCTCAAGATTTCTATAGGGTTGTTCTTGTATGTGACACATTGCTCAAATTTGCGGGATGACACATTTGTTTTCTGGGAATCATGCCTAGGTGTGACTCTCTCATCATTTACAGGTGTCCTAATGCAGCCCTCCTGAACGGTATATTTGGTCAGGGACATTTCTTCCCTCTACTCCTGGAACTTAGCATACAACATAGTGACAATTGTTTAAACTGTCACTCCATCACAGTCCCCTGCCATCTATCCCAATGTTGTAGCCTTTAGCCAAGGGTTTTATAGAACTGAGTTTCTGCTGGTAGGATTGTACTGAAGTAGATTTTTGGAGTGACCAGTTAGAATGTGTCTTTAGAGGACCCTTATCTCAAATTTCAGCCTCCAACACTGCCACTGATTGCTGTTTCCTCTCCCTTTTCTCAACCCCATGTATGGTGTTTCTCTGTGGGTTTAAAATACTGTTTTTTTGACCCCATCAGAGCATCGTCCAGCAGATAGCTTTATTTTCTTTATTACTGAGCAACTTCTTAAATATGCTCAATATTTTCTGGGTTGAAATGTTCATTGTGGCAATTTGTAATATTTGTAATATATTTAAGTAACTCTGGAGTCTTGGCTTTTAACACTCTCATCCAATTATGAAGTTCAGGTCCTGAGCTGAAGTATGTGTTTATGACCGCCACTAAGCTCCTTGGGTAGAGATCAAGTCTGCCAGAAGTATTAATGATTGATTGAAGTAGGTGAAATCTTTCATTTTTTGCATTCCTTTGGAACTCACTTTTGGTGGAAATTCTTGCAGTTCATCTAATTTATGGATATGGCATGTCATATGCATTCTGGACATTATGATTGGTTTTTAATTTGAGCTTGTTGTTGTCTCACTTCAGTGAATTGTGTGGTATTAAATATTGGAAACTGCTAGTTGGTGATCTCTAATTAAAGAGGAAAAAGTCAAGAAATCAAGCTCTTAAAAATTCTATAATGCTACTTACAGCCAGAAAGGACATGAACAAATTTTTGTTTATAGCATAGTTCCCAGTCAGGGAAGGACATCTCTTGGCCAGAATAACTTTTTCAATAATATTAATATCTGCCCAATATTGAGCAAAATTCTGAGTGCCCACTTTGGACCATATTTCCAATTTCAGGCAGACACCTACCTTTAGATTTTTTTAAAGATACCACTTCTAAATTTTGCATGATTTTATTTTTAAAAAATCTTCCTTTATTGTCATTGAGTACTTAGTTTCTCTCTCATTGCTACTTTGAATTTTAATATTGAAATATTCTGTTTCATTGTTCAATACTGCGCACTGTTATAATTTAACATAGAGATCTCTTAGCTTCATAGACTAAACCTTGTCATCAAGAGAGCAAAAAGTATGTTACTGCAGGTACATGCCATGCAGAGCTCCAGTGAACTGGAGAGCTTGAAGCAATTCAGAGATGAGAGGGTTGGTGGGAGGCTTTCAGGCAAGTCTAGAGACCTAAATCATGAGTAATAAACACAGGGTTCCTGGTCTTAAACTTCACTCATAAAAGGAAAAAAAAAACAATGAAGAGTTTTGTTTCCTTGGGGTATAAATCACTCCATGACTAATAGAAAGTGAAATTCTGTAGGTTATTTTCATAACCTATCTTTCAAAGAATTTGCTGATTGGTAAAAAAAGAGGGAAATGCATGAGAAATGTATAAATACCAACAGTTTCTAGCAAAGACAGGAAAATAGCTAATCTCATTTTGTAAAAAGAAAAGCTGAGTTTGTTTGAAGGAATCAGTTATTCTACAACAACAATAAGCTTTCTCATTTATGGAGTGCTCATTCATCTCCAGTATGCCCCCACCTGACCACCTGAAGCACTCTGCAACAGAATGGGACCTTAGTGCTCAGCTGGGGTTTGACCCCTGCCCCTCACTTTTTATGACAAGAGTATTGAGGCCAATTAGGGGAAAAAAACATCTCATTCTAGGTCCCACAATGAATTTGCCCACTGCTGAACCAGAGTTTGAATCTTCTTAGTGTAGTCATTTTTTTTTTTTTATCCACAGATCTTTGTTTTAGGATTATGAATGAATCAGGGAGATCCCTGTCATAGCACCCAAAATTCCATCAGCAGAGGCTCAGCAAGGCAATAGTTATATAGAACCAAAGCAAGAGATCCTGGTGATCAACTTTCCTAACACTGCTCCAAAAAGTTGGTAAAACTGGCAAGCAGGAAGCCTAGATTATGTCTTGTAAATAAAGCCAGACCTTACTGAAGAGAACTAGGGAATATATATGAGTGATGACTGCTTTATTTTTCTACAAAGGTATATTTTGGGGGTCCTCAGTCCACATACATGGCACAAAGCTTTAACATAAATTGTTTGTGCATTCCTTTCCCATTTTCTGCATTCTATCATCATTTCTGAAAGCTCATGTTGAGTCACAACCGGGGAAGAAGGAGGACCCTCTTGTTCCTTGGTACTAAGTATGCTTTGCTGTGTTCTTCATTTCAGTCGACATAACCCTTTAGGTCTAGCAAATCTCCCTGCTGTTCTGGCCCCTTTCTTTGGGCACAACAAGCCTCTAGGACTTCATCTGCCTAGGAACAGAATATGTACTGAGTTTGGTCCACAGATACTTTTTTTTAAGCTCACAAAATTTAAGAATCTGGAAGTTTTACTTGAGTAATCTAGTTTTCTACTATCTCTTAAAAAATTAAAAATGGATCGACTCAGAGACTTCATTCTTGCCTGGGGAGCTCCCCATGCAGCTTTCTGGCGCTGCCCCCTTCAGACGGGACAGAGCTCTTCAGTTCTGCACAGTCGCCACCACTCTGTGTTGTTTTGCACTTGGCTCCCTTCATCCACTTGAGTTTCCTGCACTTTGCCTCAGTGCTGCACACTCATGTTTCTGAGGCATCCCTTTTCCTGAGTAGCTGCTTTTGGAAGATTGACACAGGCCTTTTTATTTCTGGACCTATAGACCTTTCTTCACTTATCACCTCTTCTCTCTCTTCTTTCCCCCTACCAATCAGAATCTTTGTGATCTGTGGATGGTGGGAGGGAGCTCTGCTTCTCTCTGCTTCTCTCAAGCACTCTGTCTGTATCCTGATTCTGGCTGAGACATTTTGACTATGTTCTAAGTCTTAGTGCCCTAGGAGTATTTGGTTTTGAAATTCAAAATCCCATAATAAAGTTTGTTCCAGTTATCTGTATTAACACACGCTTCCCCAGAGTCAGTGAGTACCTCTCTGCTGGATGTTTTCCATCTGCTTCCAAAGTTACTCTTCACCTTCTTCCTTTTCTCTCTGCCTATGAAACATGATGTACACAAACTATCTCAATGGCCTTCCCTGCTTTCTGGCTTCCTATCGGGTTTGGTCAATGCCCAACACCACCAGGAAATTCAAGGAAGGGAGGAGAATAAAGGTGAGGTGTTTATTTCTTGTTGCTGTCTCTGCATTGGGTAACTGTTCCTTTCCTTCATGCTTTTTGACCTGTGGATAGTGACAGTGCCATGTTTGACAGCCCAAGGGGACGGCTGTAGCCCTGGCAGTTGCTAACCCCTTCCCACACCTTTGTAAATGGTCTCTTTACTAACCACTTTTAAATTACTCAATTTGAAAGTGCCATCTGTTTCCTGTTGGGACTCTAATGAATATAACATTTCATGCAGTTGTTTATCCTTAGGCATATTCAATAATATTTATGCATATTCTAAGTACCATCTAAAAATAAATCAGTGTTAAGATGCAGCATTTGAACCATGAAAATAATGTAACAATTTTCTATAAAACATTCATTTGTGGTTGAAAACAATTGAGAATGACTGAAGTTTTTATACTCCTTTATCACAACCTTTCAACACACAAGGAGTTCCCAGTATACCAGTTTCTAAGAGAACCTAATAATATTTAAGCTGATATAGAACAACAACAAAAAAATGGGAGTTTTTTAAGGTCTGCAACAACTGAGGAAGATGTATCAGTAATGAATGTACCATGGCCTTCACTGTGCCCTGGGTGCGTTTTCAGGGGCAACAGAAGACCTTAGTCTGAACACACAGCTCCATTCAGTTTAATTGTTAATACTCTTAGAAACAATGTCTGAGGTTAGCGCCTCAACCTGGGAATCCCAAGCACTGAGTGAAACAGGGCGCCCTTCTCCCCTTTATAAGATTGTCCTGTCCTTGTCTGTATTTTTCTGTCCTTAAGTTCACTCAGCTATGACAATGGGGGTATGTCATTCATGGTGGTTGTCTTTGCAGAAAATGAGACATGAAGGATTTGCTGGCACATATTTGATACCTAGGGGAGAACAGTGTTTACAAGTATTTTTACATACTATTCAGAACACATTCAGTCTAGCATGTAAAGCTGCAGTCAGGAGCCACACATAATGAAGTTTTGGTTAATAACAGACTGCATATGAGATGGTGGTCCCATATGATTATAATAGAGTTGAAATTTTCCTATCACCTAGTGATGGTGTAGCCAGGTTAACACTGTAGTGCAATGCATTACCGACATGTTTGTGGTGATGCTGATTCAAACCTACTGTGCTGCCAGTTGTATAAAATATAGCACATACAATTATGTGCAGTACACAAGACTGATGATGATAATAAATGACTCTGATACTGGGTTATGAATTTACTATACCTTTTTACCATTATTTCAGAGTTTACTCTTTCTACTTATATGTAACAAAATTGCTCTAAAATGGTATTCCATGTTACCCTGGCAACAGCCTCAGACATCTCATGTCTGCCATGTATCTTGATTGGATCATTTTCTTTTTTGCTAACCACATAAAATCCACTGCTAATGTTGCCAGTAAGAGGCCATGTTAAATGACTAACCTGGATACAAAACTAAGAGTGATTGTGTTATGAAGGTCAAAAATCAGTGGTGATTATTCCTTGCTAGTCAGGCATGACCTATTCCACCATGGCTATGATCTTGAAGAATAAGAACAAAATGATGGAAGCCCTTAAGGGATCTGCTTCATTGAAGGTAATGAGAGTAACAAAAATTTGAGAAGGGCATATATCAGGCAAGGAGAAACTTCTGTGATCTGGATTGAAGACAGAAGCATATCCCTTTTGACGCCATGATGACCACAAGTGATGCAGAAAGTTTGCAATTTTGAAAGAAAAGGCTGGACCCAGCTATGATGTTGAACTTGCTGCTAGCTCTGGGTGGTTTAAATGATTCAAGAATAGTTATTTATTACAAATTGTGAAAGTGAGTGGTGAATCTGTGTGTGCTGGTTTGAAGGCAGTGGAAGAATTTTTGGAAATTGTAGATAAGCTGATTGTGGAGGAAAATTACATACCCAAGCAAATATTTAATAAGGATGAAACCTGCCTATTCTGTAAATGAATGCCTGAGAGGACTTTTATTTATAAGGAAACCATGTCAATGCCAGGTTTTAAGGCTTTTAAAGGCAGGATACAAGTCTTGCTTGAGGGCAGTGTTACTGGCTACAAATTGAAACCCTTTGTGATCTGGCACAGTGAGAAGCCCAGGGCCTGCAAGCACATCAGTAAGCACATGCTGGCACTGTATCACAGGAGCAATAAGAAGTCAGGGATGACCCAGCTCCTCTTCCAAGTTGCTCCCCCCCCCCCCCCCCCCCCCCCCCCCCCCCCCCCCCCCCCGCCGCCACCGAATTGCTATGTCAGCAAACTGGAGAGGTAGTGTTTGAAAAATAACATACCTCTCAAGATTTTGATTATTGTTAATTATTCTGAACATCCTCCTTTTATTGGTGATCTTCATCCTGATATCAAATTGGTGTTTCTCCTTCCAAATGCCACCTCTTTGATCCAAGCAATGAATCTAGCATTTATAGCAGCTGTTAAGGCCTATTATTTGGGGAGGAGCTTTGCCCGCACTATTGCTTTAACTGGGAAAGACCTGAGAAGACACTGTGCAATTCTGGAAGGATTACGACACCTATAACTGCCTCAGGAACCTGGCTTGGCTTTGAGGTGATGTCAGACCAAGGAGTGTATGCATGGCATCTGGAAGGAGAGACTCAGGAGGCTTGTCCAAGACTTCAAACGATTTGCCAAGCATGAGGAGGTTGCAAAAATCAACAAGGCTGTGGTTGAGATAGCAAACAACTTTAACCTGGGTGTAGTTAGCATGACATTGAGGAGCTCTTAGAGGTGGTTCCGGAGGAACTGACTAATAAGGAGTTGTTGGAACTGGAACAGGAATGCATAGCTGAAGAAGAGATGAGAGAAAAAGAAACTGCAGGAGAAGTAAAAGAACCCCCCTAAATTCACAGGGAAGGGTTTTGCATAAGCTTTTTTGGGCCCCAAGAAAATTATTTAAAAGTTTGAAAACGTGGACCCCAACATTGAAAGACTTTCAATAATAGAGAGGAATTTTCATGGCACATTATTTCTTATAAGCAAATCTATGATGAAAGAAGAAACAAGCCAAACACACTAAAAGACCCGACCTCAGGAAGAGTCTCAGGCAGGTCCTTCAGGGGGTATTTCAGAAGTCATTGTTATCACAGAAGATGAAAGCTCCATGTGTGTTGTTGTCCCAGAAGACCTTTCTGTGGGACAAGATGTGGTGGTGGGAGACAGTGATACTGATGGTCCTGCCCCTGGGTAGACCTTGGCTGATGTGTGTGTTTATATCTTACGTTTTACCAAAAATAATTTTAAATAAATAGATAAATAAATAATTAAGTAAATAAAATTTTAAAATAGAAGAAAGCCTATAGAATAAAAATATAAAGACAGTATTTTGTACAGCTGTGCAATGTTTTAAGTTATTATAAAAGAGTCAAAAAGTTAAAAAATATTTAAATGTTTAGTTACAGTAAGAAGAAATGAAAAAATGTATATTTAGTGTAGGCTAAGTATGCAGTGTTCATAAAGTCTGTGGTAGTGTACAGTAATGTCCTAGACCCCCATTCACTCACCACTTACACACGTATTTACACAGAGCGACTTTCAGTCTTTCAAGCTCCATTCATAGTAAGGGTCCTATACAGGTGTACTGTTTTAAAATGTTTATACAGGGTTTTTATTGTGCCTTGTCTATGTTCGGATATGTTTAATTACATAACTATCCTTGTGCTACAATTGCCTACAGTGTTTGGGACAGTATTGTGCTGTGTGGTTTGCAGCCTAGGAGCAATAGCCTGTCCCACACAGCCTGGGTGTGTGTAGGCAGCACCATCCAGGTTTGTGTAAGGGCACTCTGTGGCATTTGCACAGCAACTAATTTCTCAGGCAGAGCCCTATCCACTAAATGATCAGAAGTTGTACTGTGCAACCTGTATTTCTTCTTGCTTTTTAAATTTATAAATTATTCTCTGATTAATAAATTCATAAATTACATGCACGTGGGTATTTATACATGTGAAATATGAGATTTCTCCAATCAGAGATTTCTCTGATTGGAGAAATCTCATTAACCACAGATTTGTGTTTTATAAAACTGCTTCAAACCATTTGATGCATTCCTATGTTTCCTTGGTGGATTTCTCTCCAGACCAGTTCTTTTCTTTTTTCTTGCTGATAACACACCACAATTTTTGACTGTCTACCAAAATAGCTATGAAAAATGATCTTATTAGAACTGAAGGAACTTCATTATGTTAAAGTGCTTTTCTGAAAAATACTGTAAAAAATGAAAAATGGCCATCAGAACAGGAGAGCCAGATTTCTAAGAGTTCTGTTCTTCTCTGCTCTGAGATCCCTTTTCTGTCAGCTCTGTCACTCCCTGTCACCCCCTGTCACCCCTGACTAGCAGTGCATTTGATAAGCCCAGCCTCTCCCTATGTGTAGTGTCCTCTCAGTGTCCTTTCTTTTGGAGATTATCTTTACTCTCTGTACTTCAACTGCTATCTTACATACATATTAAGTGAGAAGTTGAAATAGTTGAAGATGTATTACATCTTTACCTTTATCTTTTGTTTCTTATGGTTTTAACCTTTTTGGCCTTATCAAACTCTCCCCAGAACAAGGTAGAATAATAGTACACAAGCAAAAAAAAATATTTAAAAACACAAAAAATTCAAATAAGCTGGTTTGTAGTAAGAGACTAAATTTATGGATAACTTAAAGCTGTCTCTGAACCTTCCCACATGGATGATTTCTAAAACTGTAAATGCTACCTTATGCTCTCTCTCTCTAGAGCACAATTCTGTAAATAGAATGGCTCTGCAAAACCATTTCATGCCCAAGTCCCTCCATCATCTCAGACTTGACATGACCAAGATTAAACTCAAAGAAAACTTCCTCCTACCAGCAGGGAGCAACGGAACTCTCTTATAGTGTCTGTTTCTGTCTGTGATACAATTACTCCCGGTAAACAAGCGTTTCATCTGTGTGTGTGCACACATGCATGTGTATCTATGTATGTGCACATACATGTGGTTCATCTTTTTTGTATTGATCTCACTTCTCTATGACTGTCGACATCCACTCAGTTCCCAGGTCCTGGATTCTTCCTTTGAAGTGATTCTTAAAATTGCCCTTCTCCTCTGATCCAGTTGTGTATTTATTTAACCTCAGGCCACTGTTCCCTCACTGGTCCCCCATCTTCTTTGTGCACCTACATTGTAAGTCACTCAATTGTAGATTTCATGTCTCACAACTTTCTAGTCTTAGCTTAAGCTTTCTTTCTGAAAGTGACTTTACTAACCTGGACCCCTATTCTTATGATTTTGTCAACTTTACTGCAATTACCTGTACCTGATTAACAACTGCTGTGACTACAGAAAGGTGCAGAATATCTTTCTGTATGGCATTTTGATAACTCATTGCATTCATTCCTGCCCTTGGCTGGAAAACAGATTGTTTACCAATGTGTTTTATTCACAATTATCTGGCAGCCCAAGCATGATATTTAATGTAATTGATGTCTCCTATTTACTAATGGATATTACATTATCATTATTTAGAAAATATGTTACTGAATTGACATCTGGTTAAGGATACGTGATTGAGGTTAAGAGCCTGTGGATGTCTGGAGATTTTTGTTTATCATGTGTACTGTGCAGTGCGGTGAGCTCTCTATAAGCTGCAGCTGGTTTTCCCTTATGGTAATACTCCATCCTTGATGTGGCTAAGTGGGCACCGAAGTGATCAGCTTCAGTGTTTCTTCCTACCCACTGAATGACAAAACACTTACTGGATGCAATAATCTGAGGAGAGCTGAGTAAAAAGAAAAACAGGACAGGATATTTTTATAGTTATATAAGATAAATGAGTATGACACACACATTTCTATATATATTTAAACTCATTTGTATCAGGGTAGTTTTCAGTGAAAGTGTTATTTGACATATGAGGTAACTAAAGATCCATGCAATTGTACTAATTTATAAGGGGAGAGCTGGAATTAGAAGCTTTGGGGTATTGGTGATTAAATGTACTGATTATTCTATCCTCTGCTCTTCCCCCAGTTCTTGGTATATGGCAAAAAAAAAAAAAAAATTTACAGGAGCTCTTGTGACTGGATAAAGCATGTGACCAGTTTGGGCCACTGAGTTGTAGTTAGGGGTTGCCAAGGCTTTTATTTCAATGTAAGACCTGCCCTTTGCCATGATGACCAGCTGTGACCTGGACAGTTGCTGCTCTGGCAGCCTGAATCCCACAGTGAAGACAACATGAAACAGGGCTATAGCTGACTCTTACTGGACATGGAACTTAAAACACATAAACAAGGAAACAACAAAAAAACCATTGCAGTTTGAAGCCATTGAAATGGGAGTAGTGTTTGTTATTTCCTCACAGCCTAGCCTGTTTTGACAGATACACTTAGCACGATCCTGGCTTTAAATCTCTCTGGTTGTGTGACTTGATATAGGTTGATCAACCCCCTTAATTTTTTGCTGATCTGAAAAACTATTATCTAAGTGCCTACCTCTTCAGAATATAATAAAGATCAGATTAGATAATAATGTATGTGAAAATGTTATGCAAATAAAGTGATATACATACATATAAGATATTTTTCAATGGCACAGTATTAATAATGTAAAAACTATTATTAATTTTAACAGTAATTTATGCTGACGGTAAATTTAGGCAGTAAACATGGGGAAAGTGCAAGCAAAAATATGCCTTCCC
The DNA here is from genome assembly GCA_004024845.1 of Tonatia bakeri. Lineage (NCBI taxonomy): Eukaryota > Metazoa > Chordata > Mammalia > Chiroptera > Phyllostomidae > Tonatia > Tonatia bakeri. The sequence continues at coordinate 203,422 of PVIA01000455.1, read as the reverse complement.
AATACCACCCCATTACCCACATTCCCAATTCTAGAGATACCTACTGTTAAAAGTTTCTTGTGGATAAGCATAAAAGCATACTTTTATACATAATATAGAGTTTTTACATTTTTGGTCATCTTACAATACATTTTGAACATTTTTCTGATTTTTCTTTTTAATAGTTCTTTAATTATTCTTCTGGATAAATAAAACGTGTTTTATATAATCTGTCAATCAAATTTTTTTCCTTGAAAGAAATGAGTACTGCTTACCACTTAACATAACTGTATTTATTTTTAAAAATGCACAAAGAAAGAGAGTGGTAAAACAAAATAATAGTAATATTCGTGACCCAGGATGGCAAACATTAGAACCTGTAGATGCAAGGGTGATGGATTAATAAAGTCAGAGATGCAGACTCAGGAGGGAAATTGGGAGGAGGTGGCAGGAGAGAGAGAAGAGACAGACAAGAGAGGATTGTCACCGGGCAAGCATGTGCCTTTCTAAAGGCAGCAGCTGCTACTCAATGGAAGCCCATTTTCACCATTAGTTCTTTTCCACCATTGGTAAATATGATTGTTTCAAAAGCATTAAAAATTCCCAATATTTGTATGTATTCTAATTTTTTAAAGTCAGGAACTAGATCAGAAAATTAATTTTTAGTGCAAAAGCCAAATTAAATTGGGGGGGGGTCAACTGGATATAGTCAAAGGATAGCGTGTCATCTTAAAATAAAACATACAATAGAATCACAGAGTTTGAACATGCCTTAAAGAATATAACTACATGTACGGATCTTGTCTACTTGATACATGTGTGTTTCATATCATGGAAGCCTTCCTATTTCTAGTTTTGTTTTTTAAGCCCATGCAGCTAACCAATCAAAGAAATCCTTAGTGTAATTTTATTTCTACTTTTGTCCTGTGCTCTAACGCACTGCAAATCCTATGTAAGGAGCTTTCATGACTCTTTAACCTGCCATTTACCTTCTTTCATAGTAGGGTCAAGATGGAGTTAAGAATATTAATTTGGAGGCAACTTGATTTCTGTATGGTTTTGACTGAAAAGCACTCAGTACAGCACATCACACTGGTTTAAAAGAAAGTACCAACATGTTTTTGAATAACACACAATTGTGTCTAGATTTTTCTTTTAATTGATTAGCTATTCAGTGTAGATTTTAATCAGTTCAATTAGAAACATAAAAATACTCATGTATGAAAGTTGACATGGGATTCTAACATTGTTGTCCATTTATACTGGATCTTCCTCTTGTAAAATGGGATATAAAATTAGGTGCAGATTGCACACATTTTAAGACAGTGAAATGTTGGCCCTTCAGTGTTTTGAAGCCTAGTTTTCTTTAATTAGTAAAATAATCATATATCTCAGAGGACGGAGAGGCATTTGAAGGTAAAACCAAATTCATCCACCTTGTAAGGTGGAATGCATACATAATAATACTTATTTTTAAGTCATAATGAAGACAACTCTTTGTTGACTCAAAGTGTGGCCAAAATTTGAAAGTTGTTATTTTAAGAAAGATTTCCATTTTAAAATGTCAACTTATAGTTGAACAGAGTTTTTGTTCCATTTGGTTTGGATTCTGAGAAAACTTTATTTTTTGATATGTCTGAATGTCTTCTTTTCAAACTTGGAATTTTCAGGAGTCTAATAATAACTGAAACCCATTTTTTAAATCCTGCCAAGAAGACCCACATTTCTGTCTGATTTAACTAATGTAACTATTAGATTTAATCTGTTTAGTTGAGGAAAAATTAGTTTGTGACCTCAAATGGCTGTCTGCATTAATTATATCCAAATGAACAGAATGGTTTTTAGAACTTTTTTGCTATCAGTTTTTCTTGTTTGATTAATTTTTTTCTGTCTGTTTCAGAACCATTAGGAGGTTAAAATAGGACATACATACCCCACATTTATCCACATATATTTTGATACTTTCTCTCAGGATAAAAAGTATTATACAACTCAGGCACAGACTTGGAACCTACCTTAAAGAACAAAACTACATATTATGACTTTATCTACATGATCTAAGTGTGTTCCATGCATATAAAATGTGAACATGTGTATTTATACAATGTGATTATAGAGGCTGGCAAATTAGAAGTTCATAGGGCTGCGGTTTGGCAAGTCTGAAACCCAGTGGGCAAAGATCTTGGGTGTCCCCTTAACTAGGCTGAAGACTTTTCTAAATAAAGGCTTCATTTCCAAATCCCCTTTGCATCTGTTTCAGACCATGTTACTGAATTCTGGCCAGTAGCATGTAGACAGAAGTGATGTACACAGCTGCTAGGTGATGCCCTTGAAAAACTGGCAGGTATATTTCATCTTCTCTTCATACTACCTGGTTCAAGAGCAAATACTTTCAAAATGGTCCTAACTATGTAAACTTTGTTTACTCCTTTTTTTGTTAGTTTGTTTTAGAATCAATCGGGGAATAACTTAACAAAAACTAAATTGTGGTTATTTCAATATTTTGAATATAAAATAAATGGTAACACTGAAAGTAATTTGAAGTGGAGAGCCAAATACCATGTAGTTGGTACTACAGCAAAGAAGTACTTAAGTATATAATTGAATGTACAATCAAGAAGAAAGAAATAATAATATAATTTTCAAATATCAACAGAAAGAGGGTGGTGCTAAGATAGGAATAGTAAAAGTGAATTGTCTTTTTAAAAAACGTTTATTGTTTATCATATTACAGTATTCCCAATTTTCTCCTTTATCCCCCTCCATTCTGCCCACTCCCCACTTCCATAGTCATCCCCTCACATCATTGACCATGTCCATGGGTCCTTCATATATGTTCTTTGACTAATCCCTTCACTTTCTTTCAATCAGTCCCACCTCCCTCATTCCCTCTTACAGCTATCAATCCATTCTATGATTCGATGGCTCTGTTTCTATGTTGCTCATTAGTTTATTTTGTTCATTAGATTCCTCTTATAAGTGAGATCATCTGGTATTTGTCTGTCACTGATGCGCTTATTTCATCTAGCATAATAGTCTCCAGTTCCATCCATACTGTCATGAAAGGTTGAAGCTCCTTCTTTCTTTCTGCTGAGTAGTATTCCATTGTGTAACTGTACCACAGTTTTTTAATCCACTCATCTACTGATGGGCACTTAGGCTGTTGCCAGATCTTGGCTATTGTAAATAGCATTGCTATGCACACAGGGGTACCAAAAATCTTTTGAATTGCTGTTTTGGGAATCTTAGGATACATTCCCAGCAGTGGAAACAGTGAGTCAAAAGGTACTTCCATTTTTTATTTTTTGAGGTAATTCCATACTGTTTTCTGCAGTGGCTGCACCAGTCTGCATTTCCACCGACAGTGCATGAGGATTCCCTTTTCTTTATACCCTCACCAGCACTTGTTGTTTGTTGAATTATTAATGATAGCAATTTTGGCAGGTATGAGGTGATATCTCATTGTTGTTTTAATTTATTTCTCTTTGGTGGCTAGTGATGCTGAGCATCTTTACATATGTCTATGGGCTTTCTGTATGTCCTTAAGGATGCGTCTGTTCAGATCCTTTGCCCATTTTTAAATTAGATTGTTTGTCTGGTGTTGAGTTATATATATTCTTTATATATTTTGGTGATTAAATCCTTTTTCAATATATTATTGGCAGTATATTCTCCCATACAGTTGATTCTCTTTTCATTTTGATGATGGTTCCTTTAGCTGTGCAGAAGCTTTTTAATTTGATGTAGTCTCATGTATTATTTTCCTTTATTTCCCTTGCCCTAGGAGATATATTGGCAAAAATATTGCCACATGAGATTATCTGAAATGTTACTGCCTATGTTTTCTGCTACGATTTTTGTGGTATCATGACTTACATTTAAGTCTTTTACCCATTTTGAGTTTATTCTGTTGTATGGCATAAGTTGGTGATCTAGTTTCTTTTTCTTTCTTTCTTTTTTTGTTTTGCATGTACTAGTTTAGTTCTCCCAATACCATTATTGAAGAGACTATCTTTACTTCATTGTATGCTCATGCCCTCTTTATCAAATATTAACTGACCATAGAGAAATGGGTTTATTTCTGAGCTCTCTATTCTTTTCCAATAACCTATGTGTCTTTTCTTGTGCCAATACCAGACTATTTTGATTACAGTGGCCTTGTAGTATAGTTTGATATCAGTTATTATGGCCCCTCCTACTTTGATCTTCTTTCTCAGTATTGCTGAGGCTATTCAGGGTCGGTTTTAGTTCTATACAAATTTTTGAAATATTTGTTCTAGGTCTGTGAAATATGTCATTGGTATTTTAATAGGAATTGTGTTGACTCTATAGATTGCTTTGAGTAGTATGGACATTTTAATGATGTTAATTCTTCCAATCCATGAACATCATATATGCTTCCATTTATTTGTACCTTCTATTTCTTTCTTCAATGTTCTGAGGTTTTCTGAGTACAGGTCTTTTACCTTCTTGATTAAATTTATTCCTAGCTACTTTATTTTCTTGTGTTGCTATATTAAATGGTATTTTTTCTTAGTTTCTGATAATTCATTATTGTTGTACAAAAATGCCATCAATTTCAAATATTGACTTTGTAGCCAAAGTCACTTACTATATCAAGCAGTTTTTTGGTGCTTGATATGGTGCCATCATAAATGGGTGGTGGATTTATCAAATATTTCTTCCTAATCTATTGATATGTTTTACTTTTTTTATGGGAGTCAAGATAAATCAAGAATTAGAAGCTTAAGTTTATAGCAGAGAATTTTATGTTTACCTGAAGAATCTAACAGAAACCATTGAAGGTAGTTGCCTCCAGGGAATGAAGTGAGGTGGACGGTGGGGTATATGAGTGGGAGACTTCTGTGTTTCACTTTATGTCTTGCCACATGTACAAATATACTAGCTGATATAATACTATCAATAATAATAAGTTACATAGCCATAACTAAGCTTTAAAAATGCCATCTAATTTTATTGATGTAACTTTTCTCCACATAACAGGGTACATTTGCATGTAGTATATCAGTCTGATCCTCTCATTATAATTCCAGGAATATGGACTATTCTATTTTAGAGAATATTTACAGGAAAATAAATGTAAACATTTTTTCTCAGTTATTAAAAAGTTCTAAAGCCCATCACTGGATGGGATGCCCTCCTCTCTCTGATCATCAGAATGATTCAGAGGTCAAACATTTCTGATTTATTAGGCTTATTCTCTTTAGGCAGGCAAGACTGCACTTCAGGAGTTGGCCAATTTCTCAGAAATTTAACTGGGCATTCTATGTTTCTTTTTTGCTAATTCTATCAACTTTATGTAGAAAGCCATCTACTCTTTGGGACCAACTAAATCTGGATATTTAATCATGGTATACTCCAGTACAAGAATAATGTTTTCTTTTTGCTATGTCAAATGCCTCTTCACAAATATAATATCTTGAAAGACCTTCACAGACCAACTATGTATAGCTTGCAAGTTTCTCCTATTTTTGTATAACTATCTGCCACAAAATATAACTCAGATATTAGTTATTTGCTACTTAAAAATTATATTAGTACTTATATATGATATAGTTATTTAAGCCAACTAAACATAAACACCTGACAAGCAGTGATTATAAGGAAACAACCTTTTCTGCATCTCTGTCAGTATGTAAAAGAATAAAGATTTGCAGATAGAGGTTTTATGAACATTTGGTGACCAAGTCATTTGGTTATCTGTGGTTCCATTATCTCATAATTTTCTCTAATTTAAGGTGTAATATTGCTTATCTACCATCACTATACTTGTATAGTATTAGAATGAAAAACACAATTAAAAGAATCTTGAAAGTACCTCTGATTAAGTGGATCCCAGAAATTAATGTATTTTGAGGGGTGCTATAAATATTTATCAATAATAGCAGTGATTATTTGAGCAAACCATTGTTTTCATTATTGTGTCAGTGGAATTTTGTTTCTTTTAAGACCATTGAAAAGGCAACTGTCTCAGTATGGAATGTTTTATCCTCCTCTTCCTATTCCTATAAGCTCATTCTGAGCAAAGTCCATTCCAATCAGTTTGAGTCATTATTTTACAAGATTGAAAGATGAATATTTTTATTCAACAGATATGAATTCCATGTCATTTCTCAAGGACACAGAAAATTTGCAATGGAGAACAAAATTTCTCAGGAAAAATAGTTTTAAGGCTCTTTGTCTCTAATACCACTCTCTTGGTTAGCCAACACCATATAGCCAAGAAAGTAAAATGAATGCAGTTAAGTAATTTATTTTCAATGAATTAAAATAAAGACTCCCTAAAGCTTGTGGTATATGAGTCTAAAAGAAAATAACACTAGAAATACTAGACCTTCTTCCTATCATAGATTAGAGTCAAATATAATTATGACTGCTGCCATGTCCCCTAATAAAGTGAAAAATATTCTATAAAAATATGTAGCAAAACACTAATATATCCATATTCATAATGCCTTGTGTTGCTAGTCATTTCATATACTTGTGAAGGAGATAACTAGATTGCTTCTTTTAATTCAGTTATAAGGAAACTGAGCACTGTGTGTAATGTTTCAAGTTGGTTAAGCTGGAATTATACTTCCCAGAATACTTTCCCCTGTATAGTCTGGTTAGAATCAAACAAAAGAAGACTTTAGAAGGCAGAAATGAAGCAGCGACCATTGCTCACTGAAGGGTACCATGGTTAGGTGTGGTGACAGTTACAGAGATGCTGACAAGTCCTTGCTGGTCCTCATTCTCCTTTAGTCTGTGTCTTACTCCTCTTCCTACCTGCTTTCCCTGTGACCAAGTATGGCCTGAGGCCCACACCAGAGGCCCAGAGGCTCTGCTACAAACCCATAGAGGGAGCAGCCACAGAGAAGTGAGCTTCCCTCTCCTCCTGGTTCTTTAGAGTCTTCTTCTTGTGGCTGGGAATGTCTGACTTCTCAGACTGATTGAGCACACATCCCCCTGATCTGACTCTTCCCAGTACCTTCATTTCTCTAGCCTCTCCCATAACTGAATGTCTGCTAACTATAACAGATCTCTTACCACATAGCTTCAGGTGCTAAAAGTCAGAGAATTCCTGAAGCCTAGTTCAGCTGAACAGCAAAGCTCCCTGTGAGAACCAGCCCACCTTCAAAGTGGCTAACTGCATTATGCAATAGACCATGCCCTTGCTGCAGGTAAACTTGAGAAGTTCCTGTGTTTACCTTTGAACATAACAACCAAATATGTATTAGCGGTGTACCAATGAGTAATGGGAACACCTTGGGAAAGAGACTCTCATCTGTGAGGGAAGCTCATACACAATGAAGATAGCTCACAAAGTCTTGCCTCATTGAAACAGTGATTTTAACTCGTGTGGAGGTGTTGCTGCTAAAATTGCATAGTAGGTGCCCTGTATAGGTGAAAGCTCACAGAAATTATTGCAATAAAAGTAAAAATGATATGAATTGATGATAGAAGGGGGCAGAATCTTTACAGCCTATAGTTTAAAAGGACTTGACACTTTTGATGGTGTATGCTTGAGTATCTGGATTATTTCCTTCTTTGGACTGCTAGAATCAACCTTGGAGACAACCCTCATTTCTCACTGTTCGGGATCCTGTCATTGCCTTGCCAGTGCCCTGACTCTGCCTGAGGGCTTTTATGCGGCAGTGGGAGCCTGTTGCTTGCACATAGGCAAGACCAAGATGGAGGAGTTCGATGCCTGGAGGCATCACTTGAGGATAGCTGGGAGTCTGTGAATACCTACCCTAGCTCCTCCAGTGGGGTGATTCTGAGGCAGGTGTCCCGCACTGTGTCCCAGAAGTGCCCAGGGGCAATGTGTGTGAGAACACATCCATACTGGCTACCCTTCTCTCTCGCCTGTCTCACTTCCCTGCTCTGCTGCTGGTGTTTCCTGGGATCATGCTCCAAACAAACCACTTGCATGTTGAGTCCTTGTCTTAAGATTTACTTCTGATGGATTAAAAATAAGGCCTTGTTTATGCACTTAGCCGGCTATGATTCTTTCTGGTGATTTCATTTTGCTGAAGATTTATTAGTAATGTTAAAATTTGTATTGTGTAAAAAGAGGAGGGGAAAGGGCTTTGCAGGTAAAGCAAGGATGTCTAAGCATAAAGTACACTAAAATATTAAATTAGAAGCTTCAGTGAAAACCACAAAATGAATTTCAGTTCTCAGAGGGTGTTATGAGGCCCATAGGTGGGTAAGAGGATCCTATCTCTTATTCTGAGGCCAATGAGAGTAGCTTCAACAGGATGCTTTGGGGAGCTTTGATATGTGCTTCTGAAAATAGGGAAACACAATGGATGGCACTTGCCTCCTGTCTAGAAAGGTAAGAGGTAGAGAGTTAGCAGCCTGCTCCTCTGAAAGCAGAGCAAGGATAGATACTGCAGTCTTGGTTTTGCCCAGTATCCCACTGGTAACTTGACAACATACCTTATAGTGACTAACAAAGAATGTGAATTTCTGGTGAAATGAACATCGGGCCTGTGCCTAAGAGGAAGGCAGTGCTCACCTTCCCCTAGATCATGAAATTAGGAACACCTAGAGAGGTACGTGGCCTCAGCAGAGAGAGGCTAGCCTTAATAACTGGATGTCTAGCTGTTGTGAAGTAGGATTGCTGGATTTAGCAAATACAAATTCAGAATGTCCTTTGCTCTACAAAAAATTTTTGCTTAATGTAATCCCATTGGTTTATTTTTTTTCTTTTGTTTTCCTTGCCTAAGGTGATATATCAGGAAAAAAAAATATTGCTATGAGGAATGTCTGAGGCTAACCCAATAAATTCAATTAAAAATACAGAATACCCAGTTAAATTAAAATTTTATCTAAACAATTAAATATATATTATGTATATACTATGCACATTTTAGGATATACTTATGTCAGAAAGTTATTTATTATTTAGCTGAAATTTGAATGTAACTGGGAATCCTGTATTTTACCTGGAAACCCTATTTCTATCTTATTTCCAACTCCTGAGAGAACTAGAAGTAAATGTAAAAATAAGTACATGTTATTAATCTGGTTCAAAAATAAATTCTTGGTGTAGAAGTTGAAGGCTTTGATATATTTCCACATTGAGCTAAAAGTGAATGAAAACTTAATGCTCAATGTCATAAATTATTTTATTTCTTTAACTAATTAATCCATTTAATATGTACTTATTGAGAATTTACTATATATTAAGCACATTTTCAAGTAATAGGAAAACAGCAGTGAAAGATGAAGACCAAGTTTTTGACCTTACAGAGCTTATATTCTAGTGCTGCATATGTACTTGGCAAACAAAATAGAACTTGGCATCAAGAAAGCCTGTAAATTTTTGAAGTAGGTAATGATTCCTGCCTCAGACCTCTCAGTTCTTGCCTCACTGCCCTGTAGTATCTAACACTCCCCCAGAGACACTGTCAAAAGGCAAACCTTTAGTATCATCACCGCTGTTCCATTCACTATGATCTGTTTGCAGATGGTATTTGAGCAAAGAATCCTTGCCTAGACTTGGTGATATCTATATCTATATCATTTATATCTATATCTATGTATACCCTCTATATATACCATACTCCATTTCTATATTTTGTATATACATATATATCATACACCATTTCTAAAAACTATGAAGAAGCATGACTCATGTCTGCTTCACTAATTTATTCATTTACATCGTGCAGTCGAAAAAGAGACATAGGTTGTGATGGTGTGGGCCCACAGCCCATAGGGCCATAGTTCTAGATATGATGGAGTAAAGGAAGTATAAGGTCCTTGATGCAAGAAGTCACCCATTCAGAGATGTCAAATTGTAATGTCATCATATACTGTACTGTTAAGAGAAAATAAAAAAAGGAGAAACAGGATATACTTCAGCTCACTCTGGTAGAATTTAATTACAGTTTTGCTTCCTCCTTAATTTTCTAAATCTCAGTACCATCCTCTGTGAGGGACACAAAATGAAAACAAATATAGGGTTTCTAGCCAAGATGGAGGCATAGGTAGAAACTCTTTGCTTCCTTAAACAACCAAAAGGAGGATAACAACCAATCTAAAATGAATAAACAACCGGAAGTTCCAGAAAATCAAACTGCATGGAACTCCAACAACCAAGGAATTAAAGAAAATAATCAATCAGAACAACCAGACCAGTAAGGCTTGGACTGCACAGCCAGCCAGCTGAGAAAAACCATGGAGAGGCAGCAGACCTGGACAGTGGGGCTGGCTGCAGGGAGGCGGTAGACAAGGGTGTGGCTTACTTAAGGGGAAAGTAGACTACAGTGGTTGCCATGGTGAGAGAAACTCCCAGTCTCATACAAATGTCCTTTGGAAAGTGTGCTAGGAAAGAGCAGGCGAGCTGCATTGTTCCCTCTCTGACCCTTTCCCCACAGGCAGCATCACAGTGCATCAGAAAGGGTTGCCCTGCCCAGATGAATACATAGGGTCCCACCCCCTTGCAGCTTATTAGGTGCACCAAGACAAAGAATAGGGCCCAAATGAAAGAACAGAGTAAGATCTCAGAAAGAGGACTAAGTGATGAGGACGTAGCCAACCTATCTGATGGAGAATTTAAAGCCCTAGTAATCAAAATGCTCACAGATCTGATTTGCCTTGGTTGAAAAATGAAAAAAACAAATGAAAGATACCCAGAATGAAATAAAGCAAAATATACAGAGAACCAACAGTGACAGGAAGGAAACCAGGACTCAAAGCAATGAGTTGGAGCAAAAGGCAAAAATAAACATCTAACCAGAACAGAATGAAGAAACAAGAATTCACAAAAGTAAATAGAGTCTTACAAACCTCTGGGAGAACCTGAAATGTTCCAATATCCAAATTATAGGGGTGCCAGAAGGAGAAGAACAACAGCAAGAACTTAAAAACTTATTGGAACAAATAATGAAGGAAAACTTCCCCAATCTGGTGAAGGAAATAGACTCTAGAAAGTCCAGGAAGCCCAGAGAGTCCCAAAGAAGTTGGACCCAAAGAGGAACCCACCAAGGCACATCATCATTAAATTACCTAAGATTAAAGATAAAGAGAGAATCCTAAAAGAAGCAAGAGGAAAGGAGAGAGTTACCTACAAAGGAGTGCCCTTAAGGCTATCAGCTGATTTCTCAAAAGAAACCTTGTAGGCAAGCTGAAAAGAAGTATTCAACGTCATGAAAGTCAAGGACTTCCATCCAAGACTACTCTATCCAGCAAAGCTTTCATTTAGAATGGAAGGGCAGATAAAGTGCTTTTCAGATAAGGTCCAGTTAAAGGAGTTCATCATCACCAAGCCATTATTATATGAAATGTTAAAGGGACTTATCTAAGAAATGGAAGATAAAAAATATGAACAGTAAAATGAAACAAACTCACAACTATCAACAAATGTACCTAAAAGAAAAGAAAAACAATGAAAATAAAAACTAAGCAAATAACTAAAGCAGGAACAGAATCAGAGAAATGGACATCACATGGAGGGATTTCAGTGCAAAGTGGGAAGGGAGGAATGGGAGGGAAAGGTACAAGGAAGAAGAAACATAATTAGTAGGCATAAAATAGACAGGGAGAGAGAAAAAATGTGTAGGAAACAGAGGACTCAAAGAACTTATATATACAACCCAGGGGCATGAACTAAGGGGGAGGAGGATGCTGGAGGGCTGGTGGGGCAGGGAGGAGAGAGAACAAAGGGGGAAAATTTGAGAAAATTATAATAGCATAATCAGTAAAAAATACTTAAAAAAAGAAAACAATATAGATACCAAATTGCAACTACAAACATATAGAACAAACCATATGTGGGATTAAATACAATGGGTTGGGGAAATTGGAGTCTGTCTACTGTGGCTGATTGTCCATTTTTAACTTGACACTTATTTAAGTGAAATATCTTAGGGGAGAGTATTATATTTTAATGTTTTATTCTAAAAGAAACATATTAGGACAGTTTGTATGCACTTTCACAAAATATATTTCACAGAGTACATGTCTGCATTAGCCTTAATATACATAATATACATAAGTATATTACATAAGTGTGTAATATACATAATATACATAAGTGTGTGTGTGTATTTAGATGTCTTTCAACATTGCTATCTTATAAAATGCTACCTGAACATGGTGCAAATTTGATTTTTCTTTCTGATGTTAACATTCCTCTTCGCTCTGATACAATATTCAGTTATTTCTGAAGGGAAAAAACATGAAGTTCTATACTGTATGCAGAATAGGAGAAATCACATCTGTATCATAATAAGTCGGAGCTGCTCCACAAACCATGATCCATAACGATGATTCTATTTCTAAAATTTTCTCATTGTAAATTAAATAAAGGGTTTTTTAGTCCAAATTTCATTTTCCTTAGAGGTGAGGCAATAGGCTCATAGATACTAAAGCTCCTTGTCAGTGTTGTCAGAGCAGGTTAGTAACGAGCTTCCAGGCCAGTGTTTGAGCTTCCAGGCCAGTGTTTGAGTTGCAAGAGGATGGGTGTTCATATCAGCAGTCACCAGAGTTGACACTTTGGCATCTTCTTCAAAGTAAGATGGGAGAAAAGAATCTACTCCTCTAACCTTCTCCGGAAGGACAGACACTGGTAATGTTGAGAAGTGATTTTGGAGGCAAAGCTAGGGGCTGTGAGACCACCATGTCCTTACAAACCTCAGAACAGTGCATCCCGCCCTCTGCAGATTATTTTGTGTAATTCGCAATCATTGAGTCTATTGATGCAGGCTTTTGATGAAATACATAAGCCTTCCCAGTTAGGTTCTAGGTCTCCTGTCTTTGCTTTTCAACTTTTCTTGTTGTGTTTTTTATAATACAGAGTCTCCTGGTAAGTTCCAATTGATTTCACTTTTTTGTTGACTTTGCTAATCAGCCAAGTAAGTAACTTCCCATTTTATATTTGCACTGGCAAAAGCCATTTCCTAAGCATTTTAATACTGGTTTTGAATAATAGTTACTTCACATATATCCCATCCCCAACTCAGACAAATGCAAGGATCCATTTAAAGATGTGCAAATGAGCATTTTGCTTATCAGAGCTTCTGTTTCCACAAAATTCAGACATATATGCTATAGTTAGTAAGACAGAACACTTGACCTTTATGTCACATAAACTTATCCCTAAGTTTTATGAGCATTCAATAGAGTTACTGTGTCATGAGAACTCGGAATTAAGTCTGAGTGGTGCTGTTGTGTCAGAACAAGTGTGAGGACAGACTTCAACAGCCAGGTAGCACATCTAGTCTTATATTCTATAAAATAAATTATGCATACTGCACAACTAATCATGTATACTACTTTATAAGTAGATGTTAAATGGAAATAAAAATATTGCTCTATTTTCCTCAGCATTTGTATGCATGAGGACAAGTCTTGACAGTATCTTGGAGGGTTTTTAATTTGGGTTTAGGCACAACCATGCGACTCCTATTTTCTCAGCCTGAATGAACTACATCTTTAGTTTCATAATGAGAAAATAACACAGTATCTGCATTCATTCCTCTGGCAGCAGCTAGTGGTTATTGCATTATTTTCTCAATCAAGAAGTATAATTACTTTTGTCTTCATTTAATTACATTATGGTGATTTTCCTTCATAGTATTATTTTAGAGAAACTAATATACAATTCTATGTTTCTCTCATTTAAACTTATAATATATGGCTATATGCCTATCAGTTTATCCGCTAAAAGCTGCAACATATTCTCTTCAAAATGAATTTTATTTAATGTGGTCACATTATAAAATAAGAAGTATGTTCCTGAAAAGAAAGTTTTAAATAATGCTAACGTATTAGTTAGCTGTTGCTACATAACAAACTACCACAAAAAATTATGGACATGAAGCAATAAGCTTTATTTTTATTCACACATTTATCATCCAGCTGAGGTGGTTCTGCTCCAGGTTTGAAGGTTGGGTTTGGTCTGCACCACATTCTGGGGCCCAGACTGCAGTCATTGCCTACCAAGGGCAGGATACTCTCATATCAGGGGTCAGAAGTTTCCAGAGGGAAAGTGAAAAACAAGAGATAGCTCTTGAAACCAAGCTTGACACAGGCACAATGTCACTTCTACCCACATTCCATTGGCCACATCAACTCGTATGACAAAACATCAGTGACAGTAGAAAAATAAAAATGCTTCTCCCATAACCACACCTTCAGCTTTAAAAATGTAGTGGATTATAGTTTCTTGTCTAAAATTCACAAATGTTACTTGAAATAAAAATCTGTTATATGTAGTCAAATTTCAAAACAAATGATACAGAAAATGGAATGAAAGTAACAAGTTTGGCAGACTGTGGTTCACTTTATCCCTTTTCCTTTGTTTACTTCCTGTTTAGCTTCTAAGTCAGAAAGAAGCTCTGACAGTACAGAGAAAGTTAAATTTTATCAAGCAGTGCAACATTTTAAATGCTTTATTAAATAGAAAACTGCTCAAATTCAGTTAAATATATCAAATTTCATTGTTGTTTTAATATTTCAGACAAATGTATTAAAATTTAATCTCATGGTTTATGTAATTACTGAACATAGAAAACTGGTTTAAAAAAATTTTGAAATATATTATTAAACGTTCTTTTATATGGCTGTGCTTTATCAAGCTTTGTATAAATGTTATATTCACATTTATTTGTGGACATATTGATTTTTCAATTTATTGATTGGTGATGAGGATTGGATGGGAGTAGGTGAGAGTTATATATGAAAGAAATTATAAATCTCCTCAGTAGAAAATATTTTTTAAAAAATACATTTTACTTATGAGAAAATCAAGTCATAAAAAACACTCTGCCAGGGCCTTGTACTTAACAAATAAGAGATGGAGATCATATTCTTCTCATATGTAAAACCAGTAGGTAAAACTGACACCCTTATCATGTGCCACACTGCTACCCTGACTGAAATATCTTCAAGAAGCTGTATTTTGTTGCTGCTTTGGTTATTTACATACTAATTGTTTTAATTTAAAAAGTTAAATTTTGACTGTGTTCCTTCTCTTTCAAAATAGCATAGATGCATATTTCTCTGCCATTCAGTGGGTACTAGATTATAATTTCCTTCACTCCCCTGATAACATAATGCAGTTCTTTCAGAGTCTTCTGAAGGTCTGCACATGGGCATTGAGTCATTGTTATTTGAATGACTGCCAAGATATATCAGTGACTATTTGTGGTTGACTTCAACATATATCACCTTTAGTTTTCTAATACACTCTAAATAGTTACTATTGGTAATGATTTTGAACCATCGATGTGTGTCGTACTACCACAGAAAATCGTTAAATGAAGGGATAGGGAAATCTCACTCTTCTGTGGGGGTGGTAAAAATGAATTATTTTTTAAAAGAAAAACAGCCTTTTATTAAGTTTATGAATAATAAGAAGTAATGATAAGTAAAAAATCAGTTTGATGTTATGTAATAGAATTTGTAAAACTGTCATAGATAAGAATATTGGTTTTGGCCTTGGTTGGTGAGGCTCAGTGGATTGAGTGCTAGCCTATGAACCAAAGGGTCACCAGTTTGATTCCCAGCCTAGGGCACATGCCTGGGTTGTGGGCCAGGTCCCCAGTAGGGGATGTGTGAGAAGCAACCACACCTTGTTTCTCTCCTTCTCTTTCTCCCTCCCTTCCCCTCTCTAAAAATAAATAAATAAAATCTTTCAAAAAAAACCCAGAATACTGTTTTTGAAAAGTGACTTGATGGGCTTTGACCCCATTTTGAAAGAACTTATGAATATTAAAAAGCAAAATATGTATAAGTACCCAATAGACAATGGAATTTAAATACAACATTGTTGGAGTTTTGTACAGTTGTTGATGGATTACTTATAGCTGACATGCCTTAATTGATTAGAATATATAAAGAATACAAGCCTTTTAGACCAATTTTAAGTTTATTTAAGTGAGTTGCAATTTAAGAAGACATCTGATTCCACTAAATCAGCCAAGAGTTTTCAAAAAACAGATGGCATTTTAAGCCAAAAGATAGTCCTTTGAAGAATCTTGAGACATGTAATTTCTCTGAATGCATGTTACCTTCAGCTATGATTTCCTGGAGGCTAGGGCTTCTGTCATATTCATGGCCTTCCTTCCCAAGCACAGTGCCTGGAACACTGCAGGTGCTCAATCAGTGTTTGAAGAGAGAAGGACATCTTGGAATGTTCCTTGAAATTTTATGAAAAAAATATTTGCTTAAGTTACTTTATACTCAGTTCTTTTCTCAGTTATTGCTGGTGGTATTGACTTTTTCAGATATAATTTGCATTATATTTATTTTAAACACATCTATGTCATTAGTCATTAAAATAAAAATGATACCTCATAGAAAAATAGTGAAACACTGCTATAAAAAAATTGACACCTCAGAAAGAAAAATAAGTAGATTTAATGTTTTATTAGTATAAAGTAAATTCTGTGTTTCCAGTTTTAAATTCTAAAATTCATACGCATGCTTGGATTCCGTAAAAAAAGATTGTGGTTGGCTACTTTGTTGTAGCAGATTTTTGTTACATTTGGTTTCATTTCTTCTGTTATGATTCTCTTCCATTTGTTACCTAGGTGTTGCTTTTCTTCTGTATTTTTAAAAATTGTTTTCGGGGGCAGTAGTTGTAATTCAAAAGAAAATCATGTAAGTTTACTCAAAAAGCATGATTTAACAAGGAAAATAAATCTTTCTTTACAAATGATGTATTTTAAATTATTAACATAATAGCATCTCAGTATGTCCATATACAAGTAAAATGAAATGTAATGAGTCTTTTGAGGAATAATTTTATGCTTTGTTAAAGAGAAAATTTTTCTATAATTATTCATTTATTACAAATAATCATAAATGTAACTATTCTGATAGTTTGTTGGAAGAAAATCTGTGGTATCTTTGCTGAAGCCTAGGGTTACCCTGATTTTTAAAAATAATTCATCTTACAGTAATGCTTAGTACTGTATGCTTGATATTTTACAGACAGGATAATTCATTTTCCACCAAATTATCTGCATAGAGGAGGTCTATCATTGACGATGGCAGAGACAGGAATACTTCACCTGTGGGTGATCACAATGAGTAAAACACTTCCTAACAATTTGTATAGGCAGTCCCACTGTTGTTTATTTGTTTATTTGTTTGTTTTCTGACTATAGATTAACATCTTGGCCTTTTTCCCAAGTATAGACTTGGGGAGAAATGTTCTCTTTAAGACAAAAAAAGATGTAGGTTATTGTCCCATTACTTCTCTCCATCTTTCCATTAATTGATTCCTCAGTGTGGCATATTTGGCAAGCTTCCTAGTATTTGAGGTTGGCCATCCTACTACATAGTCTAGAGTGCAGGAAATATATATGATATTTTACCTGGATGCTTTATTCAAAAATCAAACATTTATGTTTTAAGATTGAATGCTCCCTTTTGAAATCTGTAAAAGAATAAATCAAACAGTATAATGCATGAAATGATAATAAAGATAAACTGAAAGTTATCTATAGTTAAGGATGCTCACAAGAACGTATGTCTCTAACTACTACCAAAGTTTTAACAAAATAAATTTAAAATGATGCTATACTTCAACCATTCCCACTACCAGAAACACACAGTTTTAAAATTTTATGGCCTGCTGATTATAAGTTAAGGTAATCTGTTAAAATAAGAAACTATATTAATTTGCTGTAAATCCAGAGACTCAGACAATTATTTCAGATTTTTTAATCCTCCAAACACACAAACATGAACACATGGATACCACTACTATTATTCTCAGTAGTTTGTAACCTGGAGAAAATGCTTTACAGAAGTCACTTGGGAATGATGGAAGACAAGAAAGAAACACAGCCTTTGCATTTATCAATAGCAACACTTTACATTCTGCTTAAGTTTCTTATACTCTGAAGTTAGTTCTGGCTTTGTTCAGCTCATTTAGCTGGTCTGAAGAGAGGATCTTAGCACTAGTTTCACATGAAGTGTTTCCACAGGAAATAATGCTTTAAATAGCAATTTGATTAATAGAAGTAGACTCCAAAAGAGAAGAAAATGTTTATTCCCCCCAAGAGTTAATGTTTAGATCCCTTGTTAAAAGCGATATTTGCTATATAAAATTTTCTGTCCAGTTCAATTTCATAGAAAAATAAATAATTTGGTTTTAGAGATTGATGCAGAGAATATTACCAGGAAAATAATGAAAAATGGCATGTCCAGAGCTTGTCGTACATTGAAATACCATTTGTGTCTTTGTTTTGCTGTGAAAATACAGTGAGGCACCAAAACCCAATATATTCGAGTGAATGAAATTTATTTCGATTTTGTGTATTTATTGATCTCAAACATTCACATGAAATGTTAGTACATTCAATACAAACATGCACCACATTTTCCCTTAAGAATCTTGGCATGTATCAAGAGAGAAGTGATAGAAAGTTAAATAACAATAGGATATTAAGGAAGTAAGTAGCAAGCCCTGGCTGGGTGCTCATGGGTTAGGGAGTCATTACTATAAGCCAAGGTTGTGGGTTCAATCCCCAGTCAGGAAAATCAATCAATATAAAAAAGTAAGTAAAAGTTGAGTTGGTCCTTGATGATGGTGAGGAGGTGGAAAGATTTCTTTAAAATAGGGAATAAAAATATAAAATTACTTGATGTATAGAGTATGGATAGATATTTATAAAGCAAGTATAGTAAAATATTGTCAACTCCACAATGTTTTATATAAAATTCTTTCACTATTTTTTATGTATTTGAAAATTTTTATAATAAAGTGATGATAAAAGTCCAGAGTGTACAAGGGGAGAAGTAGTAAACTGCTCTGAATGGCATTTAATTTCCTTGCAGATGTAATGAAAAATAAAGCGTGTAAAGTAAGTTCTGTGAGTAGCTGGGTCATTAGTTCTTTCCATGCTTTGATCAGAAGACTGGAGAACTTAATGTTAGAAAGTAAATTACATTTTTCATCCTTTAGAAAATAACAGAATTTTCAACGAAAATTGGTTTAAATATAAGACGTTGTCATTGTATAGAACAAGAAAGCCAAAGCTCGGACAGACTTCAAGGTTTATCAGTTTCTCAATAATTCTCTGAGAGGCACATGGTCCTGCTCTCCCACCTAGAGCCTCATGTTCAACACAAGGCTTGCTCCTGTCCACTCACAAGATGCTGCCAGCAGTCTGGTTCCTACCCCCAGTTACTGCATAGAAACTGCTCCTCATGTGTTTTGTCCTAAACTAGACCTTCTCAGAGCTGAACCCCACTCCGTCAAGAGGTTGAGTGGATAGGAGCCCATGACTGGCTTAGAATCATCATGAAAACGGGAATAGTTCTAGTTCAGTAACACAGTATATGTGAAGAGACAAATAAATCCTCCTGGAGCCCTAAAGAATATTAAGGGGAGAACACATTTATTTATAAAAGCACAGTGCTGAGACTGCCAGGTACTTTTAGGAAAATTTTGTGTACATAATATGTGTTTGTAAAACAGGGCTATCTTTATGAAATGTTTTTTCCAGGATTATAAAAACAATACCTGTTCAATTTGAAAACTCTAAAAAAGCTACAGAATATAACAGTTATTTATAATTTTTCTGCTTAGTAATAATTATGATTAATATTTGGACATGTCCTTTAAATATTTATTTTATGTGTGTGTTTGTACACGAATATATTTTATACTTGCTATGGCATGAATTATACACTTCTGTGTGCCATTTGCCTTTCCCAGCCTTATATCATTAACATTTCTCAATATCTTTAAGATTTCTTTATTGATTTTGTCTTAATGGCTGTATAAAATTGTATTATATGAAAGTACAAGTTTATGTATAGTGTGGTATATTCCTATACTATAGAATGTTTAAATTGAATCAACTTTTGCTTTGTTACTAACACTGTAGTAACTATCTTTATAGTAAATGATTGTCAGAGCTCCTGATTATTTCCTTAGGGGTTTTTAGTAATCATTAAACCAGATTATGTGGCTATTTTTGATTCTCAGTACATATTGTTATATTAAGCTTGCTCTGTTTATACCTTTACTTGTGTGGTTATTCCATTGGTTCTAAGTATTACTGTCATTAATATAACTATTATCTAGAAACTTCCCTTTGGCAATAGTAGCATGAAATCTCACTTTTCAGTTCCAAGGGTCTCTCTAAGAAGTATAGCTACAGATGTTTTACATAACTTATATTATTTTGTTACCATCTTGCTTCATTACTCCCTTCTTTAGCATTTTTTACATTGAAACCATAAAGTGAATCATTTACCTGTTATGGCTTTTTATTACTTTCTGTATCTACTCTTTTATATTTCTTGATGCAGTATCTATGCAGGCTTTTGGATTTAAGCACGTGAACTTTTATACATAGACTCCACATAAAATATGCAATAATTGGATAAATGAAAGAGTGATGAATGAATGAATGAAAATGTAATATCTGGTAGCTCAGTATAAAATTTGCTGTGGTCTTATTAAGTCCATAAAATTTGCAAATTGCTTCATTAAAAAAAAACCTTTATAGGTTTTGGCATTTTAACGATGTTTACAGTGTTTTAGAAGAGACAAAAGATTTCAGTCTCGTGGCAGCTTGCCAGAACAGGGAGCGATTGGGCATACAATTACACTATTAAGTTATTAAAGGTAGTAAGACATTTACACAAAACAGACCTTGAATTGTTTCAAACTCTGTTTAGTTGAAAAGGTTAACAATGGACAAATCACATTCTTTAACTCCCTTTTTCATTTTAATTCACCTATATTTTCCTCTTGGCCACATTATTTTGGTGTTAAGTAAACAAGAGTTATAAATTTTCTTTGTTAAGTTAATAGAATAAGCTTAATGCCCACAGGTAAAAGAACTTATGATTAAAGTTCGCAGCATTAGAGAGAACAAATCAGTATATCCAAGTGTGAGAGAGTTGGGGAAAAAGTTGTTTCATTTCTAGAACCATAATTTTTGCCCCAGGATCTAACACTGTAGGAGATAATTTATGTGTAAGTGTCTTGAAAGTGTAAAGTACTATATAAATGTAAGGGATTAGTATTAGTAGTGTGATAAATCACATTTCTGAAGGTTGGTATAGACCATTTATATTTTTAAGTAGATGAATAGATAAAAAATATGTTTTTTCTTCAAGAATGGCTGATTTCTCCTTCTAGAGTAGTTGGAACACTTTCTTGGTTTGATTTGATTAATCCCTACACCATCCCGGTGATGGAGACTGGATGCTCACATTGCATTTTTATAGGTCTTGCTTACATGAAGTTCCTGATATATAGATGTCATCTTTCATGGGTGTGGCTGACTAGTCTTCCTCTTAATTTTCCTTTTATCACTGAATTTCAGATAGACACACTAGAGGGACCCTAGCAGGGAGGCTGCTGCAGACAGAAGTGGCTCTTGCCAAAGCATTTGAGAGTGCTGACAAGGCCTCTGAAGACTTTCCTGAGGCTTTCAGAGGCGGGTGGGGACAAGGGAGTTCTCTGAAAACTCAGAGGACTCAATGAGGCAGAAGGGCACCTGCAAAACTGACAAACTTTTTTCCCAACTTTCACTGAGTGTTTATATGCTTTAGTTTGATGTGAGAAAACTAATTATGGAACATTCCAGTATTCTCCATAAAAAGTGAACTCAGGGAGTTTATCAGGTCCAAGAGAATTGTAAGAAAAGGATCAATCCAAGGACTGGAGCAGAAAAGAGGCAGAGGACTTGGAGTCTGCCAGCTGGAAAAAAGTCAAAGCAACTGAAGAGTCCTGGAAAATAATAGCAGCTGCCTTGAAGTCTGCCTTCTGTTTTCAGTTTCTGCTTCTAGTGATGTTTGCAGATCTTTTCTTGCCTTTCCAAAGGACCTGTTCTCTAAACCACCAAAGAGGCATCAATGATTTTCCTTTCAATGTAGATACAGTGTAGGGGAATGAACGAGAGTTTTTGTTCTGTTAATATCAGGCACATACAGAACCTCAGGCGTAGAAAGATTGACTGCTCAAGATGACGGACGTAATAGTATAATATCTCCTTTTTCATTGTCTTTTCTACACAGTGTTTTAATTGGTCAAATGTAGCTGAGAGATGTGAAAAATCTACTTTTGAAAAATGTCAGTGCTTTCCAGGCTATACCTGTTTTCCCTAACATTTTTAGACATTATCAGGCCCTGCTGGGAGCAGCTGTGGTTTCTTGAGTCACCAGGTAGTAACTGCTATGAACTCCTTTCCCTTTTCTGCTCTGAGTCCTGGCTATCCCCTAAGAATCTTCCCTCTTTGCAGCCTTCTCAACTGGGTCTGTTTTCCTCCCATATGCTCTGTGCCACAGGTTCTGGGAAAGAAGGAAGGTGACTACTTTGTTCCTAAAAAACACTTTCAGACCATGGGCTCTCCTCTTCTGAAACACGAAGTCAGCTTGTTGGAAGCATATGCTTCTGTGTCCTCAGATTATACCATCTAAACTAACCTGTTTTACCCCTCATTCCTCCCTCTCAGCTACAGGAACCTGTGACATTTTTTTTTCCCATGACTACTATCTCATTTCCTGATGGCTTCAACAAGAATTGAATGAAGGTTCTTGGCTGGCCCATCTGTCACCTGAGCCCCTAAGTTCCTTGATAGTCTCTTCTTCAGTAATCTTCTGCTCTGTCTATCCTCAGTCACTCACTACATAACTACACTCCTCTGGGTCCTGCAACTGCAGTAACTATACCAGCTCCACAGTATCAGTTTCTAGCATCCCACTCTTTGATTGCCACTCTCTGTCTTTGCAGCTCATTCTTGAATCCAACAAACTGTTAACCCACATGGATCTCTAACACCCTAACACTTTCACCACACATCTCCATGTTCACACTTCCCAAGCATGGAGCTCACAAGCCATTGTGATGATCTCTCCAGAGTGCACACTCTCAAGTTCCTTGACTTCTTCTATCATCATCACCTAGAGATAAAAACATCACCGGTCAAGTCCGACTTTGTACCTACTCTCCATCCGCTCCCTGGCAGCTGAACATCAGTGGGAAAGGTGCAAAGCCACTCTCTCTGGTTTCAAGTGGGCTCTCAGCCTGCTGAAGCGTCTCTCCATGTTTCTTCAGTTATTATCCTGTCACCAAGACTACCACTCTATACCTGTCTCAAACATTAAACTCAACCCCAATTTACTTAGTCTCAACTTTTCCGAGAAAATAAAAGCCATGACGAGAGAATTTCATCTTCAAACTACTAAATCTACCTATCTAACTTCATCTTTACCCATACTTACTCTCTGGATCCCTGTCCCTCTCTCACTCCATGAGTGCTTCTGCCTCACCCATTTTGTCTTTTCTCCTGACTCTAATAATATCTCCCATCTTAAAAATGAAAACAAATAAGATAAGACAAACGAACCAAAAAGATCTTTTACTCTCATTCCTCATGTTTAGCCACAGCTCCAAGCCTTTAGAGCAAAACTTCTTGCAAGGCCTGACTCCATTAGCTCTCTACTTGTTTGCAATCATTCTTTCCTGAACTCAGTAGTCCACTGCAAAATACACTGCTGTTAGGTCAGCAGTAAGTTTCGTCTTGCCAGATCTCAGGGGCAGTTCTCTGACTTTATCTTAGTGCACATTTCAGCAGCATTTGACATAATGGTCATCTTCCCTTTTGAAACACCTTGTTCCCTTGACTTTGGGCATCCTTTACTCTTATTTTATTTTACTTCATTAGCTATTTATCCTTTTCTTGTTTCTATTAAACATTAGAGCTCTCTGGGACTGAGTTATAGGACCTTCCCCCCACCCATTTCTCTTTACTCCCTACATAGTAGTGACCAGGTCCACAGCTTTCAATACATGATTTATGTTCTCAGGAATCCAGCCCCTACCTCTTCTCATGTTCATACTCACATATATAACTGTTTATTCAGTATTTATGCTTTGGAGATCTATTAGGCATTACAAATATAACATGTCCAAAAAGAATTATGAATTTCACCCAAAATTCACCCTTCTCATATTCTTGTCTTAAAATTGGTACTCCTATTAACCTAGTTGCTCAGGTAAAAATACCTGGGATTTATTCTTGATCTCTCCTCTCTCCCTCCCTCCCTCCAACATTCTCTCTCTCTTCCCCTTTCGCCCTCCTTCTTGGTCTCCACATCTACTCCATCAGAAACTCTTGGTGTCTTTACCTTCAGACACATCTCCTTTGAAGTGTTTGTTGTATATCTGATTAAAAACATGTTGTTTTTTTACTAAATCTTTGGAGTTTATATTCATACTGTTTTTATAATATGGTGATAATTTGTGGTACAAGCTGCACTTTTTATAGCAGTGGTAGGAGACATTGTCACCATAACTTATCAATGTCAACACTGTTATGATGCAACATACATAATACATTTTATTCACATGACAATAATAGCTAATGATTATTAAAAACCTACTATACTGTGTGCCAGACAATATGCTAAGAGCTTCATATACATTATTAAATTTATTCTTTGCTATAATTCCATAAAATAGATAACATTAATTTTTTATTTTTTTTAATACTTTAAAATTTTATTGTTCAAGTACAGTTTTCTGCCTTTCTCCCCACATCTTCTCCTCACTCCAGCCATCCTGACCTCCCTCCCCTGATTCTACCCACTCTTGGTTTTGTCCATGTGTCCTTTATAGTTGTTCTCGAAAACCCTTTACCCTTTTCTTCCCATTATCCCCTCCCATCTCCCCTCTGGTTATTCACTGTTTGTTCTTAATTTCAATGTCTCTGGTTATATTTTGCTTGCTTGTTTGTTTTGTTGATTAGGTTCCTGTTAAAGGTGAGATCATATGCTATTTGTCTTTCACCACCTGGCTTATTTTACTTATCATAATGTTCTCCAGTTCCATCCATGATGTTGCAAAGGATAGGAGCTCCTTGTTTCTTTCTGCTGTGTAGTATTCCATTGTGTAAATGTATCACAGTTTTTTGATCCATTCATTTACTGAGGGGCACTTAGGTTGCTTCCAACACTTGGCTATTGTAAATTGTGCTGCCATGAATGTTGGGGTGCATAGGTTCTTTTGGATGGGTGTTCCAATGTTCTTAGGATATAATCCTAGCAGTGGAATTGCTGGGTCAAAAGGCTGTTCCATTTTGAGTTTTCTGAGGAAATTCCATACTGTTTTCCATAGTAGTTGCACCAGTCTGCAATCCCATCAACAGTTCACTAGGGTTCCCTTTTCTTCACAACCTCTGCAACATTTGTTGTTTATTGCTTTGTTTATGATGGCCATTCTGACTGGTGTGAAGTGGTATCTCATTGTGGTTTTAATTTGCATCTCTCTGATGGCTAGTAATGCTGAGCACATTTCCATATGTCTCTGAACCCTCTGTATGACCTCCTTGGAGAAGAGTCTATTCAAGTTCTTTGCACATTTTTTAGTAAAAGGCGAAAGATTTATACGATCTGAAGAGAAACCAGAGTATCTTTGCACATTTTTTAATTAGGTTGTTTGTCTTCTTAGAGTGGAGTCATGTGAGTTCTTTATATATTTTGGAGATCAAACCCTTGTCTGAGGTATCATTGGGAAATACGTTTTCCCATATGTTTGGTTCTGTTTTCATTTTAATGCTGTTTTCTTGAGCCATGAAGAAGCTTTTTAATTTGATGAGGTCCCATTTGTTTATTCTTTCCTTTATGTACCTTGCTGTATGGGATATATCAGTGAAAAAATTGCTGTGTGGAATATCTGAGATTTTCCTGCCTATGTTTTTCTGAAGGACTTTTATGGTGTCATGACTTATAGTTAAGTTTTTTATTCACCTTGAATTTGTTTTTGCATATGGTGTAAGTTGGTGGTTGTTTCTTTTCTTTTTTTTTTTTTTGCATGTAGCTGTTCAGCTCTCCCAACACCATTGTTGAAGAGGCTATTTTTACTCCATTTTATACTTCTGCCCCATTTGTCAAATATTAATTGACCATAGAGATGATCATTAAAAAACCTTTCTTATGGTCAAATTTATGTTTTAGGAAGATCATTGATGGCAGTTTGGAGGCTCAGTTGTAGTGAGGGAAAACACTGTGAACTAGCAGGAGTGATAAAACTGAGTGTAGGCCTGGGTAATTTTCGTAACTCAAGTAACTTCTTAGTTTCCCATCCCTGAAGTCATGGAGCAATCCTTGAATCAGTGAAATGTTTCTTCGTCACAAAATCAAATTGTAGGCATCTTCAAGTGCCACACTGAAGATAAAGTTATTTTGGAAATCACAGCAACATATGTATAACATGGAAGCTATTATTTTCTTATTGATCATTTCTCTTCTAGAGATTAATCTGAGACTTGGACATCGACAGTCTTGTGATTCACTCTTTACAAAGTAGTAAAGATTTAAAAATTTGAGCTGCTTTTTTCTAGCATTTTCCCCTTTGAATAACAATTCTGACATTTGTTTTATGTTCACATCCTCTCATCAAGAATTCTCCCTAATAGAGAAAATTTTCTACAATAGAAATGATATTTTTTGTGTGACTAATAACAGCTGACTGCCAAAGAATGACAAATAGGCTTTTATAGTTATAAAACTGTTAACCATAGATGCAAAATCATGCTATATCTGATATCCCATTCAACTGTGGCATAATCCTGAAGATTTACTCACCAAGATCTCATATTATTTGGTTTCCAGGATGCAGCCTAACTTACATAGAACCCCCAATAAGCTGTGAATATGTTTTCCTTAAAAAATTGTCATTAATTAAAAACTGTCTCTTTTTTCAAAAATGGCTTCCAGTTCTACCAATACACTGCTCAGTAGATTCCTGACAGAGGTCACAACCGGTGGTCCTATGGAATGAATGCTCCTTACAGGAATAACAACTGAAGAGTTTAAGTATAGGCTTTTGGACAATTGCTTAATAAAAAGTTTGGTGTACAGGAGATTTCATTTTCATTGTAATCTTCCATAATGCATAGTGTTATAAAAAGTCTCTCTCTCTCTCCACACACATGCACACACATACATGTACACACAGAGGCACAAACACAGTTTTATGGAAGAAAGGAAGATTAATAGTTTTGGAGAATCGTTTTGGCATGGTGAACACACAATACAATATACAAATGGTGTATTATTGAATTGTATACCTAAAAGCTATATAATTTTATTAACCAATGTCACCCCAATAAATTAAATACGTATAAATAAAATTTAAAAACCCAAACAACAAAAAATAAAATAAAATACAATATATTACATTAATTAGTAAGAGGTGCTGAGTCACAGACTTATAGGCTTATGAGCTACATGTTTTAGAGAAAGTTGCAGGAAATCAGACATCAGAGATAGTGAAACTCAACTAGATTCTTTAAACTCATGAAAAAAGATTGTCATGATGTTCATGTGAAGAGCTCAGCTGAAAGCAAAGGGGAGTAGATTTGAATTGCAATTATACACTTGCCAATTCTGTTTCTCTGGAGACAGTATGACATGTCTTTTTTAAGACCTCCCCACTCAGCAAAATTATGAAATCTGCCAAGAAGAAAAAGCCTGCCTGTCTTTTTTTTCAGTCATCCAGCTCTCTAAGAGCCCCTCTCCAGAGAAGGCTCATGTACCCCATTCTTTGGTAGAAGTTAGTATCTCAACAATATTTATTTAAAATACTTCACTGTATTATACACCTGAAAAAATATTGCAAGTCAACTATAATTAAAAAATAATTAAAAAAATTGTTTTAAAAGGTTACCTATCATCACCATCATCAGGGTCTTTTACCTTTTATAGGAGATACTTTAGAACTTCACAAAAACCCAGTGGGATTTAGGTTGAAGATTAATGACAGAGGTTTGGGTTAGTAGCCTTCCATTTCTTAAATTTGTCCACATAAGCTTTTTAAAATATGCCGTCATTTACAAAGTTGCTCAGTTAAGAAATTTGGGATTCCTCTTTGATATTTTCTTCTCCTTTGTGCTTCTACCACTCATCAGCATGATCCACCATAAATTCACATGCACGTACATGTACAGACACAGAAATCCAAACAATGTCTAAATATTGTGGAGTCTAGCTTCTGAAAGTCTCCCAAATCCACCCACTTTTTTCTATTACAACTGATGTCACACTAGAATAAGTCACAATCATCATTCACCCAACTAACTTATCACCCCACTTCCAGTATTTATCTGACAGCTAGAATAATCTGTTTTAAAAAATAAAATCAAGAGTGTTGATGGCCTGCTTGATACTCTTGCATTACTTTCTTTTGATTTTAAAATAAATTCCAGACATTTTAGCGTAACATGAAAGCTCCTGCATGATCTGGCCTCTGCCTAGCCTCCCAAACTGATTTCTTGCCTGTCTCTTCCTTCTATTCCTGCATCAGTAACACCAGTCTTCTCTCATTTTCTCCAAAGGACCAATCTTTTTATCACCTCAGGGCCTTTGAATATGCTGTTGTTTGTGCTTATTCTTTGTTCTCATGGCACCTTGCTCTTTTTTATTGTTGCACTAACTACAAACATTTGTATATATTATTTATTATTTAATATTTATTTTTAAGCTCAAATGTTAAATTCTCCTACTCATTTCTATGCCCAGGGCAAAATAGGCAATGAGTAAAAATTTGTTTAATGAATGAATAATTTTTTTAAGGATAACTTTTGAGAGAACTATGTGTCTTTACTCCTTAATATAAGAAAGAAAAAAAATGAGAAGAAATGGTAGCTACCTTCAGCAATTTGGAGATGTGTTATATAAAAAAGAAAAACAGAGAAATAGACTTACTCAGAGGTAGATAAATTAAAACCAGTGCACAAAATTATAAGGAGGCTGGCAGAGTCTGGCTTAGTTCTACAACTAACTTTCTCCAGCACATCTCGTCCAACAGTAGAGTGAACTGCTCTCGGGACTTAGTGAAATCCTTGTCTTTCACGGCCATTGGCTAGAGATGCTATTGTGGAGACTCTCGGACTGTGCGGGGTTAGGAATGTTGTTGCACGAGGGTCAGGGGGATCTCTTGCTCCCTTTGAGCACATTCTCCATAAGGAAACTTCATCTGCATTGTTTTTAGTGGTAATATGTTGATATAATTGTTAAAACTCTAGTGAAAAGTCAAGTTGATGAAACAGATTGAAATCGAGGCAGAAACATAGAGAGAAGTCCAATAAAGGCTGGCTGTAATTTTGGTGGTCGAGTTATCACAAACCAAGGGTTCAAGGCTCTTACCTCTCCCACTAATTCCTAGTATTGGATTAATCTTTCACTCAGGTAGAAGGCTAGTCTAGAAAACTAAGATATCCTCCAACTCTGAAAAGACCAGGTAAAAGTCAGGATTCATCCAAGGAGGCAAAACGACTGTGAACATTATGGATTAAGGAACTGACTAAGATTAGAGAAAGTTGTGGGAAAAGCTGGGAAATAAGGCCTGACAGGGAAAGTTGGAGGATCCGAGAAAGTCACATCAGAGCTTTCAAGGGACCGCAGGAAACCAGGCATGTCCTGCTGTCAGAGTGAGACTCCGAAGGGGAGCTGATGTTTGCATGGGGAGCTATTGGCCTCTGTGTTTCATGGTTAGACCTGGAGTCACTGTGAGGTTGGGCCGCAGTAGGGAGAAAGAGCTGTAAAAGTAGCAAGGGAGAGTGAGTATGAGCTGGAACCTTGATAGTCTTTACATAACCATGGTAACTTTCTAAGATTAATGGTTGCTTCTTTCCATCATGGATCTCTGGGTTGGCCAGCTGTAATCCAGAATCAAAGAGGGTGATTCTGGGAGAAGTAGGTCCAATTTAGCCAAGTTGACACAATACCCTATTTTCTTCTTTAACCAAAAGCAACAACTCTGTATTTTCTTCTTTAACTAAAGGACATCTCAACATTGCCATTAATTTTCTGCAAATTTAATTTAACCTAAAAGTAAATTAACTTTTCTCTTAGAAAATTGGCTATTTGCTACAACCTGCCTTTGGCAAGTATGCATGTTCTTGACTGGCAATTTTTATTTGTCTTCTTTCTTTTCCTTTGTCTTTTATAGGAATTATAATCAAGTTGTTTTTTTTTTAAATTTCTCTGGGTTAACAAGAAAGAATTCTCCTTTAATTTTCTTTGAAAATGCTAAACTAGCATACGAAACATAGGTGTTTGGTATTAGAACAACAGCATGTAGCAAAATATAATGCCATCTTTAATGAGGACATACATGCTAGGCAGTGGTTTTTCTGGTGTTTCTGTTAAAGGAAATCATACTGCATGAGTAGCTAGAGAAAAAGCATCACCATATATTTATAGAAGTCAAAGCAGCCGAAACTACTACATTTATTTCACATTCATCCTTTGATTATTCAAACATAGACCACAGGCTTATGCAATCACATATGTTCTTTATTCTAAATTTCTTCACCTGAATTTCAAGCTAAAATGGGATTGTGAAAGCAAAGGCAATTAAGGTCAAATCAGTGAATAATGCATTTGCTTGTCACTCCCACAAGAGGTTTGATTAGATTTGGGGATTACCTAGTGTGTTTTTTTAAAAGGATAACATTTGCCCATTTTTCCTTCATTTTCACAAATCCCACTAGCAACTGGTCCATTTGAATATGTGTACGAAAAGCTGTATGTATTCATTTTTTAAAAGCTTAGAAGTTTCTATTCATTTTAAATATAGTTTAAAATGAGAATGTTTTGGCTATGTAAGTACTCAAGGTTTAGAGAGAAATAATTAGTTTCTAGGTTAGGAGAAAGAGTTCATGAAGTACTTTTAAATAAATATGAAGATTGAGGAAGCAGGCTGAAGTATTTCAGAACAGAGTATACATCCAGAGAAGACAGTAGGAGATTATTATACCATTTTCAGCCATTTACCACTCCTTTCCATGTAAGAATATTACCCTTCCCTACCCATTGCCATATGACTTGCTGTGCTATAATGCAAATATCTTAGACGTATAACTTGCTTTGGCCAATGTAATATGAATGGGCATAATGAACATTGCAACCAAGTAGAAGTTTTAAGAAACATCACAAATTTTCCACCATTCTTTTGTTTTTCCTTTTACCCATGAACTCATCATGTCATTCTGATGGCTTCTCTTTAGGCTTAGGTTCTAGAAAATAAAACAGCTGACCCACGGTCACTAACATATAACTAGAGTAAGGTAGGAGCTGTGTGTGTGTGTGTGTGTGTGTGTGTGTGTGTGTGTGTGTGTGTGTGCTGTGTTTTATTAAGTCCCTGACATTTGGAGCCTGCTTGTTATCACAGCAAAAGCTGACTACTCTGGAAATGGGAAAAATTTGTACAAGACTGCTAACAATGGCTATTTCTGTAGTATTGTATAGTATAAGTTCCTATGATTTTTTGCTTTAACCTTCTTTTGTATTGTCCTTGTATCTGTATCATGAATTTTTTAAAAACCAGGAAAAAAGTAAGGCATGTTTTTAACAGTCTTTCAGTCCTTCTTTAACTCTAGATATTTGAAATAAATTTGAAAGAAAATCAAATTTGGACGACGCTGTTTCCTACATTCAGGACAAACTTAAAATCATCATCCTTCAAATTGACCTGCAGAATCAATGCAATCCCTATAAAAATCTTGCTGATTATGCAAAAATTAGCAAATTAATCATAAAATTTATATGAAAATTCAAGTGACTCAGTATAGCTAAACCAATCTTTAAAAGTATAAAGTTGGAGGATTTACACTTCCTGATCTCCAATTTACGGTAATCAAGATAGTGTGGGATTAGCATAAGGACAGAAACATAGATCAATGGAATGGATTTCAGAGCCCAGAAACAAATCTCACATTTATAGTCAATTGATTTTCAACAAGAGTGCCAAAGCAATTCAAAAAAGAAATAATAGCCTTTTCAACAAGTGATGCTAGGGCAACTGGATAGCTATAGGCAAAGAGTGAAGTTGGACCCCTATCTCACACCATGTACAAAAACTAAAATTGATCTAAGACTCAAATGTAATAGTTAAAGCTACAAAACTAGATAAGAAAATAAAGGGGTAAATTTTCATGACTTTGGATTAGGACAATGTTTTCTCAGATGTAAAACAAAATCATAAAGAACAATTTAAAACAAAATAGGTAAACTGAGCTTCACCAAAATTAAAAATGCGTGTGCCAAAGGAACACACAATCAAGAAACTAAGAAGCCAGCCAACAGAATGAGATAAAATATTTGCAAATCATCTATCTAATAAGATACTTATATCTAGAATACATAAAAAACTCTTAAAACCCAGTAATGAAAGGACAAATCACTCAATCTTAAAAATGGACAAAGGACATTTTTATAAAGAAGAGATTCAAATGGTCAATAAATACATGGAAATATGCTCAATATTATTAGTCACTAGAGAAATATAAATACAAACTACAGTAAAATATCTCTACACACTCACTAGGATAACTATAATCAAAATTACAGATAATAACAAGTATTGTTGAAAATGTGGAGAAATTGGAACCTTCATAGAAGGCTGGTGAGAATTTAAAATTAAACAGCCACTTTGGAAAACAGTCAGGCAGTTTCTCAAATGGTTAAATATAGAGTGACCATATGACCTAGTAATTTTACTGCTCAGTATATACCCAACAAAAATTAAAGCATATATCCACACAAAGCATATGTGTATAAATTGTCATATCAGCATGCTTAATAGCCCAAAGGTGAAAACACCCAAATGTCAAATGAACGGTTGAATGGATAAACAAAATATGGTATCTCCACACAATGGAATATTAGTAGTCTACAAAAAGGAATGAAGTAGTGATAGATGCTGCAATAGGGATGACTCTTGAAAACATAATGCAAAGTGAAAGAACCAAGTCACAGAAGGTTGAGTGTTGTATTATTTCATTTCCATATTTTTTGGATTATAAGATAAACATTTTCCTAACAAATTTGGGAGGAATAATGGTTGTTAATGCTGCTGTTGAGTTCTGCTTACATTTACACTGGTGAAATATTATGTTATTTATGTTATTAAATATTTAACCACATTTTTTGCTTCAAAATTCTTTTTTTCCTATTTTCCTTCTCTAAAACCTAGGTGCGTCTTATGGTCCAAAAATATTGGGTATGAAATGTCCAAAGTAAGCAAATCCAAATCCACAGAGAAAAAAAGAGATCAGTAGCCTGGGAGACATGGGATCTTTGGGAGTGGGGCATTAACTGCTAAAGAACAGTTTCATTTTGGTTGATTTTGGAGATGGTTGTACAAACCTGTGAAAATACTAAAAAGCATTGAATTGTCCACCTTAGGTGAGTGACTTATATCACTTGTGAATCATATCTCAGTAAAACTGTTAGAAAAAATCATCATTATCATCACCATTGTTTTTCTTATTGTTATTTTACTATTGCTTTTATTAATGTCTTTCACTGTTCCATCCTCAGAAATCTAATTGCTAGCCAGTTTTTTCTTCTTGTCACAAATGAGGACAGGGAAGCACTAGAAGTTTCCATTGGCAGTAGAAGGGAAAATACTAAACTCAGATTCCTCTTCCACACTGACCAGACTCTCCACCCTTACTTCTCATTGTGCTACTTTTCTCCATCTGCATTTTGTCATCCTCCATTAGGGCTCTCAACTTTTCTCCATAGAACCTTCAGTTTTCCACTTTTGTGCCAGTCTCTGGAATAGCTTCATCTCAAATTGAAATTAATGCATTCTAGTAAAAATGTATACACATTATTTAGGTGTAAGAGTTGTAACAGTAAAGACAGCTAAATCACTTAACCTATAAATTAAGGAGGTTATACTCTAGTAGGGGAAGAAACCATTAGGAGAACACACAAATAAAGAGCCACATAAGCATAATGTAAATTTAGGTAGTGATGATTATACTGATTGTGATTAAGTCATTTACCTGAAGCCTTTACATAAATAAGTCATCATTCTATGCTCAGAACCACATTCAAGGAATTTTCTTACTTTATCTTCTGTAGATTTTACTAATACTGAAAATAGGACCTTAAATCTGATTCATCTTTCATTTATTAATTCAACATATATTTATAGAGTGCCCACTATGCACCAGGCACTGTGTTAGATGCTCGGGATTCAATAGAGAGCACAACAGACTTAGTCTCTTCCTTTAGGGAACTTACTTTTAGGGAGGCAGACATTAAGTAAAAACTCATCAAAAGTGAACAACCAAGTTGTGAGTGTCATAAAGAGGACAAAGAGAAAAGGGTGAGATTGTAAAACGTGGAGAATTGATATGTCTGTAGGAAGTTAAGTGTCCATTAGCAGAACTAAAACAATAGTGACATATCACATAGTGGCTTTACATGTTTGCCCTTAATAAAATGGAGATAATGAATGCCTGTAATAGATCCTTCCCCTGAGAATTTTTTATGAACTTTATCAGTTACAGCCACCCAAATTATGGTCTGTTGGTTCACTATTTGGGAGTGTAATATTCTTATTATTTGGATCACCAATTCTCAATTCATTAGTATATTGCAAAATTCACACCACTGGCATGATTCAAAACAAATTCCTGCATATTGAGTCAATAATATATTCAAACTATTATATTGGATTTAATTGTACTAGTTTTATTTTGTATGGAATAAAATTTCTACTCATTTCTCTTATAATAGAGCAGTGATTATCAACCAAATTGGGAAGAAGGAGGAATATGGGAATCATCTGAGGGATTTGGTCAGATTACCTATTTTTCCCTATCCTGGTCCCAACTGAGAACCACAGTTCTGGAGAAAAATAATGGATAACCTTAAATATTCAGAATATGCTTTGATCAGATTGTGTTTGGATACCAAATAATTTAGTGACCATGATTTTGATTCACACTACTGCCTATATTTCAGCCTGTTCACAAGAATGCAGTTGCTTCCATGAGTCTTTAATTTACAACAACGAATGTAATATCTTGTAGAGCATGGAGGAGGTGAAATTAGCATGAAATCGGGGAGTCACTTTTCAGTATTGATGGTCACATACTAGTTGTTAATTTTGGGCAAAATTACATGCCTCATTTTCCTTAGTTATAATATTGGTTTAATAATCTCCTACTTTATAGGATATTGGAAAGATTAATAGAGATATTTTTATTTTATTTAGCATATATTAAGTCCTTTAAATACAGAAATAGTGGGGCTTACATTTCTTCTTTCCTAGAGATGCCTTCCTCTTGGATTCCATACTTATCAGTGGGTATCAATAATGGAGAAAATACTTAAAAATTTTCATCTTTGGTAGTATAAAAATAGGAAAAAATCTATTAATCATCTATCCTTCTATCATCTATTTTCTTTCTATTGTTTATAAGTGAAATACAGGCAGATATTTCTGTGTTAAGAATATATATATTTATTTTGGATATTAATCCATTATCATATGTATCAGCAAATATGTTCTTTCATTCAGTGGGTTGTCTTTTTATTTTCCTGATGGTTTCCTTTGCTGTGCAAAACTTTTTAGTTTGATGTAGTTCCATTTGTTTATTTTTTTCCTTTGTTTCCCTTGCTACAAGCAATGTCCAAGATTTTACTGCCTATGTTTTCTTCTAGGATTTTTGTGGTTTCAGGTGTGACATTTAAGCCTAAAACTGCACACTGAACACCGCCCCCCCCCACCATGCAACAGAATGGCCATCATCAATAAATCAACACACAAGTGTCAGTGAAGATGTAGAGAAGCAGGAACACTTTTGCACTGTTGGTGGGAATATAGAGCGGTGTAACCATAACTGGGCAGCACCGCGTCTAGCCTCTTGTTGCCATGTATATACATACTACAAAGTCTTATGAGGGAGGAAACAGATTTTTATTAACAGGAAATCTGATCCGAGAGGGCTGGAAATATAAGGAGCCAACCTCACTTGCAAATCACCATAAACCAGCCATCCCTGGAAAGATTAAAGTCCAAATAAACTCTCACACTCTCGGTCTGGGTGCACTGCTAGATCACTGTAGATGGTTAGGCAGGGAAAACTTTTTCCAGGAGCAGTTAAGGCCCACATGCTGTGCTGCACCAGGTTGTAGCATCTCAAATGCTGGAGCCTGGCAAGGCATGCCTCTCAGCATGGGACTCTGCCTCTTGGGAGCTGGCTTCCAAATCTGTGGAGCTTAAGACTTGAACAGTCCCAGCATCTGCCGCTTTCATTGGCAGATCGGTGGCAACAGCAGCTGTGCTGTCACTGGCGGGCTCCCGCTGGAGGAACCCATGCATGGGCTGTGGGTGGTTTTGTCTCCTTGCCATGATGGAACCATCACAGACAGGCCCGCAGTAGCATGGGGGTCGGGGGCAGACAGCTGCTACGACCTGCTGTGTGGGGGAGGAGTGAGTGGCCTGTCACCAGATCTTGCTCCTGGAGCCCACCTATCACAGCCTCCTCCCCTCCCTTCTGAACAGAGTTCATTGCGCTCCAGGACAGCAATGGAACACTCAGGGAGGGGCGAGGGAACCTTTCCATGTCACTCAGTCCCCAAGGCCTGGGGCCGAGAAACTCCACCCCTGTATGCTAGGAAGGAGGGAAGAATCCAAGAGAGCAACTTTTCCGCACACTCTCATTTTAAAGGCTCCGCTAGAATCCCCGGCACTGCCAGCATGCATCTTCCTGGTTCTCGGTACACCTATCAGGCAGCTGCAGTGCAGGGGCCACTCGTGCGCTGCCCCTGGCATCTCCCAAACCCTTGCCCATTTCTGGGGTGGGGGTGTTCCTGTTATACAACCACTGTGAGAAGCAATAGGAAGATACCTCAAAAAATTAAAAATGGATAGGCCTTTTGACCCAGCAATCCCACTTCTGAGACTATATTTCATGAAACCCAAAACATTAATTTGAAAGAACATAAGCACCCCTATGCTCATTGCATGTACAATCACCAAGATATGGAAGCAGCCCGATTGTCCACCAGAAGATGAGTGGATAAAACAACTATGGGACATTTACACAATGGAATACTACTCGGCTATAAAAAAGAAGAAACTTTTACCTTTCATGACAGCATGGATAGACCTGGAAAACGTTATGCTAAGTGAAATAAGCCAGTTAGAGAAAGACAAATACCATATGATTTCACTTATATGTGGAATCTAATGAATAAACTGAACTAATAAGCAAAACAGAGACAGACTCGTAGAGAGCAGGATGACAGCTATTGGGGTGGGTGGGGGACATTAGGGGGAGGAAAGACCGTCAAATGAAAAGGAAAAAGGACTCATGGACATGAACAACAGTGTGGTGATTGTGGGGGAGGGGAGTATAAGGGGGTTAAATGGTAATGGAAAAACTATAATAAAATTTTTTTTAAATGCTCAACTTGTCTAGTAATCTGGCAAAATGCAAATAAAGACAATAATGATATTCTATATTTATGTTAGAAAAAATAAAAATATTAATTTCTTCTCATGATGTGTAGAATGTAGTGAAATGGACATTGCCATACCTTTTTTGAGGAAAATTGAATTGTTTAAAAAATTTACAAAGTAATTACATAATATTTGTAAAATTAACAGTGCATGTACTCACTAATGACAGCACTCACATTTTGGAGAATTTATGCCATAAAAATCAGTTACAATACATAAGGATACATGTAATGTACCTTTTTTGGTGTCATCAATAATGGCAATAACCAGGAAATAACCTGAATATTCTTCAATAATAAATCAATTATAGTACATCCATTCTATGGACTATGATAAAGCTGTTTAAAACAGAGCATTAGGCTAGCATCTGCTGAATTGGAGAACAGTTACTTAATGGCAGGCTAAGTTATTCAGGAATGTGAGGATACTAGTTCGTATTGGAAAAAACTGAACCCTGTGTATGTGTGTATGTGCCTCTGCGAATCTATGAACAAGGAGGAAAATGTGAGGGGATGAACATCATTATGTGAAAGGTCTGGTCCTGGAGAAGAGCTGATGGAAAAGATGATAAACTTATCACTAAGTATTTTTGAGTTATTTCACGTTTCATAATAAGCATATAGGAACCTTGTAACTTAAAATTATAATGAAGACAAGTCAAATCATGAACAGTCCTGTATCCACACGCACAGCACAGGTCTGGAAACACTCTTGCCGAACTGCTATCTGGAGCTGTTAGGAGAAAAGAAGTGTTAGGGAATGAGGGAAGGGAGAGCTTTAGCTTTGTCCTATACATATTTCTATATTAATATGTATACATGTACAAAGAGTACTACCTTAGGTATTACTCATGTAAGTTAAAAATAAATATATAGCTTTAATTGTTTACACCCCTATAATAGAGCATTCCCCACTCCAATTAGTAGACAGCAGTTATTGATACAAACATTAACAGTCATAAGAGTCGTAATTTTTGGTTGAGGAGGATAATCACATATTAGCTAAAGACTGAATGCCTTGCAGAGATCTGTTGTTCTGTGAAAGCACTGACTGACCATAGTCCCAACTAGGAAATGCAAACTAATCCACAGATTCTTAACTCAGTTGCTTATCTCTTAGTGCTCCTTTAAACCTTAACTCCAATTAGAGATCATTTAGAAGTTTTTGGCTAGAGGGATGGGTGAAAGGGTGTCTTTATCCCCACTTAGGCAGAGGAAAGGTTTTAAAATGGAAAATGAGCAATTGATGATTGTCTTGCCAAGTGTAATTAAGAAAATTCAACAGCATGGAATTGTACCAAGCTCTGGAAATAAAATCTGCCAAATACTGAGATATGGCTTCTATGTAGCTGATATTGTAAATTCAGTATGTCGACTCCTTTGTCTGACTTTCATTCTTGAATAAGTTGTAGTCTCTCACATGAAGAGTAATATATTTTACATCTATGGCTCAAAGCAAAGAGGTCTCCTTCTGCCTCCCTCCCTCTTGCATTATCTGGGGCCTTGGTGTCAACTGTTTTAGACTCTACTCCCTCTGCCCCTGAGACCTTCAATGGTCTCCCTTCTAAGCTGGTCTCCAACTTCTTTTACTTCAAAGTTTGCTAGTCACAAGTTCTCATTTTTTCTAGTACATTGCTATACATAGAAAACTTCATGGGCTCAGAGGCAGGAAGTTTCTGGGTTATAGAAAGTTCTTACCTTCAGGGATTTAGGTGTTTTCTTGAAAACATGAGCCATGGGTTTTTGAAAAATTATGTAGCCATATGAAATAGCAGTGCAAACCATTATGTCATGAGCATTCAAAGTCAACTATCAGAGGAGTAGTTCAGACAGTGAGTGCTTAGACTTTTGAGAGAGGACAAATCATAAGACTTAGTCTATTGAATTGGTGGAGGAAGCTAGGAGATGGCAATTATGTACAAATTCTCTAAGATATGTGTTGACCTGAAATAGTAGACGTGCTACATGCATACAATAATACTTTAGATGGGGATAGGTATGTATGCCTCTGTACACAGTCATGTAAGAAAGACAGGAGTGAATTGTTCAATGGCGATGATGATATAGTTGAAGTTAAGAATGGTAATTAGCTCTTTTCTGCTGTACACCAGACACAAACTAACCCTTACATCCATGGCCTTCTTGTTTGATATGGTTTATCTTTCCCAAAGGCGAGGAACATTTTGTTGGATATTCAAAGAGCCAGTGCAATATAGTGAAACATTGTTTTCCCAGAGCCCCTTTTTTTTACTTCTTGAACTGCTTGCAAGAACAAAAGGTGCACTCCAAATCTAATGGCTTGTAATTGGCCTATTTATGAGCCACATAAATATGATACACACATGTTTACTCAAACTCTAAAAAGAACTAAGTCCTCCTGGAGAAAGAAGAAGAAAGATAGAATTACATGCATGGGTGGGACTAAAATTCCAGTTCAAAGTTCTGATGAGCGAGTAGATTCAGGGAAGTCATGTGGTGCTCTTGGGAAGTTAGAAAAGTAAATCAGTCTCTGAGAGTCTAGAAGGAACATGGAAGAAGACCATGCATGACAGTAAGCAGTGTAATGAAGAGGCTTTTGGAGACATAAAAGTGTTCTTGGAAGCCAGCAATGCAAAACCTAGGGAAGTAGATCAAGATGATAGGAGAGCCTCGGACAGTGTGGCTCAATTGGTTGGGAGTCTTTCCACAAATGGAAAGGTGGCAGATTCAGTCTGGAGCACATTCCTGCGCTTGAGGTTCTGTTGAGGCGCAGAAGGCAGACAATAGATATTTTTCTCTCACATTGATGTTTCTCTCCCTCTCTTTCTCTCTCTCTAAAAAAATAAAAGAAAAAAATTTAAAAAAATTTTAAGATTATAGAAGATACTTTTTATACCTCACCCATACCCCTTTTGACCTTAACATTGTCCTACAAGTGGGAATTTTGACAAGGAATCGTGTCTATTTCTTGACCAAAGAGCTTTCTCTGACTGGAGTCTGCTTAGAACTAGCATAGGAATGCAGAAACAGAATTTGAAGCTCTGACTCTCCCTCCTTATCCCCATCTCCACAATGATAGCACATTTTAAACAGTGATGTATAAATGCCCCAGCTCCATCCTTCCTTTAGTTATACAACAATGTTCTCAGAGACTTAGCTTAATTGTTTCTCTGGGATTCCTAGAGCAATTAAATGCAGTTATGTGCAGTACTAACAGGTGCCAACAAAGCCTGCACTGTTTACTTTCCTTTCTCAGTTGCACTTTGCCATTGCCACACTGGTCTCATCTGGGATTCCCTTCCCTACAAACCTAGCTGCACTTGAGTCTTTGTGCCAAATCTTACTCTGCAGGAATCTCACCTAAAATGAGAATTTGTATACAAAATGAATGGTCATAAACTTGAGGCATAAAAAAAAATTAAAAATTTTGAAAGTAAATAACAGGTATAATCAGACCAAAGAAAGTTGAGATATAAATGAAAAGACTAATTAATTTCTTTTAACTAAATCTCTTTTTAAAAATAAGTTTAGAAAACATTGTTATGTACTGTTTTTCTAGCTTAGGACTTTATGAAGTTAGAAGAAACATCAAGGTGTTTTTAAAAACAAGCTTCTGAAAACTGTTGTTTTAAGCTCAGACATATTGTTAGCTGTACTGAGGTGAACCCACGTCACTGAGATGCATTGTCTGGTTCTCTGTGGTTTCCTACTACAGTAGTTCCTTTTGGAATTAGGTGGTCTTTTCCAAAGAGCACTTGTTATGTGATGAAATAATGAAAAAACTGCTGAAACACAATATGCATTTTAAAATCTAGTAATAAAGGAAGTAATATGGCTGAATAATGCCTGGGCAGATTAGCTCTGACACTGTATTTGCTTTGTGTCCAACTTTATCTGGCAATGCATTATTCACTAGTACTATACACAGTACTTTATTAAGTCTTAATCAAATGCATTTTATCATAAGTGTCAATTCAGTGCTTTGCCATTGTATTTATACACTTTTAAATACTGAGTTCTTTGTAACAAATGATAAATGCTCAGTCTGAAAAGAATATCATATTTCTGGGGCTTGGAATGAGGTCATTGTGTAGGCACAGGGTGGTTTAACATCTATACTAAAGTCATCCGCAAACATATTATACCGCATGTTTTCTCTTCCTAATAAGCTGAAATGTGAAAATGTTCATTTAACTTTTTCTTCACTAATGTGAAAACCATGCAGGCATACTTTGGTTATCCATCCAGGGCATTTTAAAAGGTATATAGAGCACATATATAGAGTAGACATTAAAATTCTTGGTGATAGATATTTATTTAATAGATTTTTGGACTAAATTTTCAAACATGACTAAGAATTCAAATGAAGTAGGTTAAACATGAAGATTTATTTACAAACTGATGAAGGATTACAAACATGCTTTTGAAAATACAATTAATTAATAATGAGCTATATATTTTGTAAATGCAGTTGGGCCTTAGAAAGCTTCTTGGGTTTCCTTGATTTTCTAGGAAAGAAAATAATGTACAAAGTATACT
This sequence comes from Tonatia bakeri, assembly GCA_004024845.1. Classification (NCBI taxonomy): domain Eukaryota; kingdom Metazoa; phylum Chordata; class Mammalia; order Chiroptera; family Phyllostomidae; genus Tonatia; species Tonatia bakeri. The sequence continues at coordinate 161,662 of PVIA01000455.1, read as the reverse complement.
ATTAAACTGCATTAAGATCTTAGGTTTACTATTTTGATGATACTGGACAAGTTTAATTTTTAAAATATTGCTAAAATCTAAGTTGTTTGGTAGCCTGGTTCTTTTATCATAACAGTAACTGTAGATTTATAGTACTAGTTGTATTTGGAGAAAAAAAAATTACAACTATTAAAATCCTACAATATTAGTTTGAAGCAATTTGTTTATTCTGTAAGTAAATATACCAGAGAGACCGCATCAGGTTGGACCGCAGTCTCTCTGAGCGATTGCTAAGTGAAGCTGAAGTGTTGATGTGATAGCATTCCACACTCCAGGATGGCATTAGCCCCAGAGTAAATATCACGAGATGGACAAAGTTTTATCTGCCGAAGTAATGCTTAGACAAGTAAATATATAATTAATACTTACATGTGAAATAGTAAGATGAATCAGAAGCTTCCTTTACCTAATAGGTCATGTGGCTCACCACGCCACATGAATGATAATTAAATAATTATTTGTATAAACAAAAACAAAATAAAATTCCAACCATCTCTCAAATTAGCCCCCAAAAGATTATTGACTTTATGTATAATTCTATTTTAGAAATAATAGTTTGTAAAAAAAGGATCTTTGTTATGTCTAGAAATCTTAAAAAGTTCAGAGAACTCAGGGATCCTAGCAACTTCTATGCAGAATGGATTTGGAGTGGCTGCTACCATTTGTCGTTGCTTTTTTAATGAAAACCTCTGGAAACCATTGATGATTGGTGGGTATGGGTTGTTTTCATTGCCCTTTTAAAAACTTTTTCACATTTCACTGTGTCTTTTCCTTCTTTCTCACTTCATTTCCTCAATGTATAATTATTCCCACTTCAATTATTTCTTGCTATTTGTTTGGCTTTTCCCTTTTATCTTATTTTTTGGCCTATTTTGACCAAACAACTTTACAACTCATAGGTAAGCCTTGATTGATTAAAAAAAGGTTATGGTAAATTTTTAGATTTGATTTGAAAGATGAATAAATGTTTAAGCTTTTGAGATTATTATTTATTCATTTTTTAAAAAGCCACTTCAGCCCTGGCTGGCATAGCTCAGTGGATTGAGTGCGGGCTGCGAACCAAAGCATCGCAGGTTCGATTCCCAGTTAGGGCACATGCCTGGGTTGCAGGACACAGCCCCCAGCAACCGCACATTGATGTTTCTCTCTCTCTTTCTCCCTCCCTTCCCTCTCTAACAATAAATAAATAAAATCTTAAAAAAAAAGAAAACACTGTTTAAAAAAAAAGCCACTTCAATAATTTAGGGGATGCAGGATTAAACAAATTTAAATTGTTTTCTTTATTATAGAAATTCTCTGAAGCTTTAAATATTCTAATATGAGTTATAACTTCTGAGAGTGGAATATAGAGGATAGAATGTTTTTCCATCTTAGTTGCCCACAGAACCCCCTTTGTGCAGGGATTGGGAGCAATAACAAACTTTTATATTACTTAGTGTGTGCTGGATGCTGTTCTATGTGCTAAACCTCATAAGGAGAAAAAAAATCTTTTTTATAGACGTAGAAATTGAGTCACAGGAAGAGTCAATGTCAACGGACCCCAGGGACCAGGGCTGGAGATAAGAACCCAGGCAGCTGATCACTTGCTCCGTGCACTTATTTGCAGGTTTCTTAGGTTTGTCTACTGGCCAAACCAACCTGTTGGGCATTTAGTTAATTGATATCTTGTAAGTCAAAATGAATTTACATTAATTTTTAATGCAGACTTAGCAATATCAAATCAATAATTTCCTGCATGCTTTAACCTTCAGCTAAAATCTCAATAAAATCCTGTGCTGTCCTTGATTCCTCTCGTTTTCCTTTTATGTCCAAATAACTTAAATGCAGTGCTTTATAAGTAAAAAAAAACTAAAACAATAATACCTTGACATATTTATAATTTTATGCTGTATATATTTTTTCTTTATTTATTGTTTTTATTTATAGTTCTCCCCATTTCCCCCCATTACTCTTCCCCACCCTACCCACCCCCACCTCCCATGTTCAATCCCCACCCACACTCCCATTGTCTTTGTCCATGGGTCCTTTATACATGTTTCTTGACAACCCTTCCCCTTCTTTCCCTGTTATCCCTTCCCTGCTCCCCTCTTGTTACTGTCAGTTTGTTATTTATTTCCATGTCTCTGGTTCTATTTTGCTTGCTTCTTTGTTTTATTGATTAGGTTCCAATTATGTTGTATAATTTTTAATGCAGAAAAACTATTCTTAATGTGATTTTTTTTCATACAAATAATCAGTGGCATTTTTGGACCACTTATTATGAGCATGTATTACTAATGAGTCTCTGGGTAACAGTTTCAATTAAGTTAGAAAAATAATGCATTGAGAGGAAAAGTTTTTCCTTAAAATGATTTTTATAGTTAAATATGTCAGGCCTTTTTTTTAGTCTGTGTCAAAAGTTTAGAATAAAGTTAAGTGTTAACCATTTAAAAAAATCAGTTCGAAACTTCTATAATTTTTCCCCTTTTTACCACATAACTATTTTATTTTAAAATTTTTTATTGCCTAAATTTTTATAATTTGAACAGAAACAAAAGATATTGTAAAGAACACTTATCTTAGGTTTACTATTGTTCTCTATGTATATTTTTAAGTATTCTGTATTTTTTGCTTCTTAAACCAAAACAAAAACAAAATTAAAACACAAAAATATTATTAGGATGCTATTTACAAGCATGAAGCGCATCCTTGTGTCTAAGATTATTGATGCCAGTATCTCTGAAATTAACTTAGGGGCTTTGTGGTTCTGGTGATAAATCTACAACAGGAAAAACCCTGGGTGTGGACAGGAGAAATCTGGCTCAAGTGTCCGTTTTTTTTGCTGAGTTTGTGTGTGACCCTGAGCAAGTCACTAAAGTCTCTCGATTTCTGTTTCTTTGTCTGTAAAACAGGATCATGGTATTCGATCCCCTTTATATCTTTTTACTTCCTTCTGCTGAGTCAGTTTAAGAGTGTTCCTCGAATCAACCTCTGTTGTTTAACATTTGCTTATCATGCTTACAACACAGATACTTAGCCTATTTGTAGAAGTTTCTTTGTGTTTCTCTGGACTCTGTGTGTGTATATGTGTGTGTCTGCATAAGAGAAAGTGAGGTTAAAATGGATTTAGGAAACAATCAATCAACCCTGGCTGGTGTGGCTCAGGGAATTGAATATTGGCCTGCAAACCAAAGGGTTGCCAGTTTGACTCCCAAACAGGGCACATGCCGGGTTGCAGGTCACCAGTGGGGAGTGTGTGAGAGCAACCACACATAGATATGTCTCTCCCTCTCTTTCTGCCTTCTTCCCTCTCTCTAAAAATAAATGAATGAAATCTTAAAAAAAAGAAAGAAAACATCAAAACTGTAAGACTTTAGCAGATACTGTCTAAGAAAATTTCTATTATCACTAAAATCCTCAGCTGATATATGAATGAGTCTGGGATTAACAAATGAGTGTCTTTGCTAGTAGGCAGATATGTCTCTAAAGAATTAATGCTCTTTATGTGAGTATACAGTTACAGAACTATAAATCTAAATACAATTAAAGTTCTGAAGGCAGGAGAAGGCTGGTCACTCATAATAGAGTCTGCAGTAGCAGCACTTCTCAGATCCTTTTCTCTCTTGTGCTAGAGAGTCTGATTTTATTTCCAGCTTTCAACCCCTCCTCAAGATGCTCTCATCAGTCCTCCTGCACTGTATTATAGGATCCCAGAGACATTAAGAAGTAGAGAACAAATGTGGCTACATTCCATTTTTCAAATGGGTTTTATACATACAGTTCAAAAATGACCAATAAGAATTTACTGTTCAAGTTTATTTTTCCCTTGGGATCCTAGAATTGTTTTAAATTATTAGCCGTAAACCCCTTTCTATTTCCTTAAAGTATTCATGTGCTTTTTTGAGACTCAATCATATGCCAAAAATCATTTTGATACTTGACTTGGAGACTGTAGACCAAACTTACATATCCACATGGGAAAACAAGATGCAAATTTTGGCTGTGGTGTTTCCCAAAATGTGGTTTCTGAATCATCATATCTTTATGTCACAAAATATATATATAATAATAGGAAAAGATGAGTATCCTCACACAAAATGCAATGCTTATATTAACATCTGTCAGCTATTTTGCAAGAATATTGCCAAAATATAACATTTATCTTGGCATTTAGTTCCATTTTGATTTTGTATTTCTTCTATTTTATTGCTATTAACATAGCATAAAAATGTCTTTCAGATGTGAAAACTGAATTATTTTCAATGTCCCAGTAGTTATTAAGGCAGATTAATGCAAGGTGCTGTAAGAGTAATGTACAAATAAAATGACAAAATTGAATACAATTTGCCATAGCAATAAGATTGAGTTGTTCTTGGTATGTCTGTGGGAAACGGGGTTGGGGTGGAGGGGGACGGGGAATCAACATGTGCAACAAAAAATAAAATATACAAAATCATGTTTTGTTGAAAGATCAGGCAGGTGCTTTGGTGATACTATTTTCAGTGCAATAATAAAGCTGCCATGTTAAGTTAGAGCAGCACCAAAACCATTTATACTTGATTTTTATCTAAAAATGTGTAGCTGGTTTCTATTGAGGATCAATGCAAGATAAGCTTGAAAATGGACATTTCAGTACTAAGAGGCTTTTGTGGGAAAATGTTGATTATGAAAACTTGAGTGTTTTCTTTTAGACTTTGGAATCTGGCAACTTCGTAATGATCTTTATGTTAGTGGTTATGAGAGATTATTTTCTAGAATTTTGAGTTCTAGAGCCTCAAACCACTTGAGAGAGAGAGCTTCCAGGTAACTGTAAATACTGTTATATAATAGAACAAGTTTGACCTCAGAACTAGGCACGGTGGGGTATGGATCTGGTTTCCTGGGCATGAGATCTATGCAGTCACATAGACCTGATGCTTAGCTGGGGCCCACATTAAATGCTTGTTTTGATGCTAATCTTCCACCATTTTGAAATTCTCAATAATTTTTGAATAAGGGGCCCTGCATTTTCATTTAACAATAGTTCCCACAAATTATGTCTGGGTCTTCAGGGCAGTTATAAAGGAAGAATGAGACTTCATGGTGATTACAAACCTTCTTACCCGAGGGAGGTATCTCTTTGTTCTCCTCCTAATAGTGTTCCTTTATTTCTTTTTTAAAAATCCTAAGCCAAAGATATGTTTTCATTGATTTTTGAGAGGAAGGAAGGGATCTCTCTATATATATGCATATATACATATATGTATATACAGGTACATGCATGTACATATATACACATATATACATATGGAGAGAGAGAGAGAGAGAGAGAGAGTGAAATATTGATATGAGAGAGAAACATCATCCTACATAGGTTGCCTTCTGTATGCACCCTGACCGGGATTGAACCTGCAACCTAGGTATGTGCCTAGACCAGGAAACGAACCAGAAGACTTTTGGTGTATGGGATGGTGCTCCAACCAACTTAGCCACCCAGCCAAGGCTAGTGTTCCTTTATTTCTATCTCTCTTGTTCTATCCCTGTCTTCATTCTGATATGCAAAACAGAACCTCTCCAATTTTAAATTCTCTATAAAGGCCCAAAGGGTCCTCCATGGTTGCCTTGAGTTTACTTTGGAAACACCTTGATACCCATGTTTTGAGACAACATCTATGTTGTTAGAAATCTATGCCATGATTCCACTTTTAACCTCGTCATTTGCTCTTTCAGCTCTAACACTATGCTGGGCACCAGTCTTCATGCTTTGGATACAGCAGTGAATAAGGAAACGTGGTTCCTATTGTCCTAAGGTTATAGTTTAAAGGGTAGACAATCAAGCCAAGCACCAAATAAAAGAAACTATGATTGTGGTAGAACAGGGCCCACCGGAACACAGGGGAGAAACACCTAAGAAAGTGATATCTAAAGTGGGATCTGAGATTTAAGTATGGATAGTTACTTTTCATGCAGCAGAGAACACAAGAAGGGGAAGCAGCATGAACTAAAGCTTGGAAGTGAAAGACTGCAATCTTCAGGATTTCTACCATGGAAAATTTCATTGACTATATTAAAAGTAGGTATAAGCTAGAGGTTTCTTTTTTCTTTTTTTTCTCCCAGGAGATTACAAGCTTGTAAATACTGGGATTTTGAATGAGTTAATAGTTTGGTTTAGAGACCACCACAGAAGGCACTGCCTCTACTTTAACCAGGTTTTTATTCATAAACTCCATGCAATATATGTCTGAAACCTGAGCGGGTTGTAATATGTGATTTCTGTGGACGTGCTGAAGATTTCAGTTTGATATCTGGAAACAAAAATGTTATTGACTAGAAGGAAAAATATTACAAATTGATAATCCAAGTTAAATATTATAGACCAAATGTCTATTCCTCTCTAAAAATACATATGTTGAAGTGTTAACCCCCAATATTACGGTATTTGGAGTTGGGGCCTTTGGAAGGCATTTAGGTTTTGATGAGGTCAAAGATGGGTCTTGCATGATGTGATTAGCATCTTTATAAGAAAAGGGAGAGATTTATCTTTCTCTTTCTACATGTGCCCATGGAGGAAAGGTCAGATAAGCACTTGGCAGTAAGAAGGCAGCTGTACACAAACCAGGAAGTGAGCTCTCTTCAAGAAATATGTCTGCTTGCGCCTTGCTCATGGACTTTCTATATTATAAAACAGTGAGAAATAAATATCTGCTTTTTAAGGCACTCAGTTCATGGTATTTTGTGATAGCAGCCTGAGATGATTAATACCTATACCCTTATACACTCATGTGCTGCTAAACAATAGGGGTACATTCTGAAGAAAGCGTTGTTAGATGATTTTGTCCTGTATGACATAATAGAGTGTATTTACTTACATAAACTTAAATGGTATAACCTACTATATACCTAGGCTATATGGTATAACTTATTGCTCCTAAGATACAAGCCTACATAGCTTTGCTGTAGAAAACAACATAAAATCAAATCAAGAACAAGAGAAAATGATGCCAATGAGAGATGCAGCAAACAAGATGTGTGAGGCTCTTGCCAGCATAAGACAGCATACTGTTTACAGCAAACATTTTTTAAAAATTAATAGAATGAGTAACTCTAAAGTAACAATAAAAGGCCTCCAAATTGGAAAGGAGGAAGTAAAACTGTCATTATTCTCAGATGACCTGATAGCGTACATAGAAAAACCTCATAGGCTTCACCAAAAAACTGTTTAACCTATTAAGCGAATTTGGTATAGTAGCAGGATACCAAATCAATATTCAGAAATTAAAAGTATTTTTGTACACCAAAAATGAACTATCAGAAAGAGAAACTAAGAAAAAACATTTACTACAACAACAACAAAAATAAAGTACCTAGGAATAAATAAATCAAGGAGGTAAAAGACCTGTACTTGGAAAACCATAGAACACTGAAGAAAGAAATAGAGGAAGATACAAATAAATGAAAACTTATACTCTGTTCATGGATTGGAAAAATTAACATTATTAAAATGCCCATACTACCCAAAGCAATGTATATATTCAATGCAATTCCTATAAAAGTAAAAGTAGCATATTTCACAGATATAGGACAAATTTTTCAAAAATTTATGTGGAACCAAAAATAACTCTGACTAGCCTCAGCAATATTGAGAAAGAAAAATAAAGTTGGAAGGATCCCAATACCTGTTACAAAAATATACTACAGGACCACTGTAACCAAAACAGTATGGTATTGGCACAAGGAGAGGCACATAGATCAATGGGACAGAACAGAGAGCTCAGAAATAAACCCATGTCTCAATGGTCAATTAATATTTAACAAAGGGGGCATGAGCATACAATGAAGTAAAGGTAATATCTTCAATAAATGGTATTGGGAGAACTAGACAGATACATTAAAAAAATGAAAGTAGATCACCAGCTTATACCACAAGAATAAACTCAAAATGGGTAAAAGACTTAAATACAAGTCATGATATCATAAAAATCCTTGCAGAAAATATAGTCAGTAACATTTTGAATATATCATTTAGCAATATTTTTGCCAATATATCTCCTATGGCAAGGGAAATAAAGGAAAAAATAAACACATGGGACTACATCAAAATAAAAAGCTTCTAGACAGCTACAGAAACCATCATCGAAATGAAAAGGGAACTGACTGTATTGGAAAACATATTTGCCAATGATACATCAGACCAGGGTTTGATCTCCAAAATACATAAAGATTACATACAACTCAACACCAGAAAGACTAACAATCCAATTGAAAAAGTGGGCGAAGGACCTGAACACACACTTCTCCAAGGAGGACATACATATGGCCCATAGATATAAAAAAAATGCTCAACATCACCAGCCATCAGAGATATGCACACTAAAATCACAGTGAGATATCACTTCACACCTGCCAAAACGGCTACCAATCAACAAACAACAATTGCTGGGCAGAATGTAGAGCAAAGGGAACCCTAGTGCACCATTGGTGGGAATGCAGACTGGTGCAGCCACTGTAAAAAACGGTAAGGGATTTCCTCAGAGAACTAGAAGTGTAACTGCCTTCTGATCCAGTGATTCCATTGCTGTGAATACACCCTAAGAAACCTGAAACACCAACTCAGAAGAACTTCCACATCCCTATGTTCACAGCAGTGCTATTTACAATAGCCAAGATTTAGAAACAGCCTAAGCGCCCATCAGTAGATGAGTGGATTAAAAAATGGTGGTACATTTACACAATGGAATTTTCTATGCAGCAGGACAAAGGAGGAATTCCTACCTTTCATGACAGCATGAATGGAACTGGAGACTGTTGTGCTATGTGAGATAAGCCAGTCAGTTAGCTTATTTCAAATACCATGTGATCTCACTTACAAGAGGAATGTAACAATTAAGATAAACTAATGAGCAAAAGAGAATCATAGGCATAAAATCATAGAATGGATTGACAACTGTAAGAGGGTAGAGGGGACTGTTTAAAAGAAGGTGAAGGGATTAGCCAAAGAACATATATGAAGAATCCATGGAAATGGATGAAAGTATGGGGATTGACTGTGGGAGTTGGGGACAGGCTGGGCAGAGGTGGGTGAATGGGAAAAAACTGGGACAACTGTAACAGCATAAACAGTAAAACATGAAAAATAAAATAATAAAGATAATATCATAAATACTAAACCATTAACATAGTTATTTTCATTATCAAGTATTATGTACATAACTGTATGTGCCATACTTTTGTATGAGTGGCAGGCAGTGCAGCAAGCTTGTGGACATACACCAACATCACCACAAACACATGAGTCATATGTTGCACTCTGATATTATGACAACTACAGTATCACCAGGGGATAGGAAATTTTCAGCTTCATTAGAATCTTATGAGACCACCATTGTATATGTGGTTCATCATTGACTGAAACCTCTTTGTGCAGGACATGACTGTATAGTAGTGTCCTAAGAGTCTCCAGCGTTCTTTCCAGAAAATCCTCAGACTTTATCTATACTATATGGTGTACAAAAATATGAGAGAAATCCCTGTACAACTTGGATGGCTCGCATAGGCCAAGTTGCATGGTTGGCCAACCCAGAATACCCAACAAACAAAAAATTATAACTGTAGCTGCAATTCTTCATCTATCAGATGATTTTCTAAGAGTTTATTTGAAGAAGAGAGAACTAAGTAGTTGACTGTGTTTTTTTTTTTTTTTTTTATCTTTGCTTTGTAGGTAGGTAAGCGTTAGAAATATTACAGCTGAAACATTCCGGAGAGTTAATCTGCCCAGAACCCTCTGCTGATCACAGCCCTGTGAAAGCAGATGCTGACTCATTAGCTGGGTTAATGAGAATTCTAGAATTATTTCTGGCATATCTGCTCCCACTTAAAATGTAGAGAAGGAAGCCACAAAATAGGAACTGACTTTTCTTTTAGGTCCCTAACAATACTGTTTGATTCTGTGCTTTGAGGAGGTGGGGGGAAGAGTGAAGAAAAAGAACCATTGGAAAAGATTCTCCGCAGGTCAGCAGGGGAAAATGTAACCTATTACCTTGCTTTGACCATGAAAGCTTTTTCTTTTTCCTTTAATGTGTGAGTTTGATGTCTGAAATACTACAATATATTTTCCTTTGTAAATGAACAGATAGAAAGAATGTATCATCTGATAGTAATCTTTCCTGTATACACACAAGTATTATACAACTTAAAATGATTAAATTAAAATATACACAAAGTGATTGTAAAATGGATGTATCCAATTTTTTATACTTTATTTTTATCACCTCATGTAGCCTGCACACATTCAGACTAAGATCTTTCTGTTCCCATTATGAAAATAAAGCATTTCACATATTGAAATTATTACATTCCCTCTATGAATCTAGATAGTGACCTTAAAAATTAGTTTAATTTGTTTATAGAGCCTTCTGTTTTAAGTTGTTTGAATTTATGGAAGTCAACATGCTGTGGTAAACTGCGAAGTCACTTTTCTATCCACTTAATGTGAAAGAATACAAAAATGATTGATTAGCCCTGGTCAGTTTGGCTCAGTGGATTGAGTGCCAACCTGTAAACCAAAGGGTTGCCAGTTCAATTCCCAGTCAGGGCACATTTCTGGTTTGCAGGTCAGGTCCCCAGTAGAGGGCATGTGAGAGGCAACCACACATTGTGTTTCCCTCTCTGCCTCCCTCCCTTCCCCTCTCTCTAATAATAAATAAATAAAGTCTCAAAAAAAAAAGATAGTTTACATGATTATTGGAAGGCTGGCACAGAAAGTCCAGGTGTTTGTTTTGAAAAATATCCTGGAGTAACTAATGACAATGAGACATTTTGCTTTTCTATAAAATTTAAGATTTAGTGGTTGGAAGCTATTTATGTACATAGCATCAGTGAGAAATCCAAACCTCTATGGATTTTTGTTTAGGGACACGTTGTCCAAGAATATTTCAGAATATGAGTGATAGACTCTGGGTTTTAGCTTACAGTGAAGTAATTTGCAACCTTCATAACCAGATTTTTCTACATGGTCAATTCAACATTTATTACTTAGGATATTGATTATTTACTGTGAGGTTTATCAGTCTTTACTATTATCCTGTGAAAAAATCACTTCATTTACTTATTTGTTTATTTCCTCATTCAATCAACTTGTCTTTATTGGCTGCACTATCTGTTAGGATGTTTCCCTGCAAATAAGAAAGAGTTCCACCAAAACTGCTTAAACGATAAAGGCATATAACATGCACAAAAGCCTGAGTTATAAAGGAAAATATATAAATTTAACTACGCTTATACTAAACATTTCTGGGAATCTAAAGATGACATAAAACAAGAGTTAAGCCACAGATGTGCAAAAGATATTTGCAATTCATGAACAAGTGTTAATATTCAGAATATATAAAGAACAAACTAAAAAATCAGTAAAAAGACAAGAGAGAGAAAAACAGGTGAAGAATACAAGTAGTTAAATAAAAAAAAAAACAGTAATAGCACACAAACATAGGGAAGAGAATATAACAAGAATGTAAAAACAAAAGAGGGACTCTCATACCATGAAGGGAATTTGATTAGTACAAACTTTTTAGAGAACTAGTTTGATGTCTAGTAAATTTGATAACACATTAATCCTTTAAGGGAGTGATTATATTTCTAGATATTTACTCTAGTGTTTTAACTACTATTTGCCACTTTGGGGCCTGTCATATTAGTCAGTCATGAAATAATTTTTTAATGAAATAGAAGAGAAATAGAAATACTATGTCATATATTAAGAATAATCACTTTTTTGTAAAATTTCTTCTAAATACATGTGTATGTAAGAACATGAAAGCTTATTTTAAAATGAACTGATTTTTGCCAATCATGGTTAAACATATTTGGAAAACACTACCATAGACAAATTCTCGTATACGTGAGAAAGGAGACCTTACTTATTATGGCAAGAAACTGGAAATAACACAATTATGGAAGCAGAAAGAAAGGATAAGCTGTAGTATCTCCATATACACAGTGAAAATAAATGATCTGGAATTACATGTATTTATATAAATGCATCTCAATAACATAATTATTAGTTTACAAAAAAGTGAGGTGACAAAGCTATTTGCATATAATGCCCTTACAAAAAGTTAAAATACACAGAACAACATTATATCTTATTTAGGCTAAACACATGTATTAAAATATATACTTATGCTCACAAAAAATAAACACAAAATATAGGATAGAGTGGGAAAAAAAGGGATTTTAATGTTTTAAAATTAACCTCTTTTAATGTTTGATTTTAGGAAATGAAAGAGGGGTTTTTGTTTTTTTTTACATAACAAGAAATATAGCGGCCCAATGACATCATCTAAGACCCTAATGTATTCATTCTGCCAGTCTGCCAGTCTCAATATGTTTTCTTCCTGGTCACATGTTAGCAGGTTACTGATGTTTTGGATACCACACAGATACTTACCACGTGCAGTGGTAGAAAAAGAATCATTTCTTCCATGTTTGGGTCTTCAAGTTAGAGGAAAAGAGCAAGTGTGGTGCACCTGGAAGGAAGAGAGAGAATGAGAGAATCACGGATGTTGAAGTCTGAGAGCTAGGCAGGAGCCAGATTATGTAGGTAATACTATGAGGTCTGGCAAGGACTTTACATAGTTTGTAAAGGGTAATGAGAAGCCACAAGAGGGTTATAATCAGGGTTGTGATGTGGTCTGACACAATTTTAAAAATGGCTGTTGCAAAAGTTTATGCAGGTGGTGATGATGGGTTTGACTAGGGTTGGGAAATTGGAAATAGGAGAGAATGGACCTACTTATGCAGAGACAGTGAAGAGAAAGCAAAGAAGGCACTGCAGAGGAGCACAGACAAACCCAACCCAGGATAGAGGTTATAAACAGGTTGTTTTGATAAGCTAGTTCTTCGGAACATAGCTGAAAGGCTAACCTGGAAAGAGAGACCATCAACCTAGGAGGAGAAACTTCCAAAAAGCACAGTGTGATGATAGGTCAAGTTCTTTGCCTTTCCGAAGTTCAGTGAGGCTGTGTCAGCATGCTGATCCACAGACAACAGTTAGCTCTGCTCACTGCTCAGAGGCCAGCCTTCCTGATCACACTTCTAGGTGTGCAGTGGGAAGTACTTTCATTTATAGTTGATGAACATGATCTTCCAGAAAAACAGAAACAAATTAGAGACATAACATTAAAGACTGCAAGAAGATGGAAAGGAGGTGGCCACAAAGATCCTGAGAAACTGTTTGAATAAACAAGTGTTTGAGGGTTCAACGGATCATTTGAATGGTTTGAGCTCATTCTTGTTTCTCTTGAGTTCACTGAAATAATCTAGATACCTGCAGGACCTGATTGTTTATGTGCCCATGTTGCTTTCTGCGTGCTTTACTCACCTTCGGCACTGGATTTTTTATTTACCTGCCAATATGCTCTAGTCACCTCTAATAGCAGCCTTTATCTTGAATATGGTATTAGATCATTAACTTTATATGGCATATTTAAAAAGCAATTTCAACAAATAGATATTAACCATTAAAGTAAAACTTCTTTGCTACTAAATAGATCCATTTAAAACTGCATTCTGATTTCCATATCTGAAAATGAATATGCATGGTTTTATTTTTAAAAGTCCTAAAAAGGAAGCATCTATACCATTCCTTTCCTTCTTTATTCATAAAAATTTTACTAACAAAATACTGTTACTCTGAATGAAGAGTATTATATTGGCAAGATGGATTGTCAACCTGAAGAAGACATACAACATCCCCATATACTATATGGGTTCTTTTAGCCATGAATCTCAGGAAACAACTAAACCTGCAAAGGGAATGTATTTGTACATAACCAAAAGATGTAGGTGCTGCTGTATGCAGGGACTCAGATTATATATCCAGGGCATGGTTTTTCTTGCTACCTCAGTTTCTTTACATTGTCTTAACTGAATTTGTAAATGGCTCTCCTCTCATGGTGGCAAGATGGCTATAGCAGCCCTATCCTTGTGGTCTCTCAGGTTCAAATCCTATTTTTGGCAGTTTGGCAAAATTTCTTTGCCCAGTATTGCCTCTGGTTGTGCCTATTTTTGAGAAAACTTCTGTAACGGAGAAGTGCCCTGATCTGTCACATTTCCCCCACCTCTTAAAAAGGGGATTGAATCTACCTGTCTAAACATGAGGCCTGCAAGGAGGGTAAGGGTAGTTGGTTCTCCAGTAGGAAATTGGTGAGCCGATACCAAAATTATTGAGGAATGCATGCCAAGGAGCCAGAGGACATTATTCCATTTCTGTGTTTCAGACCTTAACTATTGGGGGCAGGGATGTTTCCATTCGTGACCTCTAATAATGTGGCAAGAAACATTATCTAGTATTATACTATGTTGTCTTCCAAGATAAGAAATTATTCAGGGAGCTTCTCAGTAGTTTGCTTCTGAACTTAAAGCACTAGAGGCAGCCCCACACTCAAAAAAGGCAAAAAGGATTTGCTTATGTACCACATGCCAGGTGCTTGACATATATCATCTTATCACCTACTCACCAATATTTTATTATAAGCCCTATTTTTCAAATGAGGAAAATGGGCCTCAGGCAGGTTAAGAACTTGTCTCAGTTCACATAACAAGAGCGCTGCAGCTCGTGTTTGAATCGAGACCTCCTTGTGTCTGGCTGCACATGGGTCTTCCACCAGTTCTCTCACTGGGTCAAGCAACTGGCTTTATTATGTTTTTCTTTTCAGAAATTTGAATTTTGTGGCATTTAAGCTATAGGAATATGTTATTATATAAATTTCAAAACTTATAAAGATCCTCAACAAGAAATGTATCAGTTTCTTTGTAAGCTCTCATTGTAGTGAATGGGTGTTACATGATGTAAGGGGGCAAAAGCAATGTGAACTGAGTTGGTTCTACCATTCTGGGATGGATTCATGATAACAGCATAGTCTTCTCCTTTCTGGGCACTCCATCACAGTCCAGTCCAAACATAAGCCCTCAAAAGGAATTATGAGTGGTGGAAGTGAGCAAGGCTTAACACTTCCCTTTGAGATCCCCTTCTAGACTAGAATAGCCTGGTAGCTATAGCCACCATACCAGATTGTGGTTCTTGAGTTTAAATTGTTTATGTGCCTTTTGGATTGTGCTGCTCTGGGAGGAACCACCTTGTTTCGTTACCATTTTCATCTTTAGTACAGAGCAGACCCCAGCGGCATATTAGGTGCTCAATAAATATTTACCAATTTAAGCATACTGTTAGAGTGATTGGCCATAGATATTTGGTATACTGATACCATTAAACATTTTACTACTGATTAAGTTTATATGAAACACATTATATTTTAGAAAGCATACACATTAAATATGTGGAATATATATACACATATTATGTATCACCTAATAAATAAATTATACATATGGAATATATGATATCACATAATTAAATACATTCTCTTACATACATCTATACATGTAGATTATTCTGATTCATAACATTTAAGTTTATTTGTTTTTTTAAAAAACAAGTGTTACACCACAAAACCTTTCCTGGAGGTTGAATTCTCAAATCAGCATTTTATGAAACCATAAAATATGAACAGTTTACCTTCTGACCTCTACCATTTCTAACCTTCTCCCAGCTTTATGACATTAAAAACAAACACACATATGACATGAATTATATTTAAACTTCTGGAACAAGTCACAAAAAGATGTAATTCATTTTTCAAAAAGTAATTCAGTTCTAGAAAGCTGAGCTGATATATAACCAATTGCTAGTTAAAGAAAAAAAAAAACCCACCATTTATTGTCAAACTCTTTTAATTTAGCTAAAAGTAGGTTTCAAAAGAGTATTATTGGGAAAGCCTTAAGAGTTGTAGATCTTTAATTTTCATTTTCAAAATCTTTCAGTAATTTGTAATTCTTTATGATTTGTGATTTCTTAAACATGCAACAAATCCTTTTTGATTATAATTTCTACCATTTTTTCAAACCAGAAGTGTGATTATGGCAATGAGGCTAAATAGTATATTTTTCACACTCTCTTTTCCATTTTCTGTTCTGATTAAACAACAGAATAAATTACCTAACTTTGATTTTCTTACTTGCAAGAGATTTTTATTTTTTAATGTGTTAGAGTGTAGGGGTTTTATTGCTTGCAATAGCAGAAGAGAGGCAAATGAGCAGAGAGTAATAGAAAATAACTTGTCTAAAGTTATGAGAGTGATTGGTGTCCAGATTCAACCTGCATTTCATAAACAGTAGTGAATTAAGCAGGCAAGTCCCATGGACTCTAGAATACAAACTTTTTAAGTCAATGATGTACCAGAAGGAAGCAGAAGGTAGTGGTTAAGGACACAGTCTTTGGATTCAAACATTGAATCCCTGTGTCCTTACTTCTTAACAATGTGATACTTAGGCAAGTTACTTACTTTGCTGTACTCACTTGTGACCATCTGCAAAGTGACAGTGATGTACTAAGCTCTTAGAATTAAGGTAAATATTTTATATAATAATGCTTGGCCCATACTTATCAATGAATAAAGAAAGCATGGCTAATGCTGTTTGTTGTTGTTATTTTCTCTTACACTTTGGCGAGCATTGATAGATAAGTAAGAATGACTGTATGGAACCTAATAATTTGGGGAGCACAATGGTGGTGGCTGTTACTTCCTAGTGCTTCATTTTTGCCAGTTACAAATTTTTCAATAGACTGTGAATTATTTTTTTTACATGCCATATTTCCTGAAGTTTATACAGGTGAGCTGCTTTGTACCTGTGCCTTGATCTCATCTCACTTTATGGACAATTTCCTTCTAGAAACTGCTGGAGTCAACTTGTTTTCCATTTTTACTCCCACTTTCTTAGTTAGAACATCATACATCATTTTTCACTGGTTGCATCATACTATCCTACTAGATATCCTTTCTTTTAGCATTGATCCCTTAAATCATTACCTATATTTGAACCAGATCACTGCTGGTGAAGTAACCCCTAGGTAAAACCCCATCACAGCATCCTACGCTCCCGTAGGAAAGAATATGAGTCCCATCATGGTTTGACTTTGTCTCTGGACCTTTCCTCTGTATCCTTCAGATAAGCTGTGTAGAGGAGGAAACTGAGGTCAGGAAGGTTAAATGATTAACTTAAAGTTGCACAGCTAGTCAGTGACAGGAGCAGGAGGCTGCCCCCGGCTTTTTTGCTTTCTGCACAATGATCACATAGATCAAGGGTCCGCAAAAGTCATCCCACTGCCTGTTTTTGCAAATAAAGTTTTATTGGCTTGCAGCCATGCCTGCTCTGTTGCATATTTCTGTGGCTGTATTCATGCTGCAACAGCACAGTTGAGTGGTTGCACCAGTGACTATCTGGGCCTCAAAGTCTAAAAGTTTGTTGGCTCCTAATGTAGATTATACTTGAATTCAAAAGAGTAAACATGATAGATTTCAGGATGTTTACAGGGAGGAGCTCTGTGATCACATGGAGTCTTTGCCAATTTAGTGAAGGTGAATGAAATGTTGTCTTCAGAACTAGAAAAATCACTCAAGTACTAAGACATGAATATGCTAGGCGATTTTAATTACCCAGATATCTATGGAGAAAACAGCTTGACAGCAGACAGGTTGTCCAATCAGTTATTTTTAAAGGGTTTATTGTGGAAGAAGTAGGGGCCTAAAGAGATGGCAGGCTTCCTCTACCTGATTGTGACTGAAAAAGAACAGACAATTGCAAACAATGTGGGATTTGTGATTTGTAGGGGCAGAGACTGTGAAATAAACAGCAGAATTCAAAAAGCTAAGGTAGGGGATTAGGAAAACCAGCTGAACAAGGAATATGAATTTTAAGAAAGTAAATGAGTACAAAATTCTCTGAGCAAGAAATGAGTGGATATTTGCATAAATACGTGTGCAATCAACTACTGAATGAACTCAGAAAGTTTGCCATTGACCTACTTGGAGGGAAAAATTGGAATAAGCAATCACTCAGAAAAATTGACCAGTTGTTGAAGTTAAATATGCCAAAATTCCAAAAGAGCTAAGCACAAATAACATTTTCACAAAGGCAAGCAAGCTTGTGTTCTTTGAGAGGCATTTTGCCTTTGGGAGACTAGAGGGCAGAAAGGCAACAGGCACAAGTTGTGATAGTGTCTTTGCCAAGAGCCGAAATAGGCCATGTTCAGAACACGCCAGGAACATGATGATGATTAAGCTTTAGACTTGGATATGGTTCTCCTACCAAAGAACTCCAAGTATGGAAAATCATGAAATGATATAATTGTGGCCTGAGAGAATAAATACAGTTCCAACAGCTATCATCTAGTTTAATTCCAGGGAATAAACTGTATGCCCCAGGCTTGTTTTCCTGATGTCCCTGTGCACTGGTCTCCAAAGAAAAGTGGGAAAGGACTTGGGATTATCTCTGTGTTCTTTTGAATGAAGAAATGTTTCAGAAAAATGGTTTCTTTCTTGGTTCCTTCCTTCATGATTTAATTAACTGTCATCAGGGGCCTGCTGGGTGCCCTGCACTGAACCTGTGGACACCAAGCTGAATAAAGACTTGTGTCTGGGAGAAGATGCAAAAACAAATTATTGCCATACAATTTGGTAAATCCATTCTAAAACTTGAGGCAGCACCCAGGCCAGATGCTGATTGAGGGCAGAGAGAAGATGAAGTGGGAAAACAAAACGAAGTTTAGAAATAAGGCGAAGACACAGACTTTTGGTGACCAGACTCCATTGTCCTCAAAGTAAATTGTTTTCAGATGGTGAGATATTTCCACGTATTTTGTGGAAAACCGAAAAGAACAATGATCCAGTGTCATGTTCTTGCCCTTCATGCGCGATATGCAACACAAAAAAATATGAGCATGTAACACATACTTGACTGTCCCTCCTTCAAGGGGCCTGTGTGAGTCTGTGAGTGCACAGGAGAGACTTACATCACCTCTCCTGTGTGCTCCCCAGCAGTTTTCACTTGGGGTTAAGAGGCAAACACACCTCACTAGCCCTGACAGCAGGTTTCATTGCTGGTGCCAATACTCAAATGTCATTGGCTTTATCCTTAGTGTTGATCATTACTCTAATAGAAACAAAATGACCATTTACAGAGAGCTTACTAGGTACCAGGCATGGTGTTCAGCAGCTCCATCCATTGCTTGTTTAATCTTTACAATAATCCCATGAGGAGTCATTTCACCAGTGTTCTGAAGATAAATTGAGTTCCAGAATATTAAACTAACTTTCCCAAAGCCTCTTGGTTGACTTACATCTGCCATATTCCAGATAATTTTAACCTCTCTATTGTGTTTTTTACTATTTTTTTTCTATAATTTGATAAAGAAGTTCTATGGCTGAGGCAGGAGCTTAATAACTACTTGTGATGGAAAAACTCAGCTTTTTCCTTCCAATTTAGGGAAAAACAAAGTAGTTCCCTATTATGTGTTTCTTCCCTGTGAGTCACCTATACTACTAACACAGAGAAGTCTTCACTCAGACACTCTAGTCACAAGTGTGTGGAGGTTTTTGATTCTTTACACCCATACCAAGTGATTCTTTGCAACACCAGCTGGGTGTCCTACAATTGAACTCCCTCCTAACACTGTCTACTTGGAGATAATGTCAGATTCCACAGGTTAAGGGCTTCTTCCACACAACTGTTCCCACCAATTTCAGACGCCAATCACAGGTATGTTCCCACATTACCCCCTACTTCTGTCTGATTTGGCTACAAATCCGAAGTTCCCAAAACTTCCTCCTCATGTTTAATTAATTTGCTGGAGTGGCTCACAGAACTCAGGGAAACACTTGCATTTACCAGTTTGTTAAAGGATATGATAAAGAATACAAATGAACAACCAGATAAAGATAAAATAGGGTAATGTCTAGGAGGATTGTGAGCATAGGGGCTTCTGTCCCCATGAAATGGGGGTGTTTTGCCCTGTCAGGGGGGAGGTTCATCAACCTGGAAGCTCTCTGAACCCCATACTATTGGGATTTTTTGGAGTCTTTTTCACATGGGCATGGCCAATCATTAATTCCATTTCAAGCCCCTCTTTCCTCTCTGGAGGATGGGGTTGGTGATAGGTCAGAAAATTCCAAGCTTTTGATCATGGCTTGGTCATTCTGGTAACTACTCTCTATCCAGGAGCCCATCAGAATCCCCTCATTGGAACAAAGGATGCTTCTAGTGCTCTTATCACTTAGTGGTTTATAAGAACTTTGGTATCCTTGTGTCAGGGACAGATTCAAAGAGTAATGTTAGAACAAAAGATATTCCTAGTGTTCTTACCACTTAGGGATTTACAAAGGTTTTAGGAGCTCTGTGCCAGGAACCAGGGAGAGAAACCAATATATATTTTTCTATTATCTCTTAATACTGCAGAGTTAGATTCTTGGGGCATTAGGGTACAAGAAGTAGAATCTAGGTCTGAGATATATTTGGTCCTTTCTAGGGTTGTCTGGTGATAGCAAGACAGTTTCCATTTCTATTATGCACTTTGGATAAGGCCAGGGAAATTAAGTGGGCATGCAAATATCACTGCTTTCACTGCAGTTTTATTTTAGAAAGGACAACCTGTAAAACTTTTAGTGATCACAGGAAGGGGTATTTCCTGTCTGGTAGGGAAAGGCCAGGCTTTGTAGAAACCCCCTGACTGGGAGAAGCTCAGCTGGAGCAACCTTTGGACCGTCAGATGCCGGTTGATATTGGGAGCCTTTCCTTGTCCAGGCTCTTGGAAACTCAAGGTGACAGCTCCTTCCTTCATTAGTGTTCATGCTCTGTGTTAAGCACAGGTCAAAGGGAGAGGTTAAATCACAACCGAGGTTTGCAGAGCCAGGATTTTGATCATAATGAAACTTAATATATAGCTACCTATCCATGATTCTGTGGATGGAACCTGACATGGGGAGAGATGTGAGATTTGGCCAAAGGATTTCATGTCATTGGTGTCCATTGTTTCAAAGAGGCTGTTAAGATTTCTCTCACCTGTGAATTTAAAAAGTGCATATTCTTAATCACTCTGTAGTCAGCATCAAGAGGACTCAGAAGTACAAGAGTAAGGACTGGGCTTCAACACAAAGTGCTGAGAGACTTGGGCAGTACAGCTAGGCCACTGGACAGACCTGTCAGAGGTAGCATAGATGATAAGGAGTCTTGATGAAGACTAGGCCTCTGAAATGGTTAGTCTTCTGTTTTAAATAATAGATTTGAAATTATAATAGAAATAATAACAAAAATATAAATCATCTTTGAACAATAATTTATATTTTTCAAAGAACTTTATTGAACAGATATTCCTAGGTACTGAGGCTGTAACACTGATTTTTTTAGAACTTAACATCTAGTCGACTCTTTTATTTCATTGCCTTGAGGCCTTTTCCATATATCAGGTTATATTTTCTCACTACTCCATGAGAAAGGTGGTCAAGTTTCTCATTCATTTTATTAATGAGGGAGCAAAGCAGTGAGATCATGGAGCTACGAAGTAGCAAAATCCCCACCATAACCACATTATACTTGAGCTCAAAGTTTGTGCTGTTTAAAACAAATTATTTTGGTAAATATATGTAACATGAAATTTTATCATTTTAACCATTTTTTAAGTGCTCAAGTCTGTGACATTAAATATATTCACACTGTGAAATCATCACCTGATCTATCTCCAGAACTGTTTCCATTTTCCCCAACTGAACCTATGTACCTATTAAAAAATAACTTCCTCCTCTCCCCTTTTCCTCCCAGCCCCTGGCAACCACCATTCTACTTTCTGGCTGTATAGATTTGATCACTCTAAGAACTACGTATAAGTGGACTTACACAAGATTTGTCCTTTTGTGACTGGTTTATTTCACTTAGCATTAGGTCCTCAATGTTCATCCATGCTGCAGCATGTGCCAGAATTTCCTTTTTTGAGGCTGAATAACATTCCATCGAATGTGTACATCATATTCTGTTTATCCTTTCTTCTGCTGATGGACACTTAGGCTGTTTCTACCTTTTGACTATTGTGAATAATGCCGTGGTGAATGTTGGTGTACAAATGTCTGTTCAAGTCTCTGCTTCTGCCTTCAATTCTCTTGGATAAATATCTAAAAGTGGAATTGCTGGAATATATGAT
Organism: Tonatia bakeri; assembly: GCA_004024845.1. Lineage (NCBI taxonomy): Eukaryota > Metazoa > Chordata > Mammalia > Chiroptera > Phyllostomidae > Tonatia > Tonatia bakeri. The sequence goes on along the minus strand of PVIA01000455.1, from coordinate 139,581 downwards.
ATTCATTTTTAATTTTTTGAGGAATTGCTGTACTGTTTTCCATAATGGCTGCACCGTTTTGTATTCCTGTGCTGTTTGCAGTATAACACCCCTGCCTTGGGATGATGAACAGCACTGACATTGCAGCAGTGCTGATCTGATGTTTCCATTGTGTATCGGCTTAACCAACATTTCTGTCACAGGGTTTGTGATGGTTTGCAAATGATGTGCTTCCTTTGTTCCTCTAACGCTTGTTGAATAAAGGGGAATGTTTAACTTTTCAGTACACTTTAAATATGATGAAATGTCTGTGTTTTGGGGGTGTCAAAACAAATGACATGTCAGCATTTAGAAGCTTAACTATGTACAAAATGAGTTGCTTTTGTTTTCTGCCAAGCACACCACAACATTTTTAACTATGGGGCCTGATAGTTATGACTGGTGTGTCTAACCTGCCCCAGAACCCCAAAACCTGCAAAAGAGGGTGGTGCTCATTTATCATTGCTTTGTGGATTTTGCTGCAAAGTTTCACTGGGAGTTGAAATGAAAATGCTTGGGAAGGTATCAGGTTGGGTAATCCTGAGGTGTATTGTCTGTTTGCATGTGTGTATGTGTAGGGGGGATAGTTCCCAGATGATCACATCTGGAGATCTTTCCCCCCAATTTGGAAGACCCTGAGGTGGCCCACAGTGAGTCCAGCCCTTGTGTGATCACCTACTCTTGTTGAAGGAAGAAACTGCGACTTGATGCTAGCCAATATAATATACCAAAGTGGATGGGAAGTCACTCCCTTGATTAGATTTACCGTTTATGAGACTTTGTCTTAGCCACCTGGAGGAGAGTTTCTTCAGCTGGCCTTGAAGCTGCCATATTGTGACAAGATGATATGGCAAAAAAAAAAAAAGGGTCAGCTTCAGAAGATAACAGTAGTCTTTAGTTGACAGCCAGAGAGAAAATGGGGACTTCAGTCAGTCCTACAACCACACTAAATCAGAATCTACCAACAATAATATGAGCTAGGAAGAGGACTCCAGACTTTGGCGTACAGCCTGGCCAAAACACTGACTGTAGAGTTGTGAGACCCTGAGCACCAGACCCAGTTTCTTGACCTATGGAAATTGGAATATAAAAAATGTTTTGTTTTTTGTTTTTTTTGAAAGCTACTATATGTGTAATAATTTGTCATATAGCAATTGAAAACTAATAACATCAGGTACACTTAGTACTACCCTTTCTTTGCTTGTTTGTATTATGTTTATATTGCCTCTCTACCTATTTCCTTCTGTGGATTCTGCCTGATGGTACTGTCAATTAAGATACCCTGGTTTCCCCCAGGCACAAGGAAAGCACATGATCCAACTGGACCAGTAAAATAGTTCTTCCAGGGAATATGAGTATTGAGAATGACAAAGAAGCTAGATGTGTTTAAGACTGTTTCATCCCAGCAGCATTACCCTGATGCACTCTTGCTACCAGTTCTTCTGGAGATTTCCAACATTCTGTCTTGGCCAATTCTAATTCTTCAGCCTTCTCTCTCATTCTATAAGTTCCACTAGATTTTGCAAATAAAAATATCTTATGCTTAAATTAGAGTCTGATTTTTTCTGCTTGTTTTTGTTGCAGCCAAAGTATTCAAATTGATACATACAGCCCTGTCATAATCTCCTTGAACCTTCTTTTCCTCCCTGGGTTGCACATGGCCTTCTTTCTAAAAGTCCCTTCTCATCACTACTTGTTGCTGATATTGTACCAAAGCACCCAGGGGGGAAGGAGAATTCCAAGCATTGAAATGATAGGATTTTGTAATCAGAAGGCTGGAAAGGATACATAAAAATTGCCAACTTACTGTCTTAGTGTTAAGCAGGACCACATTTTTTTAGTTAGATCTCATAAATAAGGTACTTAGAAAGGATAAATCATCAATATGTATATTGTGGGTATAAAGAAAAAAAAATATTTTTTTCTTAAATTGGAAAAGAAAGGGTACAGAATGGCTCCCAGCAGTGGGTTTTCCAATTTCTTAGAGAGAAAGGAAATACCAGTTGGTGGTGCAGGTTTTCATAATGTTTAAAGTTGAATGTGTAAAGATGCCTGTTTCCTGGATGGAAATATCAAAGATGAAGGAGGAATCTTAAAGGACATAAAAGCTCCAGAATAGGATTAAAAATAAGAATTCAAAAGTGGAGAGATGTTGTTAGAGTTGTGTTTTGACTCACTTCTCTGACCTACAAATCTTTTCTCCTTCACAGTAAAAGTCTATGGGAAATGTGTTACATGTGGAAATTTAGATTATTTTCTTTACAAAGAATGATATGAAAAATTAAAATAAGACTGTTAATGTTTTTATCGCAGTGTCCATGATATCATGTCAACTATGGTAAGCATTTATTGAATTATTTTTAGTTTAATTTATTGAATTATAACTGAAGGATTTTTAACTGTGGTCCTAAGATGATCATATTAAAATTTTCCTGAAAAATTCTCCCCTTGTCTCTAATGTTTCAGGGAGTACATAAACAAAGTACATAAACAACATGCAATACTGTTATGGAAAGGGGCACATCTGAGGTAGAGTTTGTGTATCTATGAGAGTGGATGTACTGATACAAAGAGAGGTGAATGGAAAAGACAAAAAAGAAGGCCAACAACTGAAGAGTAAATTTTATGAAACTTTAGTGGATTTAGCCTTGCTTTGGAGCCAGTTTTGGCTGCATTACAAAGTACTACATAAAATACTATATTGCCTGTTTTTCTATTTCAAAGACATGGTTGAGGTTTTGTTTCATGATTGTGAAAAGAAATGAGTTGATGTTTTTATAAAGCATCCTGTGAAAAGTAAAACTGAACATGGTCCTTTATAAGATTTCCTTCTCTTTCACACACCTTCTAGGATAGATTAAAATGAAATCAATCTTAGAGCTCAGAAAATGTCAAGATTTTAAATGGGAGCTTCTTGACTTTGCTGTCAGATTGTTTCTTCTTGGAAAACTCTCCCATTTCATTTTGCCAGGAGACAGCTGACTGAATCTGAAGCATGTGTTCTGTGTGCCACCCACCATGCCTCCCTACCCCTGACCACTACCCCCAACCATAATTAACTAGATGACTGCTCCTCTTTCGATATGTTTAGGAGTTGTCAGAATATTGTAATTAGTCATGTGAAGACATAGGTCATACTGAAGTACTTTACTTTTCATATAGCTAAGGTGTATTGCTTGAGAATGACTGAAGACCAGTGAAGCAAATATCTATCACCCTTCATCTGTTTTCAGTACTGTATCCCATAGTATGGCAAAATCACTAGGGATTGGTAAACAGGGCTTTGCATATTAATTTCATATCATATGTTATGACTGAAAAATGAAGGATCCAACTGGTAAATAATATATTGTACACTTAAAATTTGTCAAGACAATAGATCTCACATTAAGAATTCTTGCCCAATAAAATAATTAAAAACTTTAATGAAAGATCCAATGGGTGCAGAAATATATTGCATTTAGTTCAGGAATGTTGTATGCATTTTCTATTAAATGTTTGAAGAGTGGCCTGAGTGCCCTCAGTAGTTTAACACCATTGGCTCTGTGGAGCTAACATTCCTCACTCTACATTAACTGGAAAATAGTCTTTTGTGCTTGGAGATCTGAAGTGGTTGCTTTCTAGCTCCTGTTTAGCCTCACAATCAGGACCCTTGGAATGAAAACTTGGTGAAGAATCAGATTATGGATGTTTTTCAAAGGACTCTGAAATTACTCTAAAGAGAATACCTATTAATTTTTGTGATGATTTCACTGATACATACTCCTATGAAATCTAGATCTTTCAGGAATTGATGAATGTCATTTTATATTGCACCAAAATTGAAGAGACACTAGTGTATGGCCTAGCTGCTTTTCTAGAATCACCATCCAGATAAGTACTAATTTAAATGCAACTTGCTTAGGCAAGTGGGCTTGTGACAGGAACTATTACTGACTGGACTTTGTTGGAAGTACTGAAACCTGGGCTATATTTATGTTTGCTGAGGTGGCCATTTTGATCTTTTCTTCAAGGTTGTTGACAACATTTTCTATTTTAAAAATAAAGTTTCCTGGTCTGCCTTCAAGGCACTTGGGAGCCAGTGACCTTTTTTCTCCTAGCAGAGCAACTATGACCTCTGTTGCCCAACCGAGGTACTTCTGGCTGTATGGATTTGGGGCAGCTGTGGATCAGCTCTGAAGCCCTGAGTCCTGGGTATGGAAAGAGATGGCTGGGGGAGTGCTGGCTACAGACACAGCATGGTGGGAGCAGACCCACCCAAGGATGAGAATCACTAGAGGGAGTGATGAGAGCACCACACCACCACCACATGTTATAGTATCACTGCAAGATTCTTCCCAGCACCATCTTGGAGAGGTCCAAAGAGAAATTCTATCTAAAACTCTCAAAAAAAAAAAAAAAAGACCTCTCAGAGACTCTGACAAGCCTGTGGCCATCTCTGACCAAGAACCTTAGTGACTTTTGAGGATGTGGAGCATGTGGAGAACAGGCTCCCCAAGACTCAGTGCTACAACATGGGGGCCACACAGAAATTCTTTTAAAAAAGGAGCTGAGGTGAGACTTGAGACTTGCCGGGGACCCAGGGGCCAAAGTTACCCTACTTCCAAAAAATAGGTAAAGATACAACAAAGAAAGAAAACTACTGGTCAATGTCAGTGATGAACATAGATGCTAAAATCCTCAACAAAAATGGCAATCCCCATTTGGCAATACATTAAAAAGATCCCATACCATCATCAAGTGGGAATCATCCCAGGGATGCAAGGATGGTACAATATGCACAAATCAATAAATGTAATACACCACATAAACAAAAGATAAAAATCACATGATCATCACTAGATTCTGAAAAAGCATTTCAGAATGCTTTGATAAAGTACAATACCCACTGATAAAGTACAACACCCATTTTTGATAAAAAACACTCAGGCAATTGGTAGTAGAGGGAACATAACTCAACATAATAAAGGCCATATATGAGAAACCCACAGCCAACACGATACTCAATGAGCAAAAAATATAAGCTTTCCTCTTAATATCAGGAGTGAGGCAAGGGTGTCTTCTTTCACCACTTTTATTCAACATAGTATTGAAGGTTGTAGCCACAGCGATCAATCAAGAAGAAGAAATAAAAGGCATCCAAATTGGAAAGGAGGAAGAAAACTGTCATTTTTTACAGATGGCATGATAGTATACATAGAAAACCCGATAGTCTCCACCAAAAATACTATTTAACCTAATAAGTGAATTTGGCAAAATAGCTGGATACAAAGTCAATATTCAGAAATAAAGGGCATTTTTGTATGCCAACAATGTCATATCAGAAACAGAAACTGAGAAAAAAATCCCACTTCCTACAGCAATGAGAAAAATATTAGGAATAAACTTAACCAAAGAGGTAAAAGACCTGTACTCAAAGAACTACAGAACACTGAAGAAAGAAATAAATGAAGATACAAATAAATGGAGGCATATCCATGTTCATGGATTGGAAGACTTAACATCATCAAAATGTTCATACTACTCAAAGCAAGCTAAATTCAATGCAATCCCTATTAAAATATCAATGGCATATTTCACAGATATAGAAAAAATATTTCAAAAATTTATATGTAACAAAAAAGACCTCGAATAACCTTAGCGATCTTAGGAAAGAAGAACAAAGTAGGAAGGATCATAATACTTGTTATCAAACTATGTTACAAAGCCAACATAAGCAAAACAGCCTGGTACTGGCACAAGAACAAACACGTAGATCAATAGAACAGAATAGAGAGCTCAGAAATAAACCCATGTATCTATGGTCAGTTAACATTTGACAAAGGGGGAAGGAGGATAAAATAGAGTAAAGAAGCCTCTTCAATAAATGGTGAAGTTGTGGAGAAAAGTGCACTGTTGGTGGGAATGCAGGCTAATGCAGTCACTGTGGAAAACAGTATACAATTTCCTCAAAAAACTAAAATGGGACTGCCTTTTGACCCAGTGGTTCCACTGCTGGGATGTACCCTAAGAATCCTGAAACACCAATTCAAAAGAACCTCTGCACCCATATATTTATAGCAGCATTATTTACAATAACCAAGTGCTAGAAACAGCCTGATTGCCCCTCAGTAAATGAGTGGATTAAAAAAACTGTGGTGTATTTACACAAAGGAATGCTGTGCAGCAGAAAGAAAGTTGGAACTCCTACATTCACGACAGCACAATGGAAGTAGAGAATATTACGCTAAGTGAAATAAGCCATCAGTGAAAGCCAAATACTATATGATCTCACCTATAAGAGGGACCTAATGAACAAAAACAAACTAATGAGCACAACAGAACTAGGGACACGGAAACATGAAATGGTCCTACAGCCACCAGAAGGGAGGGAGATGGGGGACAATGGTGGAAAGATGGGGAAGAAACTAGTCAAAGAACGTGAATGAATGAATGACCTATAGACATGGATAACACTGTGGGAGCCGACTGTGGGGGATGACTGTGAGGGCAAGGGGTGGACTGGATGGAGGAAGGCTAAGGGAGAAAATTGGGAAAACTGTAATAGAACAACAATAAAATATTTAAACTTCTGGACAAAAATAAAAATTAACCAAAATCAGTTTCCTCTTTTGTTTACAGCTAGTTTAATACTTTGTTGGAAAGCAGCCATTTTTAGAGAGAACTTGGCATTGCTTCTATCAAACAAGGGAACTTAATTATTTACTCAAACTTTCTTTTTAGAGGAATATGCACTGACATGAAAGAGCATTCACATTTTCATTCTTGGAATGGAGAAGATGTAAAACAGGTTTGCTGTGGAGTATGTGGGCTTGTGTGTATGTGTATCAAACCACCCTCAGGGCCACCAGGTTTTAAAATCCTCAAAATACAAGTAATCAGTGTCTCCTGTTGCCTATGAAAGTCACAAGAACTGGGAGTACTCCCCCTCTGTACCATTTAGAAACCATTATTGGCCCACAGAGATGGATGCATCAGGAGTGGTCTCTTGCTAGCCTATTTTGCAACTTTTGCCTGGCTAGTTTCACTGAACCCCTACCTTTCTGTCCTTTATCCCATATAATTTCCTTGAGTTAAAGATTTTGGCAGTTTCTTCTGTTTTGTGTTTGTCTTTTTCCCCCTGTTTACAAAAACCCATCTTTGCTCATCAGCAAGATAATTTATGTAGTGTGGACATCGACACCCCGCTGGCTCTGCTGCTCCACAGAGGTGCAAACAGCACTGTGATCTTCCGGCACAGAGGAGTGTCAGCAAGTGAGGATGACACAGAACCCCATCGGACAAAACTGCAGGGATTTTTTTCTTTACTCCATTACAAGTACATAGTTAGAAAGCAGGATGTAGAGAAAATGAAAGAAAAGGAGATTAAAGTTGAAAGCTTCAAGCCACTCATGCCCCATAGGGAAGCATCTAAAACCCATTCTACCCATTTGACCTAGTGTACGTATCTTCAGGGAGGAGTGAAAGCCCAAGAAAGGATGACATACTCTGGTATTTTATACAGATGTAAGAGGGCAACATAGAACACTTACTTAATATTTGCAAAACTAAAGTTTTGAAATACTTAGATGCAAAGCATATGTTAATGTACGCAAACTATGGAAATGATCAACAACTTTGATGTTTCTCATGGGTTAACAATGTGGCCCTTGATGCCACAAAAAGTTACCATTGCTGGTATAGCTTCTGAAAACTATTTGGTTAATACCATGAATTTATATTTAATGTGAATTGTATCTACTTAGCACTCTCAGCAGTTGCTCTTTTGCCAACAGTTTTGTTTGCACATAGAAGTAAACAAATGTATTTATCAACCTTGGGATCGGTATGTGCTAATAAAGTTGCTGGGACTTGCATTTTAGGTTTGTTTGGATGACAGATGCATCCTAAATTAATTAAGAATGGTTTGATTGCTTCAGAGCTCAGCAAGAAAGAAGAGACATGAGCGTGCATTATTACAGTTGTCACTGAACAGGTTCACAGCACAATACATGTTAGCCTTCTTTCGATGTACTGTGTCTCTGTCTTAGATTTTGTTATCAATATACACACACTGCTATTGCATTCTGTGGGAGTTTTGATGTCATTTTTTGATAGAGTTCATTTGGAAGGTTATTTTAGACTGCAGTGAGGAAAACTAACCAATGAATGAACAAACACACAGAATCTGCTCCTATACTTAATATAATATTTTATATGCCCTTTTGTTTAAGATCAGCACTCTGAATGCAGTAATCTTGAATTAACTTGCACAACGTGCAATATTTATTAAGGCCTGTTTTGCAAATACTCTCTCATTCAGTTAGTTCTCTGAGTGGGCTGATGTATGATCAGGTTTTCTCTATACAGTTAATATATTAACAAATTGATTATAACATTAAATCCATTCCTTGATTTTTATTCCTTTTTTCATATGATTCTGGCTATCATCCTTTGTTTTCCTTTCTACCCTTTGCTGATCATGTAGAAACAAATTTTATTCACTAACCACATCATCCTTCCCATCAATTTCTTAACTTTTTCACAATCTAGTTTCCTTCTGAAATAATAGAACACCATTGGCTACATGAAGTGACCTTCCTTCAGACCATGTCTTCTTTTAGCACTTGTAACATTTAACAATGTTAGTCACCTCTCTTGGGAGGGTGGTCTCTTCTACTTTACTTGCTGTCAACTGTCACCAGCCATCGACACCACACCTGCGCCCGGAAGGACTGTCTGAAAGCCACATCTGTTGATTTTAAGTTTTTTTTCTGCTTCTCCTTTGGCTCCTCTTTAGTTTCCAGCATATATTTTTTTCTGTTTGAAAACTCCATCTGATGTAGGTAATCTACAAAGGAAAACAATACTTTAAAAGCTAAACCCAGTTATGTCCATTTCTGTTTCTTGGAAAAGACCTAATGCACGGAGCATAGGGCAGGTTGTGCTCGAGTTAAACAGGTGCAGTCCCCTGGAGTACGCTCTGTGCAGGCAGGTTGATTTTTCTTGTGTGTTTAGCATGTACTAGCTCTTTTAATTCTTGCTCTAGCCCATTTGTTATGGGTCTCCATTTTACATATGTTTCCATGCTTTTGAGAAAGTCTTCTAAGTCATTTTGATAGATGAAGGAAACTGTCAACAAGATGGAAAGACAGCCCTCTGAATGTGAGAACCTGTTCACCAATATATCTGTTAAGGGGTTAATATCCAAAATTTATAAACAACTTTTAAAACTCAACACCAAATACATAAACAATCCAATTAAAAGATGGACAAAGGACATGAATAGACACTTCTCCGAAGACAACACACAGATGGGTGGCTGGAGGGACTGAGCAAAAAACAAACAAACAAACAAACAAAAAGAAACCATAAACATGGAGAGATTTATCTGTGATTTCCAGGTTGGGGGGAAGGAGGTGGGTGAAAATGGAAGATAGTATAAGGGGATAAATGGTAATGGAAAACATACAATAAGAAAGATGAATTGAAAATGTTTGGCATTACTCAAAAAAGAAAAGATCAAGGTTCAGAGTAGTGAAATTTGTATAACTAATATGCTGTTTTAAAAAAACAATTATTCAATAATCAGGTTAGAGTATTTTTATATAAGTTTGAATTCCATAACTACTTTTCTTCCTTACAAAGAAAAAGAAATGAACACTTGGGGGAACAATCTAACTCAGATTTATACCCGATTTATAATACTCCAAGCTACACATTTAAATACTCTATCCTTTGTATTTTTCAGTTCCCCATTGTTTTTAGTGTGACTTTCTTAACATGATATTGATAACTTCAAATTTAGTACTTGCACTTCAAAAAGTAAAATAACAAAAGAAAACTTAAGTCTCCATGCTAACTAGTTTTCTTTTCCCTCAGTGGAGTAAACATCTTTCTGTCTGTGGTATTAAAATGTTTCAAAATGATTATTGGTTCATGGACATTAGATTCTGTAATATGATTTACTGTGTCATCTGGATGTATTGCTGTTTGTTAAAAGGCACTTTCCACCATTATCGGTGCCCTCACTGGTACTGAGGGATGAGACTGCATACTTTAGGATGAAAGCCAGCTGTTTTCTCTGCTGCATTACATGAAAAGTTATTCAGGAGCATGCCCACTGTGGCAAATTTACTAAGCAGAATGTCTGTTGCCTTGACATTTTGAACAATCTACTGACACAAAAAGTCAACTGTGAGGTACTTCTACACTTGCTTAGGAATTAATTGATTCAATAGCATTGTAAGATAAAATTAGCATTTTATTTTATTTTTTTATTTAAAACAGTTCTTTTAGTCAACCATGCCAATGATATTCATTATTTACCTCATATTTCCATTTTCTTTCTTCAAAGTAGAGCTTCCTTTGTGATTCATTCTAGGTACGTCTCCTGTCATACTCTGGGACAAAAAGAGTACCTCCTACCCATACTAGAATTAAACAAGTATAAGTAATGAGCACTCCTTGCCTTAAGAGGGTGAAGTGCACAATTTCTCACTCTTTCTCTGAACAGAAAATCTGCATTTGAGTCTTTACCTCTGTAGCATGGACTGTAATATGATGCAGACTAATTACGACTCAGCTGTTAATTTTCTAACAAACGTGGCAAGAAGGTCATATTTATGTTTACCTTGGTTCTCTGAATAATTTAGGGGTTTGCTGCTCAGTAAGTCAGCCACAAGTTACATATGGTTCTTTGTTTAAATTAATTAAAAGAAAATTAAAATTCAGTTTTTCAGTTGCGATAACCATACTTCTCAGTAAACTGTAAGTTCTCAGTAGTTACATATGGCCTAGTTTAAGTCAATGAGACTGAAAATGTCTTCTGAGGCTCCTGTTAAGGAGATTCTCCATTCCTCCATTTTTTTTTTAAATTTATTTATTTTATTTTATTTTTTAGAGAGAGAGAGAAATGGGAGAAGGAAGGGGAAAAGTATGGGTGAGCAACACTGATGTGAGAGAGAAGCATTTGTTGTGTCCCACAATCCGACAAGGGACTGGACACGCAACCCAGGCATGTGCCCTGACAGAATCAAACTGGAGACCTTTTGCTTTGCGGGACAATGCACAACCAACTGAGCTATGCTGGCCAGGGCAAGAGATTCTCTATTTTTGATAGAGGTGTATGAGAGACTGCAGCTCTTAGAAACTGCTAACAACCATGTGAGTGGTGGGCCAGCCTGCCAGCCTAAGGAAGAGCAGCTTCCTCCTGTCTTCCTAATTACCTACCTATCTGCCATACTAACTCATTATGTGAACTCCATTTTCGAGTCTCAGTTTTTCAAATCTGGAACATCAAATTGTTGGAGAGAGGGAAGTAGGGTCAGTTAGATATTTCTATGACTATTCTAGTGAGTCTATTCTGTGTGTGACTTATTTTTATTTGTACACAAATTTTCATTAAATTTTCTTGTTTTTCAAGACATATTTCTCTCTTTTTTTGGCATTTTTTCTCTTCTCTTCTCACTTTCATGCCACCTGCAATGGCAATTATCTCAGTCAGTAGAACTGCATGTGAGTGGCACTGAAGGATCAGAAGAAAGCTACCTAAAAGCAAAAGAAATGAACAAATTTTAAAATGTTCAAGTGCATGATTTTTTACTAAAGCAAAGTAAGTTATTACCTGACATATTATTAAAAGATTTTTATTTGAACTTTTAAGCCATCACATTTAATTTCCTAATTTGAAAAACCAAGAAAGCAAAGATAATTTTTACAAGCTTCAAAGTAAAAATAGAAGTCATTGGGTTATCAGTTTATTAGAGTAGAAGTCTTCTATCTTCCATAAATGCAAAGAGATTAAAGGAAATTGTATATTGCATCTAAAAAAGAAATAGGTTAATTGTGCACCTTATCAAATTACTTTTAAAAAGAGAAAAATATGTACCAATAACAAGATGAATATATTCTCCCACTTACCACAGTGTTATTTTATATAATTACTTCAAGGTAATTATCACAATATAAGAAGTCATCTTTTTCTACAAAGGTGATCAGTTCAGTATAAACTCACAGTATAGTATTGGTTTTTTATTTTTGTATTCTAGTACTTCAACAGATTAATCATTATTGAAATTGTGGCCTTCCCTAACTTCTGTTTTTTGCTTTTCACCTCCAATGTCATTCATTATATTAATATAGCTACATTTTTTTCCCAGGGGAGATGTGTACTATTTATACTTTGGTTTCTTGTTTGTGTACTATATGAATGGCTGTTATGAAAATAACAACCAGTCTCTTATATTTTTTCTTCATTCCAATTTTCAAGCAGAATTTCAGTAAGCTAATCATTAATTAGAATGTCATTGGAATTGGGAGATAAGGAAGGAGGAAAGAGTAAAGAGGAAATGATTTCCTCTCTTTTTACTCTTTTTTGTTAGTAAAGAGGAAATGATTTGGCTAAATCATATGGTTTTCAACTTGTTAGCATTATTTGGCTTATGTGAAACATTTGTAATTTTGATTATAAAAAGTTTTTAAAAATCAAATAGTTGTGTTTAACCCTATTATATTTAATCCCTATATCTTAAGCTCCTATTGGCTGCATAGAACCACAGTAGATTCTTCTTAGGAAACCTCTCATCTTGTCCAGAAGTAAACAGTTGATACATTTTAAACCCCACACCATTCTGAGTAGCATAATGAAATTTAGTTCTGTCCTGTTCAGTTCACAAGTCATCCCTTTGTCTGATCAACCTATGCTATATTTGAGATCTGTCCAGAAAGAGTTCAGCCTTTGTTAATATGTTGAGAACAGTTTGCTTGACATCCATGGCATCTGGTAGCCAAGGAGAATGAACTGGAATGTGCATGTGTGAACAATGATGACTTCCATGTACTAGTCAATTCGGGTGGTGTATGCCTTTGAATCAGTATATGTACTGTGTCGTTGTCACATTCAAAATGACTGAGTGAGTAGAACAATGACTCTGCATCAAATTTTGTGTTAAGCTTGAACATTCCTCTATGGAAATGATTCAAATGATTCAGAAGGCCATAGCTCTGGGCAACTGGTAATTGGCAGCTTTATTAAGACAACATTCCTGCTCACACATCTTGTGCAGAGTTTTTTTGTGAAGCATCAAATCACTCGGGTGATTCAGCCCCTTGACTCCCCTGATTTGGTATCCTGTGACTTCTGGTTGTTCCAAAAACTGAAATCACCTTTGAAAGGGAAGAGATGTCAGACTGTCAATGAGATTCAGGAAAATACAATGGGGCAGCTAAAGGAGATCCCAGCAAAGGATTTTGCAGAGTGTTCTGAACAGTGGAAGAGATGCTAGGGGAACTGTGTGAGGTGCCGAGGTGCCTATTTTAAGGGGATTAAGGCATTGTCTATGTACAATGTTTCTTGTATCTTGTATCTTGTATCTTCTTTAGTAAATGCCTCTATTTTACATATTAAGTGGCTAGATACTTTATGAACAGCCCCATTTCCCTGCATACATCTTTTCTTCCCATCACATAATCAAGAAACATCTTTATGGTGTATGAGAGATTATATTTTCATTGTCTAAAGTAGGATCAAGCTGCCCTTATCATATGCTATAGTTGATTGTTAAAGAAATTCTAGTTATGGGCTAAGGGCTCAGATTACATGTAGAAATCAAATAAAATTTTTTTGAAAGTAATGATTTTAAGGCGAAATTAGGTTTGAATTTGATTTTAAATGGTAATGATGCATTTGAACCCAAAGATAATTTGGATTGTATCTCATTTCTCTCTATTAATATAGATATATAGTCTTTTTTTTTATGTGTAGTCCTTTAAACTACACAGCATTGAAGGATGGTCATCATATATTTGGAGATTATGCTTTTTTCCATTTACTTTTTGATTTCCATCTCATTGAAAAGGACCTAATTGGAGAGAGATGAGTAAAAAATAAAATCCCCAGTAAAATAAATGGTTTATGATCATTTTTATGTTTCTTTCTTGTTGGGTTATGTATTTGGAAGTTTGGGAAGAATAAGGACTATAGATCCTTCTGTTTTAGTATATTTAATAATTTTATTTTTATACTGTGTTTTAACAGCAACAAAAATGATAAAGACATCAGAGCTAACATATATATTTGTGTTTTCAGTAGGCAAAAAAAGGTTAAATGAGCTATCTTATTAATTTAACAATTTATTTTGGAAAGATTTTTAAAAACCTAAAATCTATGTTTAATATATGAACTAAAAGAAATAGAAATATATAGATTAACTTTTTAATATTGTACTTATAATCTTTAGAAATACATTGCTAATTTAACCTTTTTTTGGAGACTTTAAGTTCCTATTTTTTTAAATTTAGGAATCTTTAGAAACACCATTTCTACAACATAATTAATGGGCACATGGCAGCTAATAGAATGGAGTTTTATTTTCTTCCTCTTCCTCCCTCCCTCAATAAGGTGCATGATTTCAAGTCACATTACACAGTAGAATGATTCCTGAAAAGCTGCAATCAACTTTTTTATTTCAACTTTAGTTCAATATAAAAACCAATGTCCTTCAACTCAGTGATCCTACTTCTGGGAATATATGTAAAAGAACACAAAACACAAATTTGAAAGAATGTAAGCACCCTATGTTCATTGCAGCATTATTTACAATCACCAAGACATGGAAGCAGCCCACGTGTCCATCAGTAGATGCATGGATAAAACAACTCTGGGACATTTACACAATGGAATACTACTTGGCTATAAAAAAAAAAAAGAAAGAAAAAATATGCTTTGCAAATGAATGAGCCTGAAGAACCTTATGCTAAGTGAAGTAAGCCAGTCAGACAAAGACAAATACCATATTACTTCACTCACATGTAGAATCTAATGAACAAACTGAACTAATAAGCAAAATAGGAACAGACTCCTAGAGAGCAGGATGACAGATAGGGGGAGGAGAGGTTAGTAGGTGGAGGGACTGAGCAAAAAGGAAAAAGAACTCATGAACATGGACAATAGTGTGGTGATTGTCAGGGGAAAGGATTATAAGGAGCTACATGGTAATGGAAAAAATACAATAATTTTTAAAAAAATAAACCTTGGTGACTATTAGCCTCAAAAAACAAAACAAAAAACAAAACCAACAAACAAAAAAACCAATGTCTATTTTAAATGCACCGAAGAACAGACTACTTACATAACTCCATAGGTAATTTTTCTTGTATAACTAGATTTGATAACAAATTTGCATTTTATACATCAACTGTGTTTAATCATTCCAAATTATTTTTATTCAGAATGAATCCCCAAGGCAGGCTACGTGAGTGTCAAACTGTGCTCCTCGCTGTGACTGTTTGCTATGGTTGCATTTTTGTATCATAAATATATGGAAAACAAGCTCTTTGTGTCCAGGCCAGAATAGGCCTGATGAAATTCAGGTGGCAAATCTAAAATGCTTTTGGTCTTCAGACTCTGCTGTGGCCGTTTTTGTACCATTTGCATGGGAATCTGGATACTGTGGGTTCCCAGGTAGATGGAGTCACAGAGAGAATTAATTTCTGTCATGTGGGCAGAAGCAGAAATAAGTAGAGCAGTAGAGTTCTTAGGACATATCAGTTTCGCTTCAGTCCTCCATGCTCCTTAGTCACCCACCTCCATTTCATTTCCATTTCCATTATTTCAATGAATATTTAAAAATTAATTATCATATGTTATGGAAAATTAATATTGTATTTTAAATTAGCACTTCTCAAAGACAATTAGCATATTATTAATAAGTTATTTTTTATAAATAACATATATGTGTGTACATATCAAGAGAAAAATATTTCCAATAATTAGAGGAAAATACTAGTGTTCAGCAAAGAATGCAGACTTTAGTCCCAGGTCTGCACTATGGCTTTAGCAATCTATTAAGGTGTTTCTGAACTGTTCTCTATATGAAATAAATAGATGTGAGTAAAATAAAGTCCCCCAAAATACCCCACCCCAAACTATAGAGGGCTAATGAAGCACTAAGGAGAGAGAACATGGAAATTATTGTAGGGCTGGCAATCTGCTTACTCACACGAAGGAGTGATAATTTCTGGAGTTTTCCATTTAGGTGTCTCTCTGCTGACATGAAAGTAGGGGATAAAAAGCAAAATGATTATCAACATTTAGAGCTAATTATCTTCAGCAACGAGCAAATATTTAGTTGATCAGAAAATAAAAGATAAATAAATAAATAAATAAATAAATAAATAGGACAAGGAGCAGGAATAAATTGGAAAGGTTGTAGGACAATCCCTGGGTAATGTTGTCTTCAGCCAGTCTACAGCCTTAATGTCTTATCTTCATTGCCTCTTGAGGGAAGAGATAAAATGGCTGTTGGGAAGGAAGAAGCTAATTGGACTAAATTAATCCCCTAAATTAATCCATGGAAATAGAGGCTAAAGGGTCCTCAGCAGAGTAGGGAAAATTATCTGAAACCATAAGCATCAAATTGATTCCCAATAGTGTGAAAAAGAACCTGGAATAAAAGAATTAAAAATATATATATGGCAAAGCCCCAAATCACTAACTAAGACTGCCCACAACCAAGGCCTCTCTTGGCCCACACTCTACCCCTTGCCAGCGGGCCACGTGCATAAGCAGGTATAAAACTGAAGCATTTAGGGGGACTGAGTAAATCTCAGATAAAATGAGAGGACTGTGCAGAATAGAATGACTAAAAACAAATTTTAAAGCTGTCAAATTACCAGATGGAAAAACAAACACATATCACATCAATGTTTTTTAAAAAGACAATTCATATAGAAGTATAAAAACAAAGAATCATTACATTTAGAAAATATAACATGTGAAGCTGGTTACATTTTTACATAAATGGATATTAGGGAAATTGTGCCTATTAATGTAATGTAACATAAAATTAAATTGAATTAAAAGTAATTAATTGTGGGAAATGCAAAGAGAATTTAACAGAAAGTCAGTGGTAGCAAGAGAAATCAACTCATCATATCAGCCATAAAAAGTTATGTAGACAAAAAAAGCTACAGTGTATAAGGTCTAAATGAAATTACTGAGAAGTTGAAATATATATGTAGATGTGGAGGTAGATAACTAGATAGTTGGATGGTTAGATGGATTCAATGAATGAATAAATGATATCTCCAGAGAATTGATCTTTATTTCCGTATCTATGAGCCTCATACAAACGTGGAACATATATTAAACCATAAAGAAAACTTTAGTACTGTTCCCAAAAGTAAAATAATATGAAGTATATCACTGATCCAATGCAATAAAATTAGAACTTAGTAGAAGGAAAACACAAAAACCAAACACTTTAAAAACAAAAACATAACAACTAATTCTTGGTGTCAGAGAAATCAAAAGAAAATTTATAAAATATATAGAAATCAATGGAAATTTGACAGAATTCAGGATAATTTTGATACCAAAATTAAAATTTACCTGGAAAAGAAACATCTGAGAATATTCATGGTATTTTTTAAAAAGAAAATTATGAGAGGAACTAACTTTACTAGATATTAAAATACATTCTGAAGTTATAATAATAAAACGATCTGGTACTGCAGAAAGCCAGAAGAGAGAAGCTACCACAGACCTGTGTGTTTGTAACATTTACTTTGTGACAATGCTGTTTGTTAAAAATCACTGAGAAAAGAGATTACTCAATAAATAGTGTGAAACAGCTGGTTAACTGTTGAGAAAAAGATAAAACGGAATCCCTATCTCATTTTTTTACCTCAAAATGAATTCTGGATGGAAAAATTATTAAACATAAGAAAGAGCCTATAAAAATTTTTTAAAGTATTGCCAAATGTATTTATAATCTTGACAGAGAGAAGCTTTTTATAAGTAGAGCATCCAGAATTCATAAAGAAAAGATCAATAAACTTCACAACATAAAACAATGAGAAAACAAATACTGCGTGGGTAGAAAACAATATGAGAAAGAACAAAAGACAAATGACACATGGGAGAAAAATATTTACATAAGTCAGATCAAGACTAATTTTTCTTAATTTTAAATAACTTACAGACAAAAGCAAACAGTACAAAAAAATGGTCAAAGGATATGAACAGTAAATTTATAAATAGTAATAAAATGGATATTTAACATATAAATCATAGTTCAATCTCATTCAGTAGTAAAGCCAAAAATGTATATAAATAGAAATCATACAAATATTTAACATTTTAAACCAACGGGATTGGCAAATAATTAAATTTGAAAATAGGGTTGGTATATTAACAAAGATCTCTCTCACTTGTGTTTATAAAATACGGTAACCTGTCTTGGGACATCTGAAAATCTTTACCAGAAATTGAAATGTGCATAACCTTTGACTCTAATATGTCATTGCAGGAATTTGCACTATGCACAACTTGGAAGAGTCCACCAACGTGTTTGCACAATGATGCTGATTCCATCCTTATTGATATACTTCCCCAACCTGCACTCTTCTAACTAAAAGTAATGGAAATATCATTGAATGTGGAACTGTTTAAATAGTTATAACATGATAAAGAATTCTGAAAACCTTTTAAAAATATTTCTTTTACTGGAAGGGAAATCGTTCTAATACATAAGTGTAATTTTAAAGGCAAGGTACAGAGTGTTAAATATGTGAAAATATGCACATATACATACATACATTTACTTGTTATAAAATTTAAATTTTTTCTCCCTTTTTCTAGGAGGATACAGAAAGAAAAGTTGTTAGTGGTAGTTGCCTTTGGAGAAAAGGATGGAGTTAAGGGAGAAAGAATTTCACTATTTTCACCCTTTCAGTATTGGTTTCATTACCTAATCATTATGTATATCAGCTGAAGGGTTCTGAGCAGTAGTTATTTTTACTTTTGTTGTATTTTTCTTAAAAACCAAACTAATCAATGTTAATGGTATCAATCAGTTAGTGAAACAATTGTTAGTATTGACTATACAGCCTGTGTTTATAAATTCTGGTATGAACTGAATATTAGGGAAAGCTATCAGTTTTAATATTTCTATAGAGAGTTGTTGCATACACACTCTCAATACACATAAGACTACTAAGTTCAGGTTGATTCTTTTCAAGCGTCGATTCTGCTCCCACAAGGATTGAAATAATTTCAATATATTTTGTTTTATAAATATTTAACTTATGTTTGCTGAGGTTGAAAAAGGCAATATTCCACAAGGGTCCATTTTCTAAATGTAAGGCATGAATGATTTTTTCATAGTTACAGTATTTATGAAATACTGAGAATTTATGCATGTAAAATGTCTCATAATGGCCTATTATAGACTTAAGCTATTCTTTTTTTAGGTCTCCAGTGTAAAATTCAAGGAGTGGAAGCTATATCAAATGAATGTGCTGTGTTTCTTGTGCTGTAGCCTTTTTAATCTTTACCGAAGTGTTATATGCTCAGCTGAATTGGTCTAAAAGACTTTTTAAAGAAGTCATTTACCTCTCTCGCAAAAAATTCTATCTTCCATCTGTAGCCAGTGTCACCCCAACAAGTCCAATAAAAAGGAAGAAAAAACTCAACTTTCCCTCAAAATACTTTCGCATTGCTGTTTTTGCTGTTGCAGTGCACCCTGAAGGTCTTGAGAAGCATGACATTTATTATTTATTTTGTGTAGCCTGTTATTAGTTTCTGAATTACTGGACACAATTTACATAAAATGATACTCCCATGCTAAAAATTAATGTCTTGGTAGTTATGAATGAGTTGGAATGAATCATTCATTTCTTAATAGCAAAGAGCTTTGTCTTCAGCTTTTACCACATTTGAACATCAATACCTGGATTATTTTCATTTGTTTACTTATTTGCATGTACTCAGCACTAATGATTATTCAGTGGTTTGAGCAAAGGAATATTTTAGGTCTGTCTTTAACCTTTGTCTAATCATAGAGGGAGTTGGCACGTATCACAGCTTATATTTTAAAAACATCCCTTGACAATGTTCTAGTAATTCCATTAGCAGCGATGATCTGGAGGCTTAATGTCATTGCCATTTTGGAATCTGACAGATTGAAATTTAGTATTCATTTAGGCCCCTCTGAATTTCATCTGCTTATTCATGCTTATAAAAATGAAATAAAAAGTCAGTCCTTGTTCTTGCTCTTGCAGAAGCAATCACCAATTTTTATGAGGGAAACAATGAACATGTCACCCTGGATTTGGCAGCAGGGAGGAGTGGGGAGTTCATAAATTGTTTTTTGGGTGCCAACTGTTATGCGCCAGAATTGTTTATATTAGTGAAATCCTCTGGTCGTAAGTTATGTAAATTGTGTCTTTTCTTAGACTATGTTTTATAGCAAAGAGAGGGGAGTTAGGGGATGTGTATTAAATCTGAAATGGTCTCATGCTTTAAATACTGCAATGTGGTAGACAGTTAATCTTCAAAATAGATAGTGAACATACGTAACTACTTTATTGCAATCGACATATGTCTCTCCATAATTATTCTGGCTTATACCTTGGGATAAGATAAAGATGCAAGAGCTGTCTCAGCTCAGAGAATTTGGTTTTATTTTTGGGTTCCAAACAGAAGGTATTGGGAAAAACGTCATGTGGATTTGTTCAATATCAGTGCTAGTAAAATCTTGACTCTGAAATTAATAGCTGTCTGTTTGAGGCCTTGGAGAGCAGGTGTTGAGTAAGTCTGACTAAACAGCTGTGTCAACACACCTTTGCACATCTGAGACTGTTTGGGGAAATTACTGAGACTTGCTGCAGAGTCCTTTCCAGTTATCTGGTGGTGACGTGTGCAAGTGACATCTAATGACTGACCTTCTGGCTAAGGATTAACTCCTGAGAGATTGTAGTGAATTTCACAAATAAAATGGTAGCCACTTAAATCCAAAAAGAAAGAAAAAAGAACAGTTTCTTAGCTGGCATTTCCACTGAGGTGGCAAGCTCAATCACTTACCTTTTCGTATTTGGTATCTAAAAAGGATGACTGTTCAGTAAACTCATGGATGTGGGAATGAATATAATCCACTAACTCACATATGAAAGAAATGTAACTGTAATTCCCTATAATTGCACTTATGTAGTCCCCTATACCTAGAGAGAACATCCAGGTTTTCCCAGAACAGTCCAGGGTTAAGGCAATTGTCCCAGCCTAATGATTGGTACTACCTGCCTCTTCCCTCTCAGGGGCATCCTGGTCATGCTACCATATCTCACCATAATAACTTTTCCTTGAATCTGTTTAGGTAGGTCCACCTTGATATTTCAGCAGAACAGGCTATAGGGCTCAAAGAAACAGCACACAACACTTTTTGTCAATACTTCAGAATATTATCCTCATCAAGATATTAGAAGATATTTTTTGTGTATTTCTAGTCCTTAAAAGGATGTGTAGTTTCATAATACTTATAGCACAGATGGAAAATATTGCCCTTGAAGGAGCAAGTATGGGTAATACAGTGTTTTATTTGGGAGGACTTGATAATCTTTGGGGAGGTTCATTAATTTCTTGAGATAATTATTATTCAACAAATTTAACTCTTCTATGCTAATACTGGTAGTGAAACACTTTGTATGATCATGATGTTCTCTGCTTGAAAGTTAGGGTGAGTTGGGAATAGCTGGCTGGAACATGGTCTGGGGCAGAAGTGGGTGAGGTCAAAGAGGTGAGGTCAGTCGCTGGAGAACAGGGATCTTGGATATGAGAGAATCAGGGAGCACCCTCAGGTCCTTGATTTGGGGCATGTATAATATACCACATTCTCCTTAAGCTAAGGCATGCTTTATCTGCCCTCATAAATTCTGAAAGCTGAGTAACTGCCTGCTTGCGCCATATTTTGTGAACCAGGTTTCAGTCACAGTATTCATCATACTGACGAAATTTGGATTCACTGAAAGCATGAAATTCATATCCATTCAGATTCTATATACATACTTGCATGCATGCATGCATGCATATAACACTGATACATACATACATTTATACATTCATACAAGTGTGTGTGGGTGGGTGTGTAACATTTATGTATAATTATAGATGTGCTTATATAGAAGTATGGGCTTTGAAATCAAATGATCTGGCTCTGTAACTGTCTGTGCCTCTCAGCACACATCTTGCCTCCTCTCCTGTCCTTATTTTGGGCTGGGAAAGAATAGCTATACCTCCATTTCTGACTTCAGAAAGTGTACCTGCTCTTTTCCTTCACATATGTTGACTCACACCTTCCTAAATGGAGTATCTGGATTTTTTCCTGCTTCTTCAGAATAAACCTGTGTCTATCAGAGACTTTCCTAAAACACAGGGCTAGCACTTTCATTTCCATTTATCAGAAACTTTTTTAAAGGATTTTATGTACTTATTTTTAGAGGGTGGGGAGGGAAGGAGAGAGAGAGATGCAGAAACATCAAGGTGTGGTTGCTTCCTGTGTGTCCCCCACTGGGGACCTGACTCGTAACTCAGACATGTACCCTCACTGGGAATCAAACCAGCAACCCTTTGGTTCACAGGCCTGAGCTCAATCCACTGAGCTACACCAGCCAGGACAATTTCTCAGAAACTTTTGATAGCTCCACCTTTGTGAAAAATGAATGCCTTACAGTATGACACTCCAAAACCATTCTAATCTGACCCAGTCATTATTTCTAGCCGTTCTTTTTGCATTATCTCTTCCAGCCACACTAGATAAGCTATGCTTTTCAAGCCCTGTGCTTTGTCCATGTTCTTCTGCTTTCCCAGGTCCTTTAAGGTTCACCTGTAATGCATCTTGTCCTGAAGACATTGCTGATCACCCAGTCACTTTCTCACCTGTGAGCATACTGCATTTTTACCATTTGAGTACAGCCCTATCCATAGCTTGCCTTGAATTATGACTGGCAGTTTCCATGCCTGAAGCATCTATTAATTCTAAATGTCTGTGAGGCAGAGAATATGCTGTTTTATTCTCTGTGTCTTTTCTAGCATTTTACACAATACATGGTAAATAATCAAGCTCAATAAATACATGAGAAATTAGTAAAAAATAAAACTAAGCTAAAAGAATTGCTAAAACTTTGAAGAGACTCTTTTTTGAGGCTCCATGTTTTTGATGCTAATAAATGCCTCAATATAAATATTTCTCAAAGTGAGGCCCACAAATGACCTGCTAGTTGTTCTGTCTTAATATTGTCATTTAAGAGGAAAAAATAAGAGAAAAATTGTGTACACACATTAAATATTTTTGGAATGTAAGATTAAGGATGGTTTTCATAGGCACTTGATTAGTTTACTGAGTCCTATTATGATCTTCAAATCTTTAAATATGTTGCTGAGACTTTACTGGTAACGTCATGTCAGCCAATATTCAGTTAACAGTCTAGTTTTCCTTACATTTGTAATTTCTTGTAATTTTCTTCTATTTATCTGTAACATTCTCCTCTTTTCATTGTTAGACTTTGACCTGTATCACCTATTCATGAAAAGCAGATGGCCAGCTTAGAAACATTTTGCTAAAGTCTAAACATTGTGATGAATAGTATCATAAGGACTACAATTGAGGTTAATATAAAAAAATATAAGTGGGGATCAAGAGTCCAATGCAAATGCAGAATGGAATGTTTGTGTTAGAATGTCATGTTTGTGTGGTGATTTCATTCAAGCAACCATAAAAGAAAAATTTGAACAGGAAGCTAAGATGTTAATTACTTTAAAATTTGTTTCTTTACCCATCTCGTAATTATAACAAATGTGCCACAGAGTGACAATAAAGACTTTGAGACTTCCCTGCAGCTTTCAAGCAAACCACAATGACCTTTCCGTTGAACCTTTTAAGTTTGTCTAGGAGGTAATATAACATTTTCCTCATCAAAATTAATGCATTTTGTTGCAAAAAATGGAGAGGTCACCAAAATCACAGCAATGTAATTCATCTTTGCCCTCTGTTTAAAAAATAGGTAAATGGCATACTGTGACTGAGATGGTTATAAAACACAACCACAAGTTTAATGATAAATTTCATGTTCAGAGAGAAAGCATGCTGAGGTTTTGGCAACATTATGAAACCAAATGGGCACTCCTGGAATCTACCTCCACCATGGAACAGCAGTTTCTGTCTTGGACCAGGCGAGCAGGCATTTTACGACAATACATAAGCATAGAATGAAAAGCATCACTTGGCGCATGTGTGGTACTTAGGGAGAGGCACACAACAACTATTTGTCCCATCTACGACTGGAAACCCACACTCTAGGAATTGAGATTAGTTTTAACTTGGTTACTGGTTTTCCTGGATTCCTTGATGTAGCCTGGAATAGATGTTCTGGCTACTCACAGATGTCAAAGCACATGAGATTGGCAAGGAAATTCTCACAGACAATATTTGGTGACCAAGAGTATGTTTCCAATATTGATTTGGTGATGAAGGAAATAACCAAGAAATTATGACATGGGCGTAAGTCTTCACAGTTTGTTTCTTGGGCTTCCAAGACAAGGTCTATTTTCCACACTAAAATTCACCAGCTGGCAGAGGGAAAAGAAATCACCCCATTTTTGTAGGAAAAAGGAATGGTCTATCACTTGACATCAATAATAGGAAGATCATGTCTATTTCATATCATTTGTTCAGGTGAAGTCTTCAGCAAGGTATTTGGTATTCTGAATATTCTGAACCCATCATTTCTGGGCAGTGAGGGGGAAAAACACAACATGTGTATTTATTCCAAAGACACTTAATTATCTGAAAGAAACACAAAACATTTGCCACTATGTCTGGTGGTGATTGACTCAATGCTGGGCTTCTCTAGTGCAGTACAAATGAAGACCAAGCAAAGGAACCAACTGGGCATGAAACCTGGTGAGGCAACCATCATTGTGAGTGACATTAAAGTATGAATAAAATGTGCAGATGACAGCTTTCCTATAAGTGATATGAAATGATTTTTAAAATATCTTTCCTTTTTATACAAATTTATGCTTAATATTTTTAAAATTTATCTAAAATATAGCATACACATTTATGTCTAATGTTCATTACATGACTCTCAAGTGGGGAAAGTTTAAGGAAATACTGTCATCAGAGTTAAAATGCTGACTCTTTTTTGAGAAATTTCAGATAATTTATTTATAATAAGTGCTTTCAATCACAAATATAATAGTATAGAGCAATATGTTAATATAATTACAAGTATACATTATTTATAATGCCATTACATACAGAGAATATAATTTATAATTTAAAACATTTAAAATGATTCATTTACCTTTGCTGTCAACCTTTTGACTTTCAATCTCATTTAACCTTGACATATTTGGCAACTTGTAAAACATAATTTTAGTTCAATTCATTAAAATATATATTGTTGTCTAATGCTTCTTAAATTGATGTCTTTCCTCTAAAGAAATATATTTTTTTAGTTTTTCCCTTGAGGTATTATTTTCTTGGAAAGTATTTAATGTTGTTATAATAAAACGAATATGGGATGCCCAGAAAGTTTGTTAATTATAGAAATACTTGAATTGTATAGAGTAACAGTGTCAATTGTTCTCATCATGTTTTTGTTTTTATTTTTCTGTAATCTTCATTGTAGTAGGGGAAAGAGGGAATATAGGCCTAGTTTTTGTTTTGTTTTGTTTTCCTTCAATCACAGGCATCTCATTTTTGCAGATGATAAGAAAATCAAATAAAGTTACACATGATTTGAGAAATGGAAAACTAAATTGGTCATGATGTTCTGTGGAAATTCAGAACCTACAAAAAGTAGAACAGTTAGAGCAGGAACAACAGAGCAGGATGTGCTCAGTTGTGGGTTTTTGTTT
This sequence comes from Tonatia bakeri, assembly GCA_004024845.1. Classification (NCBI taxonomy): domain Eukaryota; kingdom Metazoa; phylum Chordata; class Mammalia; order Chiroptera; family Phyllostomidae; genus Tonatia; species Tonatia bakeri. The sequence goes on along the minus strand of PVIA01000455.1, from coordinate 113,885 downwards.
GTTTTTGTATCTGCTTGACAGACATGATAAAATCAAAGAAATAAGTTGCATCAGACTTGTTATTTGTTTTCAGTTATAATGCCCTTTTCTATGCCCTCTCTTTGTATGACATGGTCCATGTGTACTTCTGGCTTTTATTCATCCCTTCATTTAAAAAAAAGGTTTTAGGAGGAAAGAGAAGGAAGGGAAATAATTTATCTTTTATTATTAACTGTGAAAGATCAAGATAAGGCATCTTGAGACACCAATTTTATTAACACCTACCTTTGAGAAGAATGATAAGAAGCTTCTTTAGAGTATAAATTTGTTTCTGGTTTTGTCATCATTGTTAATCATTCTGACTTCCAGCCTGACAGTTTCACCAACTGAGACCCAGATTAACATGAAGAACATTTTTGTTCCATTGTGGAGTAATGCTGGTCTCTAATTTTCGAGAACAGGATAACCCTCTATTGTCCTTATGCAAATAAATTATATCTTAATGCCCTTGAAATGGGAGCATCACCTAGGGGAACAAGTTATAAATCAGAGTGGAAGAAATTCAAAGCTGTTGTTCCAAATGGTGTAGCCAAGATGAACTAAACACCTTTATTGTATAATTTTAATTCATGCTACTTCTTCTTTTCAAAACTGATGCTTTCATCTTCAAGTGACAGATATTGAGTGATAAATTGCTATTGCATAATTTTCTCTCCCCTTTATACACTGTTGATTGAAAGTTCAGGTTTTGTGAAGAATGTTTTACATAGGAAATATAGAAATATGGGGAAACACATTATTTCAACATAAAGGGAAAGGAAAGTGTGTGTGTGTGTGTGTATGTGTGAGTGTGTGTGTGTGTGTGTGTGTGTGTGAGTAAAACAGGTGCAGCATCTGATCTGTCTTTTCTTATCCACACACTCTATTTTTTTAAAACCGAATAAGTATTATCATTTCAATAGTTCCTCTAAACCCTGATTCTTTCTGGCAAATTCTATGTAACATTTTATCTCCCTTTACTTCTCAAGATTATTTTATGCTATATTTTTTTCATATTGCAAAGGGGCTGAAACAATATCCTTGAACCTGTATCCAATAACATAAGCACAATCATTGTTTCTATCTGAATAAGCTGAAATAGGTAAACGCTATGGCCATTCCCAGGAAAAAAAATACTATAATTGCTTAGAGAAATAACTAAGTAACACTGTACAACAATAAGAATAATACGCATAATTTGTCCCTGTCTCTAAAGTATAATGCTAAATGAACAGAGTCAGATCTCAAAAAGTACACATTGAATAATTCAAATTATATGAAACCTCAAAATAAGTAAAATGAATGTATGTGGTCAGAAATCAAATTAAGGTATGTAAGGGGGTTCTGGGGGTACTGGCCATGTCCTGTTTTTGATCAAGTTGCTGATTATAAGAGTGTGCTCGGTTTATGAAAATTCATATAGCTGTACACTTGTTTGTACTTTTCTGTAAGTATTTTACACTTCTACAAAAAGTTAACAGTCTTACTGTGAGCAATGTGGTTAATTAGAGTTGTGATGGAATCTTGTCTTTTTTAAAAATTATTTTTTTAGTTGTTGTTCAGTTAGAGTTGTCCCCCCTTTCTCCCCATTGCTTTCTCTTGCTTCATCCCCCACTCCCATAGCCAATCCCCCCACCATTATCCTTGCCCATGAGTCTTCCATTTGTTTTTCCTTGGCTTGCCCCTTCCCCTTCTTTCCCTCATAACCTCCTGCCCCCTTTCCTCTGGTCACTGTCAGTTTGTTCTTTATTTCCATGTCTCTGGTTCTCTTTTGCTCATTTGTTTGTTTTGTTGATCAGGTTCCTTGTGTTTGGAGGTTGTGCTTTTCAAAGCCATTTAATCACTGGTCCCCATCTTCACTGAGGCTCAATAGAACATCCACTTCCTCATTTGCTTTCTCTTTTTGTTCTTACCTTCACATATGGCCATGAAAAATCTAATGTTTCTGTGGTGAGTTTAGAACTTTGTACCAGCAGCATTTCCCCATCCCAAAGGAATATCCTTGAAACATACAGCAAAGCAATCTGCCTCACATTCCAGATACACACACATACAATGCTGGACATCTCTTCCCTGAGGTTCAATGTCCTAGTTGCTCACCTTCGCTAAGAGGCATTGTTACAGAACAACAAGGTGGGGGGGCGGGTGCTGGGATGATATACTATTACCCAAAGGAACCCCCAGGTCCATTATGTCTGCTGTCTGTAGGAAAGATGTCTCTCAATGCCAGAGATTTGTGAAAAGGAAAGGAAATGTTTATTTAATGCTATACAAACTTAATGTCTTCATCAAAATCCTAAAGTCCCTTAAAACACCCACATACACAGTTCTTCCTTCCTCCTTTGCTCAGTCTGGGGTACCATATCTCAGGAAAGGAAATAGAAGTCCTTCGCTCAGGCAGCCCCTGGTTCTTCCCAGGAATCCGTCTTGGCTGGGAGTCCTCCCTGGGTTCCCGGCACCCCCAGCTGTGTTGCTGGGATCTCTGCTAAAGCCGGGTGGTGGTTCCCCCTACTAAAGTTGCCGGTGTCCCCACTCTGGCAAAGGAATGAGGTTCTCTCTCCACTGCTCCAGCCACGTGGTCCTTTCTCTCCCCCAGGGCCATGGGAGTCCCCACTCAGCCAAAACCGCATGGTTCTCCCTACAATGGCTGCTGTGTCTGGGTTTAAATCCCCACACCAAATCTTCCTCTGTAGCCCCATTTCTACCTCTTCCCACCCTCAGTTACACCTGCCAGTAATCTTATATTCTTCCAGCTTTACTGGGCTGCCATCGTGAGTCTGGGCAGGTGTGGCCCCATGTCATGGAGCCAATCTTCTTTGAGCTCCTACGCAGGCACTGTAACTCAAAGGACCTGCCTGCCCTGCAGTCACATCTTGGGTGGAAGAGTCCCTTTTCATCCCCCTGACCCAGAGCATGACCACAGCTATTTAGCATATCTAAGTGGCCAGCTGAAGGCTATAGGTATGTTAAATGACTATACCATGGATTAGCTGCAAAGCTGTTGCTGTACAAAACAGCCCTGCATGTTCTTGCTCCATGTGCCCCTTCCCCCAACTCATACCTGTGGGGGAAGGGGTGAAGACATCTTAAAATCTCCTGGACACCTTGAGTTCTGGACCCCATTTCAAATGCCCATTTGGGGTCCCCCCTCTTGACTGCACCCTGTAACAGCATGACTAGAAAAACAGGAGCCTTTTCACAGAATTGCCAAGGCTAATATAACAACACTCTATGAGGTAGAGTTGCCTGACTGGAAAGAAACTGAACACAGGCAAGAAAGTTGAGCCAGCTCCCAGAAGGAAACCCCTCTATAGTAGTCCCTCCATTTTTGTGGTTTTGTTTTCTGCAGTTTTAGTTGCCTATAGTCAAAACTGGTCCAAAAATATTAAATGGAAAATTCCAGAAATAATTCATACACTTTAAATTGCATACTCTTCTTGAATAATGTGATGAAATCTCATGCTATCCCATTGTGTTTCACCCAGAACATTAATCATTCCTTTGTCCAGCATATTCATGCTACATACAGTCCCCAGTCAGTAGTCAGTGGCCATGTAGGTTATCAGATTGACTATTGGTTGCTTGTGTTAGAGTAACCCTTAGAGTAAACCCCATTCACCTCCCTTCATCTCCTCCCATAGGCATTGCATCATCTCTCATCATCCCAAGAAGAAGGGTGAGTCCAGTACAATAAAGCATTTTTTAGAGAGACAGAGACCTCATTTATATAAATTCATTGCAGTATATCATTATAATTGTTCTACTATATTATTAGGTATTATTATCTTTTACTGTGCCTGAATGATAAATTATACTTTACCATAGGTGTGTATGTATAGGGTTCAGTGCTATCCATGGTTTCAGGCCTCCTCTGAGGGTCTTGGAACATATTCCCTGTGGATAAGAGGGGAATGCAGTGTTTATTTCATAAAAATTAATCTCATGATATTGTTACACTTTTAAGGCAGAATATACTATGCCACTCTCCAAAGTAAAGAATTTTCTTAGACAGGAAAGAGTTTCCTATTCTTAGACATCTTACAGTGAACAGTTAGCTTGAATGAATGAAGTCAGTGCCATGAGAAAGAGTATGAGATCTGTAGCCATATTCATTGGGTGAAACCCAATTAAAAATTAAAATTCTAAAACAATAGTTATGATAATAATAACACCAACGATAATATTAACATTAATAAGAGTAACCAGCATTTACAGGGTGGAGCAAAGGTAGGTTTACAGTTGTTCATATAATTAATCAATAATAGTACAAGAATAAACTCTCTCTTATACTCAAAACTGTAAACTTACTTTTGCCCCACCCTGTATATAGCCTGACACATATTTTTTGCATAGGTTTTTCTCATTTATCCCTACAAAAACCTCATGTGATAGTTACTTTTTCCTCCCTGATTTCTCAGATGGGGAAATCGAGTTCCACCGAGAGACTATGTCCTCATACACCTCAAAATTTAGTAGAAGACAGTGTAAACTCAAATAGGGTCAAGTACAAATCTTTCAACTCTTTCTTTATTTTTAATTGTATGAAATTTTATCTTTTTTAATTATTGTATTGTTATTCAATTACAGTTGTCTGTATTTTCTCCCCATCCCTCTCCTCACCCCCTCCAAACCCACCTCTCTCCCTTGCTTCCACCCTCCCCCTTGGTTTTGTTCATGTGTCCTTTATAGTAGTTCCTGAAAACCCTTCTCCCCACTGTCCCCTCCCCCTCTCCTCTGGCCATTGTTAAATTGTTCTTAATTTCAATGTCTCTGGTTATATTTTGTTTGCTTTTTTCTTTTGTTGATTATGTTCCAGTTAAAGGTGAGATCATATGGCATTTTTCCCTTACCACCTGGATTATTTCACTTAGCATAATGCTTTCCAGTTCCATCCATGTTGTCACAAAGGGTATAAGCTCTTTCTTTCTGCTGAGTAGAATTCTATTGTGTAAATGTACCATAGTTTTTTGATCCATTCATTTGCTGATGGGCACGTAGGTTGCTTCCAGCACTTGGCTATTGTAAATTGTGCTGCTATGAACATTGGTGTGCATAGGTTCAACTCTTTCTGAGTGGAAGAAATATGGTAATTAAAACAGGTTAGGAAATCAATTATATTACTTTCAATTTACCTGTGCATTAAGTTCATTTTAACAAATGTTCTTGGTTCTTGGTCATCTGTTTGTAATGCAAATGAAAATCTTACAATCAGTCCCTGAAATATTAGTCATTTTTAAAGGACAGCTGCAGATTTTTGTGTTTACTGTGAATTTGTAATTTCTGAAATTCTATAATAAGATCATTAACTTGTTGAGTAGACTGCAAAATAGACACTAATGGAATATAAAGTGATTCAAGAGCTCAGATTTCTCACCTATAGTATGACAAAGAGGTCCATATTGAATACACATTAATCAGCAGAAAATCTGAAGTGGTTGACCATAGTGTTTTCTTTTTTATCTTTCTTTCTTGATAACCTAATGTATTTTTCTCCCTCAAATGCATAGACCTCTATCTGCAATACATTTTTCTACACACAGAGGAAACTTTCTTTTCCTTTTTAATATATGTATGTAAAGATTAAACACAATATTTAACCTGTAATTATAAGATAAAATTTGATTATGTTTGAAAACCTATTAACCACTGAAGAGAGTAAGAATCTTTCTAGAATCTATTGCCTTTTATCTCTTATTTTTCATAAAACAAAAAGGAGTAAAGCCTTGGGGAAATGTGTATCTTTTGGAATAGATACTGAAGTATAGTGATTAAAATACTCTACAACAGATTATAAAGTTAGAGTTTTTTGTAATTAACATTTTTGGATAGGTAAGGAGAAAAATGTGGTTTGCTTTATTTTTGAGGAAAACATAGAAGCAGCAGCAAATTCATTCTTTTATAAGGCCCAATTGTATAAGGTGATTGATTGGTATAGGAGAATAAATTATTTTCCTGCCATACAAGTCACTGGATGGTCCAGTTCCCCTATTCTAAGAGAGTTCATAATCTAGTTAGAGCAATTATCACACACACACAACCAGTATACAACAATATGTGTATCATTCTAATAGAGCACAAGCTAATTACTGTTAGATAGCAGAAGAAGAATACATTAAATTCTAGTTGAGGCTACTGGGAAAGGTTGGATCTTGGGCATTTAATTGACTTTCCTATATAAGAAAATATTGGAAGGAGAGAGGTATTTCAAGAAGATGGAATAAATTAGAAAAACAGTGTAGGTAGAACTGTTTATAGTGTTTTCAGAGATTAAGAATCTTGATGGCTTAATAGAAACAAAAGATCCATGCAATAGGTAAGAGATAAATTAGAAAATTAAGTAAAGATCAGGGGATAGAAAGCCACTGGATACCTTGGTAAAGTTTGAACTGCATTTTAGAAGACAGTTGAGCCCTTTAATATTATATTTTGGCAAGGTGTGTAGAGTGGAGTGGCTGAAATAAAGATGAAAAGAAGAAGATAATAAGAAAGCTCTTGCAATTGTCCAGAACAGTAGTAAGAAGACAAACCTCCAATCATGGGCACTGGCATCGAGTGAGCAAGGACAAATGGGAGAAAAATGCAGATCTTAGCAATTTAAGAAGCTATAGGTTGCAAGTCCAAGGTTTCATTTGTTAATGAATCTATTGACAGAAATGGAAATAGAGAAAGGGAAGGGAGCTCGGAATAAAAGTCTATATGCAAACCTATCCATATCTGTTTCTATATCAACAAGCACAAAGATATTTGAATTTTTCTTCACTGGTTTGTATGAGAAGTAGTAGATGGCAATGGATAAGTTCTAATCATGTGAGTTGTAATTTTAGTTCCACTAATAACTAATCATTTTAACTTTCCCTTGTCTTAGTTTCTTTATATGTTAAATGGAAAAGCTATAATAGCTATCTCACAGGAATCTTGTGAAATTAAAGGGAACTATATGTGTGTGTATGTGTGTGTGTATAGAAAGAGCCTGGCTTCAGAAAGTGCTACAGAAATGTTAGCTGTTATCTATGCCTATCAATCCATACCTTCCTATAACAATCTATATGAATTTAGGTCATGATATAACTGAACTTCTTTAAGCACCAATTTCAATTAAAAATTCTTCACTCAGCATCAAAAATCCACTAGTCAATTTTTAGAATTATGGGCCACTGAAAATTCTTCCACTTCAGAAAAGGCCTTGAGGCAGTAATGGTGTCAAAGGACAGTTGAGGAAATATGCAGTTTCCTAATTCCTAGCTGTACCTTTCTATCTTTCCTTTTCCAATCTATTAACACAATCTATGTTAAACTACATAATTTTTAGGCAAAAAAACCCAAACAAGCCTGCTAGCTATCTCTTTGACACTATCATAGAAATTCTAGAGTCCAAACTGTGATGAGAGCTGTGTTTAGTGAGAAGTCCAACAAGTCCACCTGCTAGCTTATGTGGCCCAACAAAATGTCGTTGGGTATTTTTCCCCTAATTATTTAGCATGTGTAAGCTGGTGGCTCAAAAAGTCTTCAACTGCCCCTGTCCATTGTTTCTGATGGATGTGGTTAATCCTAGCCAGTTGTCATGTTAATAGGAGATAAATAATTAGTAATGAAAACCAACACTGCATATAATTAATTACATAGTTTTTAACTTAATATGTTATGCCACGCAACTAGAATTTTTGGGAAGGATTAACAATCAAGTGGATGCAGGTTTATCCATTCCCAGTTGAGGCTACTCTGGTTAGACAAGCATTTATTGGGATGATTCTGCAAGCTTATTGGCCATCTCTTCATGGCCTTAGATGTTCTCATACCCTTTGACAACTTCCCACTCCCCACCACTTGGAGAAATAACTGCTGCTGTTGTTGCCCTTGGTGTCCAAGGAAAGACGAGAGCAATGAGTTAGGTGGCCTTTAACATTGAGTGACTTTGGTGCTCAAATTAGCCATATGTTTTGGTATATACTTTCATTGTTGTTTAAAATATGAAACTCAGAAACCTAACTCCAATTTCTAAGACCAGAGTTAAACATCCTGTCTAAGCTTACCTAGTGCCACAAGTGACTTTTAAATATCTAACAACCTTTTCATTCTTCCAAGCTAGTGATGTCCTGAAGTGGAGGTTTTCTGGCTTCCAAAATGCAGTTCCAAAATGTAAATTATGGAATCAATTGCTTATTACTCTCTTCCTAAATCTTAATCATGTTTAGATGGTGGAAGGTTTTTAGAAATGAAATATGAAAAAATTAGGAGTTTTATGACTTCAAGTGCATCAGATGTTCTGATTTGTGGCCTTTAGTTTTATATTCCTGAAAGGGGTTGTGGTTAGATCTTCAGAAGCAATGGAGCATATGATCAAATCATCTGGAAAATGCAATTTAAGACTAACAAGCTCATTAAAAACATCTTAAAAACCATTCTGTTGCAGAATTAGACAGATTTCTAAATTTAATATTTGGAGAGTCTAATAGAGAAACATACATTTCTCTAAAGAAATACTAGTCTTATTTGTTATTTTTTTATTTTTTTCATTCAGTATATATTTTACTTTATTTTAAAAATTTTATTATATTTTTCCATTAATGTTTAACTGCCTTATATCTCCCTCTGCCCTGCAATCACCACACTGTTGTCCATGTCATAAGTCTTTTTTCCTTTTTGCTCAATCCCCCCACCCCTTAACTTCACTGACCCACCAATAGTTTTCATTCTGCTCTTTCTCTATGAGTCTGTATATATTTTGCTTATTAGTTCAGCTTCTTCATTAGATAAGTAAATAAAGTAAAAGTAAACATATAAGTAAAAAGATATGGTGTTTGTCTTTCTCTGATTGACTTATTTCACCTAGCATAATGTTCTTCAGGTCCATCCATGCTATTGCAAAGAGTAAAATTTTGTTCAATTTTACAGCCAAGTAGAATTCCATTGTATAAATGTTGCATAGTTGTTTTATCCACTCACCTACTGATGGACTGCTTCCACATCTAGGTGATGGTAAATATCTCTGCAGTGAACATAGGGTTGCTTATGTTCTTTCAAATTAGTGCTTTGGGTTTCTTCAGATATATTCCCAGAAGTGTTGTTGCTGGGCCAAAAGGCATATCCATTTTTAATTTCTTGAGGTATCTCCATACTGCTTACCATAGTAACTGTACCAGTCTTCATTCCCACAAATACAAAAGGGTTCCCTTTTCTCCACATCCTGGCCAGCACTTGTTGTTTGTTGAGTTATTGATGATAGCCATTGTGACAGGTGTGAAATGATATCTCACTGTGGTTTTAATTTGCATTTCTCAGTCAAGTCTATGAATCATCTATTTCTCAAAAAAAAAAGTTCTTATTCTTTGGCAAGAAATTAACAGGAAAAAATTGAACGTGATCTAATTCTCCCACACCTTCCCCTGTGTTTTGTTTGTGTAGTAAAAAACAAAAAGATCTATAATACAGGATAAACCCATTACAGTTATCTGACAGTATTTTCCTATATGTATTTAAAATTGGGTTTATATTTTGCTGAATAAGTAAATTATTATTACTTTCTTATCTACAACAGTTCTAGAAAATATTATTGAATTACCTATGCTTCATTTGACTTGGTGGTATGTAGTCCCATCTGCCCAAAATCCATTGCTTAAAAATATTTTAACTTTTTCTTACTAGAGATAAAAGTTTGTTCCATTTTTTAAAAAGTTAGATTGTTTTTGGTATTGATTTTTATTAAGTTTTAAAATAAACTTTGGATATTAACTTCTTATTAGATCTATCATTAGCAAATATGTTCTCCCATTCATTAGGTTGTCTTTTTAGTTTTTCTTTTATTTCCCTTGCCTGATGTGATATATCAGAAAAGATATTGCTACAAGAACTGTTTGAGATTTTAGTGTCTGTGTTTCTTTCTAGGATTTTTATGGTTTTGAGTCTAACACTTACATCTTTAATCCAGTTTGAGTTTATTTTGTGTGTATGATATAAGAAGGTGGTCTAGTTTCATTATTTTTGCATGTATCTGTCTGATTTTCCCAAGCACAATTTATTGAACAGACTATCTTTATCCCATTTTATCTTTTTGCCCCCGTTGTCAAATATTAACTGACCATAAAGGCATGTATTTCTGTGCTCTCTAATCTGTTCTACAGATGATCTATACATCTGTTTTTATGCCAGTACCTGCTGTTTTGATTGTTATGGCTTTGCAGTGTAGTATGATAACCAACCTTGTTGATAATCCAATTAAAAGTGGGCAAAAGTCCTGACTAGATAGACACTTCTCCAAAGAGGACATGCATATGGTCAATAAACATATGCAAAGATGCTCAATATCACTCATCATCAGAAAAATGTAAATTAAAACCACAATGAGATATTGCCTCACACCGGTTGGAATGGCTATCATTAATAAATCAATAAACAAGCATCAGGGAGGATGTGAAGAAAAGGGGACCCTTTTGCATTATTTTTGGGAATGAGGATTGGTACAGCCACTATGGAAAGCAGTATGGAGTTACTTCAAAAAATTAAAATGAAACTTCCTTATGATGCAGAAAATCCACTTCTGAAAATATTAGAAAAAATCTGAAAACTAATTTGAAAGAGAATATATGTACTCTTTGTATATTGCAGCATTATTTACAATAGCCAAGTATGGAAATAGTCCAAGTGTCCATCAGCAGATAAGTGGATAAAAACTGTGGTACATTTTCCCAATGGAGTCCTACTCAACCATAAAAAAGAATGAAATCTTATTGTTTGTGACAGCATGGATGGACCTGGAGAGTATTAAGCTAAGTGAAATAAGCCAGTCAGAGAAAGGACAAGTACCATATGATTTCACTCACATGTGGAATCTAACCAGCAAAATGAACTAACAAACAAAATGCAGACAGACTCATAGATAGAGAAAAAAGACTGACAGCTGTCTGAGGGGAGGAGTGTTACAAGGGTGGGTGCATAAGTTGACAGACTTACACACACACACACAAAAACCCCATAAAAAAACAAAAACAAAAAAAAACAGTCTCATAGACACAGACGTCAGCATGATGATTACCAGAGGGGACAAGGGTGGGGCAAGGTAGTAGAAAGAGGGTAGAGTGGGGACAAACGGTGATGAGAAGAGAGTTGATGAGGTGAAGAACACATAATACAATATGAAGATGATGTATTATAGAATTTTACTCCTGACACCTATATAATTTAATTAACCAATGTCACCCCAATATATTCAATAAAAATGAATAAAAGATCTATTCACAATAAAATTTTCAAGGCAGATTCAAATTCTTCACATCATTGTATGTACTTATTGATATAGCAGTGGTCTATAAAGAGGCATACGCCTGCCCTCACAGGCATATGCACACACACTGAGACCTAGTGGAAGAAAGTGTAATAAAGTGTAAAGAGCACAATCTCTGACTAGACATCTCCCCTTTAAATCCTGGTTTTGCCACCTCTTTGCCATATGAACTCAGCATGCCTGTTCCCTTCTATCAGCCTCAGTTTTTACATATATAAAATGGGACTAATCATGTATGCTCTTGAATGGGTTGCATTATAGTCTAAATTAATTCTGTATAAAAATGATTAGCATAGTTGATGACACACAATATGTGCTCAGCAAGAAATAAAATCATTGATAGGTCTATAGCAATGGTATTAACTAGGCCTGACTTAAATTATATTAACACTACTATACTCAGGTTAAAAGGCAATATCTTTATGTATTCCCTGAAATTTTAGAACAAGACTCATATCAGAAGATTCCAGGCTCCTAAATAGACTATTAGTAAACATAAAAAGAAAAAATTGGAATAAGCCTTTGGCTTGGCATAGAAGAGAGTCCAGTAAATTACTCTTTCTCTTGAAACCACCTCTGGATGTTGGTACAGCAGCATTATCACACTAATTTACATTATATTCAGTAAGAAGGAGAAAATCCATTATTTTTCTAAAAAATTAGTTCAGAATGCTTGTTTTTGAAACCTGTCAGCTATACTTAATTTCTACTTAGATGCTGAGATAAAGAATTTCCTCATCAATGTTCCAACAGAGCATATAATTAATATTTCAACATTCAGAAAAATCAAAGTCAAAATAATAATGAAATCTTTTCTTAGATGTATCTCTCACTACAAGTTGAAATTTAGTACTGAATATGATAGAAACAAATGCATTTTTTTGATATTCAAAGGCTGAAAGTCAATCTCTTCATATAGGTATATGATATTCAAAATGGCTTAAAAGAATTAACTCAACACCATTTTAGGAGTAACTTAAAATAAAAATTACTGTTGTACCAGTATGAAAAACCAGATGTTGTAAAAAATCTTACAGCTGAAAAATATGTACATACTGGATAACAATGGAACTGCTGAGTTTGCTAGTAAGTAAAGGAGATCCTCAAGGTTCTTTTTTAAAATTAAAGGGCTACCTCGCTGGCATAGCTCAGTGGATTGAGTGCGGGCTGCGAACCAAAGCATCACAGGTTCAATTGTGGCACATGTCTGGGTTGCAGGCTACGGCCCCCAGCAACTGTACATTGATGTTTCTCTCTCTCTCTTTCTCCCTCCCTTCCCTCTCTAAAAATAAATAAATAAAATCTTAAAAAAAAATAAAGGGCTAGGAACAGAAACAGGAGTGGGAAGTAGAATCTGAAGCTCAAGATGAATTACAGACAGTCTGAGGATTATAGACCTAGAGAAAGTGGGAGACTAGACCTTGGGCCTGCACAAGGCTATGTTTGAATTTTAGACCCTGCAGGATGCTGGCCCCTAACAGGACTACACTCCCATTGACAAGAGGTGCAAAGAACAAAATCCACCTGCCATCTGAGAGCAACACTAAAACCTGGTTTTATCAATCTAAACTGCAAATAGAAACTAAAACTAAAACTAAGGAACACCCTGAGAATTTGTAAGCATATGTTGTCCTTATGTTTAGCATGAAATCTGTAGCATGAAAATAAAAAGTGTTTTCAGTTGTGGAACTACCCCCTGGTTCCTGACAGAAGCAACTGTAAATATTCCCTGGGGAAAACTTTCCCTTATGATTTTCATAATATGTAAGAAATAGTACTAATTAGGGGAGGAAAAACTGACTATAAATTGGTGAATCTAAAACAAACCACAGATCTTAAAAAAAAAAGATGATTAGATTACCAAATGGTTTACATTTTGAAATTATCAGATGGAATAAGAAATACACATATTTATCATTAAAAAATTAGCAGGTGGAATTTAAAATGGAGACAACTAACAATAGACCAGGCAGATTTTTCAAAAAATAAAAACATCTTGAACATATATTCAGCATACATTTTGCCAGGGTCCACTTTTCCGAATACTGTGGTTTCTGCAAAGATGAAGATGTTCGTGTTCTCAAGAATGTTATTGTGATGTGAACTTTCCCCATTATACTCCTGTTACTTCAACCTCTCCTCTAATGGTTTAAAAAACACCAGGTGCTTGGAACTGGTGCTTTGTACGGAAGGGCTGGGTTGGATGGAATCATTAGGAGAAATGGAGTACATCCTATTTTCTGTACTTTGAACTTTTAGTCCATGAAGACTTGGGAATCATTTCATGCCTAAAGGGTCTAATCTGACCTTTAATATAGACTGTTTCATAAAATATAGTGCAATTATCATCTGATAATGAGGGCAGAGAAGACCTGTGAAGAGTAATTTTAAAAAGCATTGCTTTTTCTGGTAGGTTTTAAAAGATAGATGTAAACTTCTAACTCCCTGATTTCTTGTATATCTCTTCTGGGATGTATAGCTATGTATAGTGAGGAAGAGGAAGAAAAAAATGTTCTCTGGAACCAGGCCACTAGAGTCAATATTGCTTTGCAGGAAACTAGGTTATTTTAAATTTCTGCATTTACTAACACCACTAAACAAGGATTATGCATTTTCATAAGTACAGATATTGCTATGATGGTTAAAGAAAACCACTGTTAAGAAAAGCAGTTTGCATTATTGGTAGGAATGCAGGCTGGTCTAGCCACTGTGGAAAGCAGTATGGAGAGACCTCAAAAAATTCAAAATGGATCTGCCTTTTGACATAGTGATCCCACTTGTGGGAATATATCCAAAGGAACCCAAACACTAATTTAAAGGGACATAAGCACCCCTATGTTCATTGCAGCATTATTTACAATCATCAAGATATGCAAGCAGCCCAAGTGTCCCTCAGTAGATGAGTGGATAAAAAAACTATGTGACATTTATACAATGGTATTCAACTCAGTCATAAAAAAAAGAAAAAAAATTTACCCTGTGTGACAGTATGGATGGACCTGGAAAACATTATGCTAAGTGAAGTAAGCCAATGAAAGACAAATACCACATCTTTTTACTCATATGTGGAAGCTATTGAATAAACAGAACTAAAAAGCAAAACAGAGACATATTCATAGATGGAGAGCCGATGACAGTTAGGCGGGGAGAGGGGTGAAGTTAGGGGGTGGGAGGATTTAGCAAAAAGGAAAAGGGACTCATGGACATGGACAACAGTGTGGTGATTGCTGGGAGGGAGGGGATATAAGGGGACTAAATGGTAATGGAAAAATACAATAAAGATTGAATTTAAAGAGGTAAGAAAAGAACAGAAAGGAAAGGAAAAGAAAGGAAAGGAAAGGAAAGGAAAGGAAAGGAAAGGAAAGGAAAAAGAAAAGAAAAGAGAAAAGAAAAGGAAAGGAAAGGAAAGGAAAGGAAAGGAAAGGAAAGGAAAGGAAAGGAAAGGAAAGGAAAGAAGTTGCCTAACAGTATATGATTCTTCTTCTGTTATCATTTTCAGGATAGTTTTAAGTTTACTTAAGATAGTTTTTACTCACTTGTATTTTCAAGAGTCCATTAAGGCACTTCTTTTGGTAGTGTATAGAAATTCAATATATTTTTGTTTTAACCCAGAAACTTTGTTGAATTTTCTTAATAATTCCACCAATTTTTCTAAAGATTCTTTTTTTTTATGTAGGCAGAATAACTATATACCTTCCCCCCAAATTAAATACCCAAAACTTTACTTTCTGTTTCTTTTAATTCTGTGCCTTTTAGAATTGATAACAT
This sequence comes from Tonatia bakeri, assembly GCA_004024845.1. NCBI lineage: Eukaryota > Metazoa > Chordata > Mammalia > Chiroptera > Phyllostomidae > Tonatia > Tonatia bakeri. The sequence goes on along the minus strand of PVIA01000455.1, from coordinate 98,821 downwards.
AATATAAAAAGGAGCTGGGTATTCTATACTTTTTCTGATTTTAAATGAATGACTTCTAATAAGTCATTCATTGATAGTGTTGATAGTAAATATGATTTAAGGGTAAGTAAATACCATAAAGCTAAGTAAAGAAGTTATCTTTTATGTATAATTTATTTGAAATTTTTAAAAATCATAATTAGGTTGTTGTATTTTATGCAATTTTTCCTGCCTCCACTGAGATGATCTTATACTTTTTCTCCTTTAAATTAATTTAACCATAAAGTGTGTGATTTTTAGTAAATTACAGAACTGTGCAACCAATCTTGTTTTAGAACATTTACATCATCCCCAAAAGATTCTATATGCTCATTGGTAGTGTAAACCCTGAAAAAGAAGATACTTACTAAGAAGGGTTTCTGGTGGCTAGGAACTAGGCTCGAAGGAAGGAAGGAAGGAAGGAAGGAAGGAAGGAAGGAAGGAAGGAGGGAAGGAGGGAAGGAGGGAAGGAAGGGAGGGAGGAGGGAAGGAAGGAAGGGAGAGAGGGAGGGAGGGAAAAGAAAAGAAAAAAAGAAAGGAAAGGAAAGAAATTAAAAAGGAGAAGGGAAGGGAAAGGAAAAAAAAGGAAAGGGCAGGCAAGGGAAGGGAAGGAAAAAACAGCCTATTAGCCATTTCTGCACAGTGGCTTCTCACATTAACTGCACTTGAAGGAGAAGGCTGCACTGAACTGCTTACCTCTGCACTGAACTACCTGCTTGCCCTGTGTTTCTGCCATCTGAACCAGCCCTTATAAAGGAGTTCTTGGAATTGTATTTCAGCCAATAAGAATGAGGCTTTCCCAATTCAGTTGGAGCTGCACAGCTCTGGCCAGTGTGGCTCTATTTTGACCAATCAAGACAGTGCCTTTTGGACCAAATTTTGACGATTTGGAGTCCTCATTTGCATGAGGACAGACCAATCACAGACCAGAGATGGAGATTTCTGTCCAAATAAGTGAGTTTCCATCTGGTTCTGAAAGTGCACTTTCCCTTTCCACCCACCAGGCTGAGTGGAAACACTGAGGTATCCCTGGAACAAAGCTGAGCAGATCAGTGCAGGCCAGAGCAGACTGGCACAGAAGCAGAGTAGACCATTGAGAAGAGCAGAGCTGTCCAGCCAGAGAGGGGTCTGGCCCAAGGGCTGCCTCACAGTCATGCTGTTTTCACAGCTATGTTGTATTATAATTGAGCTGTTTTGCACTGAATAAAGTTTCCTTCTTCACCACACCCGAAACTGAGGATTCCTGGTAGCGCTGAGTTGGTACCAATGACCATAAGTTGACAGTAATCAATCCCTGTTTCCACCTTCACCCACATTCAAGTTGCCACTATCCTAATTGTGATGTGCCTTTTATGGAAACTTCTCATGGATTGAATCATATGCAGCCTTTGGCCTTTGGCTTTTTCTATTTAGCATAATATTCTTGAGGTTCATCTATGTTGTGGCATGTTTCCATAATTTGTTCTTTTACATTGGATTTACCAGTGATGGCCATTTGCATTACTTCTGGTTTGGGCCTATTACTTTAAATTCTTGAATTCTGTATTTTTCCTTTCTTGCACTGTCTGTGTTGGGTTTAGGCATGAAGATTTTTTGGCCTCTCAAGATAGTCGTGAAATGAACATGTTTTTAAATACTCTGGAAGGGTATTGTAAAATCAAATCAGAATTATCCTTGAAAGTTTGATAGAAATTACCTGTCAATCTAATGCAGACAGTTGTTTTGTATTATTTTATTTTAAATATTAATTTATTTTATAGTTATAAGACTTTAGATACAAAAATTCTGGGTCACAATTGATGTTACATTTTTCTAGGAGTTTGTTTATTGAATCTAAGTTTTCAAATCATTGGTACAAAGTTGTTCTTAACCTTTATATGTGAAATGTTTTTGTATTCTTTTTTACACATAACATTTTAAGTTTCTTTACTAATATATTTTTCTTGAGCACCCTTGAGGCATTTACTATATTAATATTTTTAAAGAAATTGCCTTCCTTTGATTTATGGTCTCTATAATTTTCCCTATAATTTATTTGTTATAATTTCACTAATTTCTACTCCTTGGTCTTCCCTCTTTCTAGTATGCTGGTGTTTATCTGATATTATTTTTGTAACTTTTTAAGTTATTTTTATAGCTTATTAATATTTCAATCTTTAAATTTTCTAATATAGCATATAAACCTTAACATTTCCCCTTAACTGTACCTCAAAGATTTTAATATTTACTAGTTTGATTATAATTCACATCCATGCATTTAAAATTTTTCATTATAATTTTTTTAATCAATAAATTATGTACTTTGAGTATTTAATTCTCCAAAACAGCAATTGTTAGTTTCCATTTTATTTTTTCTTCTTACCACTGATCACCAACAAACACACTACATAGTATACTTACTTACCTTAGTATTTATCTGTCACTCCCACTTAAATTCAAGTGCCTTAAGGAGAAGAGGTTTTGTTTGTTTTGTTTACTCTAGTATCCTCAGTGTCTGCAGCAGTGCTGAGCACACAGTAGGTCTTGATAAATATTTGTTGAATGGCCTAGAACACAAGTAGACTAACTTTTTATTTTTGTAAAGGGCTAGATAGCAAATATTTCAGGATTAGGGGACCACATATGGTCTCTGTCTCCTATACGGTTTTTTTTTTTTTAATTTCATGGTCAATTAAAAATGTAAAAACAAAGTTTGTGGACTAGATTTGACCTGAAGGCCACAGTTTGCTGATGCTTCATTTATAATATAGCTAACTTTCTGAATAAGATATAATTTTATACAATCATACCCACTAAATATTAGAAAATATTATTCTAATTTTGAGAATCAGGTTTTCTCTTACATATCTACAAAGTTATTAATTATATTATTCAAGTGTTCTATTTTTTCTATTAGATTTACCTCTCAATTGTTTCTAAATTTTCTATAAACATTGTATATTTAAAAATGTATTTATAGTCACATCAATATTTAATTTATATTTTGATTGTCTGATAGTGGCATACATTTCTTCTGATTAGTATTTCTATAAGTGTCCTTTTCTTATCTTGTAAATAGTGTATAACTAACTTTGCTGTATTTTTCTTAAATTATTCAATCTACTGACAATCTTTATATTTTAATTGTGGAATTTAGTCTTTTTATACTTATTGTGATAATTGAGGTAGCTACACTTATTTTATTATTTGTTCTTTCTTTACATTTTAAATTTTTATTCTGGCTCTTGTTTTTCTTTTTTTTAAAGCAGATACATCCCAGTTTTATCATAATCCTTAATTTGTTTCATTGTTTTCTCATCCCTTATCTTTCTCTTACTCAAAAGTAAGCCAAAAAATTTTGTTCTTCCTCCACCTAAGATAAAACATAAGTTTCTAGAAGTACTCCTGTCATGGAATTTTTAATTATTTAGTTTACCCAAATTAATCATGTGGTTTATGAAAAATTTGATGGTGACAAAATGTATCATATTGTTATGATATAAATGATCTCACATTCTTAGGAATATTATAGTTAGCTGCAAAATATAAAGATCTTGTTCCCTGTCCCCACACTTCTCCCAGCCAATTGGCAAAAACAAAACTGTATTTCACCAAATAAACACATAATAAATATCATGACCAGGTAATCCAGTTTTAAAATTCCATAATTCTTACAAAAGCCAGATTGAGCATGAGGTATATAGGAGTGTTAATTATGCTGGCAGTAACAATATTCTAGATCAGGTGGAATGATCATTGGGGTTAGAAATGAAGAGAGTTTGGGTGGTGGTGGTCCTAAATCTGACACTGACTAGCTATATCTTAGATGAGTTACTTCCCTTCTCTGGGCTTCCTTGTTTTAATATAAATAAATTGAATGCATACTAGGATTCTGATTCTACCTTGGGAGGAAGAACTTCCTGTGCTCTCATAAGTTTTCCAACACAGTCAACCACAGGCTTCTTTCCTTCTCTACTTGTGTGTATGTGTGTGTATTGACATATATTATTTTCCATGGTTTAAAATCTTAGGAAGTAGGAATTGAAAGCATGGACTTAAACAGGTATGTGTACACCAATATTCACAGCAGTGTCATTCACAACATCAAAGGTGGAAGCAACCAAAATGTCCATCAACACATTAGTGGATAAACCAAGTGTGCTATATACATATACTGGAATATTATTCAGCCATAAAAATGCAGTTCTGATATATGGTACAATATGGATGAACCTTGAAAACACTATGCTTAGTGAAGTACGGCAGATACAGAAGGATAAGTATTTTATAATTTCATTTATGTGAGGTACCAAGAATAGTCAAATTCATGGACACAGAAGGTAGACTAGTGGTTACAAGGGGCTGTGGGGCAGGGGCAATGGGAAGTAAATGTTTATGGGTATGGAGTTTCAGTTAGGGAAGGTAAAAAAAATTCTGGAGATGGAGAGTGGTTATCGTTGTACAACAATGTGAGTGTACTGAATGCCACTAAATTGTACATTTAAAAGTGGTTAAAATGGTAAATGTTATGTATATTTCATCACAGTTTTTAAAAAGTCAGGAAGAAAGAACAAACATCTTGTGTTTCATGGTCAGAATGTACTTGTGTTTTACCAACTTTTTTATAAATAATCTTTGACATCAAACCACATGAAGGGAGAAGGAAGGAAATGGGGGACCATTTCTTGAATTACTCAAAAGGAAGTAAATAAACAACTTCCAGTAAAATAAAAGTTAAATTTTTTCTGGTTCCTGGGATGTTAGAGTTCATACATTCATGTTCTTTCTTAAGGGGTCCACATTTTTATCAAGGGAAGTACCAGCCACTATGAGAGTTCAAAACATTAACTTTGAGGAGAACAGAACTTGTTAACCTCTACTTACTCCAGAGGGATTTGAGCAGGAAAACTGTTTAGTTTTGTCTGAGAGAGAGGAAAAAGAAAGTTGTCTTTATGCAATGACCACTGATCTAGTTTTAGCTGTATGTCAGGTTAAAGCAAATCTGTCTTCTTACTCACTGTTAGCAAAATTACAAGATACATTATATATAATAGACACAAAATACCTGAAAGCTTTTTCATCAGATGTGGGCACTTCCCATAGAGAAAATTCTGGGCCCTTAAACAAAAACATGGATGTGTCAATGAACTTTGTTATTTATTGTGGCTTTCTCTGCTGGCTTTACTATCACTGTATTTCATTTAAGTTACTTATGTCCATCAACATCATGATTTTCTTTATGGAAATACAGGGGTTAAGATCAATCTACCTGTCTCTTCCTTTTATGCTTTTCTTGCCCAAAGAAAGCAACATGAAGAATGCAGCCATGCTGCTTCATAAATCATATGGTAATTAAAAGCACTTGTTACCTGAATTATAGTTTAGATTTATTCTTGTAATTTATCTAAAATTCAAATTATCCTTCAAGTTAGTTTACTAACTTGTAACCCAGTCAGTTTTTCATGTATGTAAATTCTTAAAGATGACTGTCCTTTCTTCAGTAGAATAGAGCATCTACCATTCAAGGTTCAACCAGGGAGGTGAACACAAAAAAGGATTTACTGTGAGCTTAAGAAGTTATACAATAGTTGGAGAAGCTGAAAAAGTAGAAGTCAAAAGTCAGCACAGGGAGAGCAGAGAAAAGTCACTACTCAACCTCTAAAGCACTGGTGGGCCAATTGGAGCTTGCAGTGAGAGGGGAGGTAGGACCAGCTTCTGGAGAGAAATTTCAGAGAGGAGCTGGAGCATCCACACCTGAGGGAGAGTTTAGTGGACCTGTTGGTCAGTAGAGCTGACCATCTGGAAAGAGTTGGTCATGGAGCATGGAGGGCAAAGGACATGCTAGCTTCTCACTGCCTCTGGCCATTGACGACCTGAAGAAAACAATGACTGCCTCATCAGTTCACCTTCAGAGTTCCCAGAGATTCCACTTCTGGCCAACTCAGAGAGGAACCACATGGAGAAGAGAAGGGACTTCTGGGAAACAGAATTCTATCATAGTCATGTTGGCACAGTACAACCCCCAGGAGGAATTTGTCTTTAGTTTTTAATTTTTAGTTTTTATAGGGCAAGATATTTAAGAGTTAGTAAAGGCTTTTCTGCTTCCCAGAGAAAAGGTGTTGCAGAAATGATGAAACATCAAGCCTCCCAGGACTAACACTGAGCTGAATAATCACTGGTCCTCAATAGGACAGAGCTTTAATTATCTATCACCTGAGACCACTGGAGATGAGAGAAACTCTAAAGCAGAGTCCAAGCAGAGTCCTGAGACAGGAGCCAGGGAGAGGAGGGAAATCTGGAAATCTGGGATGCAGGAGGATCTTGGATACGTACTGCCACATTCAGCACCACCCGAGTCTGAGGTTGGGTTTTATGAGTGGCACTGGGGCTCTAACCAAGTTATTTATCCTCATCTCTCCAAACACTCCCCTCATCACTCTCCCTCTATCCCTTTCCCCGATCTCTCCTCCTCTATTGCTTTCTTTCTCCCTCTATCTTTCTATTTTTCTGTCGTTTCTATCTTTTTCCTCCATCTCCCCCTTTTCTCCATCATTACTATCTTTTCATCTTTCTCTCTCTCTCTTCCTTCATCTCTGTCCTTTATCTCTTTGTTCATCCCTTCACCTTCACCACATGCCTTTCATTCTTTTTCCCTTTCTTTCTCTCCCTCCACGCTTTCCTTCCATCACTCCCTCCTTCTCATAAGGTTCAATGTGCTCTGTGTACTGCTAGGATCATCATAAGTTCCATCTCCACCTTAAAAAAGCCCAGCTCCTACCTTCTTCAACTCCTACTCCCCCGCACACTCAGTTGTTCCTCTCTCCCTCTACCCCCCACATACTAATTTCTCTTACTTCAGCTCTCAGCTAACATTTACCTCTCTAGAGACACTTTCTTTGAAACAACCTTACTGAAATATGCATTCCTCCTTCTAGCCCATGATTCTCTATCACTGTGTTGTTCACGTCCCTCATGGCACTACCACAATCAAACATTATGTGTGTGTGTGTGTGTGTGTATAATATACTTCACATATATTACAGTGAACTGTAAGCTCCTGGAGAACTGGGCCATGTCTCCTTGTTTGATGTGTACCCAACAGCTGGCACACAGCACCTGGTACATACATAGAAGGGGCTTATTAGATGCTTTCTGAATGAATAAAAAGTAAATGAATTAATGCAGTCATATCCCAAAGCTTTTCAGGAAGGAAATTTTAAATTAGCTATTTGAATTAAAAAAGTTTTCCTTAAAATACCTAAGCTAAAATACCTACCCCTTTTGTTTTTTGGAGATCAATTGTAGGAAGCAGGAAGCATTCATAAGACAGTACAAATCTTCTATAGAATAGATACTATTAGTTTTTGAGGACTCCCAGATGAGTACAATAGTGAAGGGAGAGGCAAGACAGAAAACCTATGAATCCTTTAGCCTCTTCAGGAACTTCAGTTGAAAAGTAGACAGTCTGGTGTGGTTTAGGTAAGAAGATCAGAAATATGGGGACAGGGAAAAGCAAAGTGTGGAAGGAATACCAGGTTTTAATGATGGGAAAGATTCAACACCTTCATGAGAACGGTAAATCCTGACATAGTGCTTCTCTTGAAAAGGTTTTGAATATTGACTACTTAAGGGCAGATTATAATTACAGGCAACTAGTTAGCAATCTGCCAATAAAGTCATTACCAAAATGCTAAGTACAATTGCTAAATATATATAATTGCCAAGTACAAAATGCTAAGTATATATCATATGTCTTAAGCCAATTTAGAAATATTTTATTAATTCATAAGAGAAAATACTTGACAGTTTTCATGAATGTTATGAATAAGTTAGCCTCAATATTTCAGCTACATGAAAATCATTCAAAACAGAAACTTTAAAAACCTGATCTTTAAAAATATATACACATATATAAACTGAAGAATCTTTTGTGTGTGTGCATAAACCTTTTTTAACTTTACATTTTGACTTTCAAAATTTAAAAATTTTAAATAATTATAAATCTATGAAATTAAGTTAATCTTAGAGTAAAAAAAAAAGCCATTACTATATAAATTGAATTCATCACACATATAATTGACTTTGTGCATTTATTTCAAATGGTCTGTTATAGGTTTAGACTATGGTTACTTAAATATATCCCTTTTGTTATTTCCTTAAATTAAGAAGTGAGAATTTACTTGCTAAATACACCTATGTAGCTAAAGAGAAGCTGTTCAAAACAGTTTTCTGTTTTAGCCAAGTTCAGAGCATTCACCATAAGATCAAAGTGAAAGAATTTTTTTGTCTGCTTCTAATTGGGTGTGGACTCTTTCCTTACCCATTTTGGCAAGCCCAGATAATGTCTTATTATAGAGAAAGAGGCCTCAATCTCTGAATGCCAATGCAAAGAACTTCATCATACTACTCTTGTTCCATGCAGCATAAAGAATCCATTCCATTAAAGAGAATTCTGGAAATTGGCTGAAATTCAAGCTGTGTTTTAATTCAACTTTTTGGCAGATGGCATTAAAAGAAAGTCAAGGGTCATAGCTTGATAATTGGGTATAAATATAGTTAGTGCAGTTGGCCTCAGCTTCAGTCATGCAGGAAATTTTTTAGCTTAGTGATATCATGGGTGTATATTTTAATTGAAATACTCATGAGGAGTCCTAATGTAATCTGAGTATACTCTATTTTTTCTCTTCATAAATTTAAGGTACTGATTAATGATATTCAATGAAATATTGCCTTACTGACTTTATCTTTTTACCTACTTGTCCCCTGAAGCATAAAGTTTGAGATAAAGTTTTGTTACTTGATTTAAAAATGTCTGTATTCTCTAAGCTTCTAATCATAATAGAAGCTTATTTTATAAGTCTAATCCTGAGTGCAACATGATTTATTACTAAAAATTACTTCATTGCTAAAACAACACATACACCCTTATCTTTTAAATAATAGTTTTCCTAATACTCAATCTGAATTTAAATAGTGTGATTTCAGACTATGTAGATTATTATATAAAATGAAAACATTTTATCTTTGATACACTCAAGTGCAATGTCTTCTTTTAAACAATATAAAATCCTTGGATAAATGGTTTTTTCATATCTTCTGTTTTCTCCATTTGTCACAAAATATTACTTTTAGCCTTTAAAGTTTAGAAAAAAATTAATTATGAGAATCCAGCACAGATTTTTTAAAGTGTAACATATGGGCATAAAAGGCATTCATTGGAAATTTATGAAATGAATATAGGAACTATGGGTAATCATTCTGTCATACAGGTTTTTTATACAATTATACTACTTAAAATGTTTAACTGCTGAATGCTGAAAGGCAGACTTAGTAGCATTAACTTGGCTATTAGGAAATTGATGAAACCTAAAATCCCAATGAATCTGTCATTTTGGGGATGAAACAACAGAACTTTTAGACAGAAAATTCAATCAAAGCAATATCACAGTAATTTATGACAGGAGTTTTCACTTTTTGTTTTTTGTGCCACTTGAATGTTAAGGGCATACAAGATTATTTTAGAAGGATGAATCCAGACTGGTCTAAGCAGATTTTTTACTGTCCCCCCTGGCCTTTTAGGGATGGAGTAGAGAAAGAAAGGTAAAGATTGTCAGTATGTATGTATTTGTTTTAAACCTCTGCACCCTGACTTTCCAAATTGAAAAATACAAAGCTGCCAGTCTGTGGAAATGCATGTCAGAGGGACTGCTGAAACTTGTCTTTGACTCATTCATCCCTATCAATCTAAATTTATTTTAGACAGGATCCTGACAGGAATTTTGAAACTGAACTCGGCACTTTTCCATCTTCACAGTTGGCTGCCTCGCTGTATGTTGAGGGTTTCACTAATGAGTGTGACATTTACTGGTAAATAAATAAATAAATCTATGTCTGTAATTTATTTCCTTATTCTAGGAAGACAGAAGGAACAGAATCAACAGCACAAATAAACATTTTTCTCCTCTTGCTTGGTCCTACTTCTTCAACTTGGGCACTTTTAACAAAGAAAATAAAAATGAATGTTATCACAGAATAAACCAAAGCTATGGCTATTATTGAAGAATATAGAAATTAAAGATAGAAGTAGGTCTTTACAGTTTGTTCACCCTAGCAGCTGATCATATTCTGGCATAGGGAGAAAGGTAGGATGCATTTTTCCTGCAGTGAACTGCAGGTGAAAGTAGGAAGCTTTGGTTGACATTTTGCCTCAGAGTTGTAGGATTCCTACGTGGGTGCAGTAGTCAGAACTCATTCCTCTGTGAATGTCACAAATGTATTTCTATCTAGAGTAAGAAAAATGAAGGAGTGAATGTAGTTCTTCAGTGAAGTTGACAACCCAAGCAGTGACTGTGACTCCAGAAAAGGTTGCACCCATGCATTGAATAACTTCATCAGGTCTCCAGCTCTTTCTCTCCTTCCTTCTCTTGACATTGTGCTCCTTTCCAGGAACTGTCTTAAGCAGGTGCTTCTCACCGGGCAGCAAAAATGTCTCCAACAATCAGCCTAAAATAACCTTGGTTATGGCTTCCATTCTGTAAGTGCTTCCTGTGTGCTCGGCAATCTTCTATGCATTTTACAAGCATTATCTCATTTAATCCTTACAACCATTCTATAAGGTTAAGTCATTGGCAAATGACTCAAACACAAATTATAAGGAATAGAACTGGATTTACACACTCAGTTTGGCTCTAGCACCCATGCATATGGCGACCCTTCCTCTAAGTTGCAACTCCAGTGCTTGGGATCTCAGGAAAAGAAAATGCACTCTCTCTCCCAATATCCCCATCAATCCTGAAAATAGGCTATGATGGCTCTGCTTTGAATCCCCAAACAACTTCTGTGCCCCAGTAAAGTCCATTTGTGTCCTGTATGCCCCCACCATGACAAAGCGAACAGTGCTGAGTGATATTCAGCCATGATAGTTGGGGAAAGGTGGGTTCAGAGGGAAAATATATATGGCAGAATAAAAAGTTACAAATGACTACCACAGCAGTCAAAGCTGCTAATTTGCTAGAAAATTCTCTCACATTGCAACCTAGGATATTGGAAGCAGCTTATCTGTGTAAGTCTGCTTTTCCATGACTTCCCATGCCTTGTAGTCATGTGTAGTAGCCACAGTCTGGGGCCCTGTCACCTGCTGGGCAGGAGCAAGTTGAGCAGCAAAATGGAAGTTAAGAAAGGACCAAATATGGGAATGTACTAGACAGTCTGGCTTGTCACTACCCAGGAAGTACTCCGTTAGCTAGGCACACTATCCCTGCCTCCATCTTGCTCTAATTCTGTGCTTCCTAGTGATTCTGCCTTCTCTTTTATCCTCTTCTTGATTATTGTGGTGGTTACCCCAGTATAAACATATATAAAAACTTAATCAAACTGTACACTTAAAATTTATGGACTTTACTGCATGCTTATTGTACTTTAAAGTATTTTTAACTGACAAATATAAAACAACACTAAGTGTGCAGACAAGCCAGATTGTCTAGTAAATTACCATAGAGACTCCCTGGGTTGCCTAGTAACATGCAACCTGGAACCAGTGGTACCCCTCCCTCTAGAAGGAAGGTCTGCACCTAAGCCCAATATTCACAAATTGCTAGATGCTAGCAGCTGGCACTTCCCGATTATTTTGCACCCAATTTCAAATTGTTTTTATCCTGCTTACAAGGCTGCTCTCATCTTGTTCCACAAAAGGGAACATGGCCCCTCTCCAAGAAAAGCCTATGGTGTACCCAGCTGGGCCAGGCTCAAGCATACCAGTGCTGAGAGGATGGGAACCCTTTAGTACTTGTTTACAGATTTAACTATGAGTCCCAGTGTGCTCCAAGTGATGAGAGCCAGTTTGTTCCACACTGCCAAGGACATTCTTACTAGACAACACCTGTGCTTTCTTGCATTTTTCTATAACTGGACAATTTGAAAATTTTCAAATTGAGTGTGGTTTGTAGAACCAATGAAAATGACTGTCAACTGCAGGGACCCTAAAAATACTTTTATTTTTTTCTGCCATTCATGGCTAAATCCAATTGCATTGGTAAAGTTTAATGGGGTGTGGTCCAACCTAGCTATGATGCCTATATATTTAGACAAATTATATTATTGCAGAATTTAAACTTCCACATGGTAAGTCAGATAGAATAAGTAAAAAATGGACATTACTTTGCATACAATTTCAGAATTTCAGAAATGAAATTTTCTTTCCTGCATTATAGCTGTTTGTCTTGGAAGGAACTTCCAGTTCCTCAAATACCTTGTGCTTGATCATGTCATCAGGACTTTATACGAACTGTCCCCTCTTCTGGAACACTGTCTCTCGATAACTAATTACCCAGCCTTCCCATCTTATCTTTTCTCCAGAAGCCTGGTCTGACCTCATCCTCAAGGCAAGTCTAAATATATCCCCTTCCTGGTCATAGACCCAGCTGACAGCTTTACAATTATTCACTTGTGTGTCTTCTGTACTAAACTGCAAGTATGCTAGGGCATGGGTTTCACCTTTTGTGACTTTGTGCTCCTATTCCCACCCCACACCCACTGCCAATGCTCCATCTTTGCCTTGTCATTGTTGGCTTGTACTCTTAGTGGGCTTTGCACAGACCTTCCAAGAATTCTAGGGGAGGGGAGGGGTGACACAGAAATCATGGATGGTCTGGGAAGCTTCTGTAGAGTGACTCTGGAGAGACCAGCATGTTGGAGTGATCACCCTGACAAATCAACTACATCAAACACACAAATGCCCCCTCAGTGCTCCCTGGACACTCAAGAAGAGAGATAACTCAGCCTATGTTGCCTAAGTCCTCAGTGGGGTGTTGTGCTCTTCTTCCATCCATCTGAAATTTAGTGTTTCCCCAACGTTCAGTGAGCACAGTCACCACTTGTTCCACCCAGCCAGGAAACATGCTAATATCCACTGTTTGCAATGAATACAAAGCAACCTTTCCACCAAATACAAAAATGTTGGATTCTGTGGTTATTAACAGATAGGAAAATGACTATTTATAAGAATTTATGTGTTTCTAAGCATTTATTTACAAAGTCTTTTTCTATAAGTTTGCATAAAATGTACATAAAAACTGTGTATGTGAGTTTGTCCTTTTGAGAGACTTGAAAGTCAACTTTCTGAAACTTATTAGTTAATTATAGATTATATCAATAGTTTATTTTGACCACCTTTGCTCATTGGCCAACATGTACAAACTTCCAGTTATAAAGTAAGTTCTAGAGATAGAATGTACAGTGTGGCAACTATAGTGAACAATATCGTATTGTATATTTGAAAGTTGCTAAGGGAGTAAATCTTGAATGTACTCATCGCGAGAAAAAGCTGAGGTAATGGGTGTTGACTAAACTGGCTTTGCAATACATACCTGTCAAATCATTGTATTGTACACCTTAAACTTTTACAATGTTACATGTCATTTATGCTTCAATAAATCTTTAAAAAGTGTGATTATTAAATTTCTGTTATATACCTAAGGAGGCTGTTAAGTTTAAATATAATATATGAATAAACAAATGCTACCTGAATAATTTATTAAAACTTGTAAGATCTGATTGAGTAATGTATGCTCTGCTGGCCACACAAATTGTGACTAAATCAACACCTCAAAATGGACAGCATCATAAAACCAAGACAATATGGTATTTTTTTTCTAATTTCAATTATTATGTTGTAAATGCAATTTTGTTTTTTGATTTTTCATTAACCATGTCATAAACATTTTCCATGCTGCCATATTGACTTTGTAATTACTTTATATTTGGTAGTTTCATGAATTTGATAGAATATGTTATCCATTTTCTTCTTGTGAATTTGGGCTATTTTTCATTGTTTGAAATTATGTGTAATATTACAATGAATGACTTCTTCCTAATTATGCCTATTAACTCATAGAATAAAATCTCAAGAGCCTGGGAGTGGGAGCGTGTCTCTTACTCTGGATTGACATTGCTGTAGCATTTGTCTGAAGTACAGCACTTCTGCCAATGGCCAACAGCAGTGTTTTGGGGTATCAGCTAGTTCCTGTGGCTTAAAACTTTAAAAAAAATGAGTATTTTAAAGTACTTGTCTTTTCTCTCACATATACTATGTTAACAGTCTCTTTTCTCATTTAAAGACCTGCCAGTTAGTACTTTTTTGTTTTGTTTTTGAATAGCATGCTTAGATTAGTATAGCTGGTATTTCCTATTTTAGTACTTTATAGAAATGCTTTTTGATGTAAATTTTCACATTCAAGCAGCTGTGAAACACTTCTCTTACCATTACCTTATATTTTTATGTATCTTACCATGTTCAGCTGTTGGCTTTGCCTTTATAATGGCACCAGAATGATCCCTCCAGCACAATAGTGGGAGCTAAATTAATATGTGTATGCTTTCTCTTGGAAATATAGGCCTCTGCTTTTGCAATTAATTATGTCTTTGAAGAAGTTTATTTGTAAAAACCATCCATTGAGATGGTTATTTCCTAAATCCACTGAATACTTTGCTTAAGACGAATTTCTTTTCCTTGTGAGTCAACTTATTACTATGAAAATATAACATTTCAAAATGGGTGCCCGTATCATGCCTCTGGAGTACAGGATCCTTTACATCTGTTCTGCTTTATAATTAAATAGAATGAGAGCTGCAAGCTAGATTTGCAGATTAGCAAAAGAACAAACACCAAAATGAAGTAATCTAAACAAAATACTGCATCTAATTTTTATCACATATCCTCTGTTTTGCTTTAGATATTCCTGTTTTACTAAACTTTCTTCTCATAGTAACAAAACTAAACATTCATTTAGTGAGAGATAGAAGGACAGAGAGTGGGGAATAAAAAATAAAATGGATTGTTTGGAGTGATGAGCCCACCGGTATGTGCAATGCTGACTCTAATTTCCAATGTAAATGACTGTAGAATTGTGTCTTACATTAATATTTTAGGTAGCTGTATATAGACATGGTAGAAAAATGTGTAAAATATGGTTTCGTAAACAAGTGAAGCAAGATCATAGGAACCTAACTGATTTTTCTGGAGTGAAAGACACTGAATCCAGGTTTTCCTAATCTTGGCTCATTAGACCATAATGAGGGAAGAATAATTTATTTCAATGAGCACAGAAATTTATCTTTTTTGGAACTCAGATTAAAGTAGCGTTATTTACAACTTAGAATCATGCAGGTGTGTTCCCCTAGGCATCTCTTTCCATCAATATTTAGGAGACTTCCTGGCTTGCTTTGGGGAAACACTAGAGACAGCTGGGGTTGTATAGTATGTTGATACTGTTGTACCATTCATTCATTCGTACAGCATTCATTTTAACTCATTCATTCAGAAACTTATATTGGGGGAGATATAAATAGATGCAGTATTTAAGATGTGTCAACTATAAGGCTACATCTTAAGCATACCTATGTTTTCACTGGTGTGAGTTCTATTAATACATACATACAAGTACCCACAGGAGGAGGTACAAATTAAAATATCATCATGGGCTACATGATGAGTACCTCATTTTTCCCAATTGGAAGCTTTATTTTGTTTACTTTGTTATAAAATCACATCTATTTTTGTACAAACTACCTTATCTTTTTTCATTCTCATTCTCAGTGCCATCTATAAAGACACTTTGCTGCATTTCCTGACTTGATTAAACTGTATTGGTGGTGGAAGGGTGGCCAGATCCCAGGATTTTAGAATACACTTATACCACTTATGATAAGTGAAATCAAAGAAAAAAGCTCTAGTGAATTTGAAACTTGTTTTCAGTGGGAATCACAATAATTCTGCATTTGCATTTCTCAGCAATTGAAAATTGCATTCAGAAAATTTTTCTCGGTTATTGTTCACCCACTGCATCCCATAAAATTCCAGCATACACTCAAAGTTATCCTCGACATGAAGTTATTTTTCATGAAGAAATGGAGAAATAAAGTGGTCTGGTCTCCATTGCAATGGCTAAAAGAGTCACACTGCCTTCGGCCCACAATAATGGGCATCACCCAGAGTAATAAGCTGTGGTTTTCCCAATTACATCATACACACTTTTGTTTTATCTCACCACACTGTGTTAAGAAAATGTATATCTTTCCATGGAGCCATTATCCTGAGCAAGATAAGGATAACTAACAAAATAAACACACAGTCAATACGTGGCTCTACAACCTCAATCCTCAGTGACTCAAAGGAAGGGGTGGCAAACTCAGTTATCTGTCAGAACTAGGCAGGTAACATATGCAGTTTGGGTGTGAGGTAGTAGGGAGTGGTGGGCAATGCAGAAAACTAGAGAACCCAGATTTTGTTTAAAAAGATCAGGTGCTATTCTGCCTGAATCATTTGGGACAGCGGATTTAAAAAACAAACATTAAAAAGTTTCTTCCCTTTTAAAAATTACTGGCGACAATAAATTCAACTTGTTATAATAATGTGTGGACCAACACAACCTGGGCCAAACAAGACATTCTAAGGAACCGATTTGGTCCATAAGCTCACCACCTCTGTTTTATTACATTCTAATTCTGTAAATAAGCTCAGGGAATGATTGTATTTTTAGTGGAATCAATGAAGTTAGTTCCCTTCTGCATAAATTTGTAGATCTAATTTATGTCATTCTTTCCAAAAGGAATGGCTTCCTTCACCAATACTGTCCCCAGCTATATTAGTCAGAATCAGCTAGCTGCTGTAACGAATGACCCTAGAATCTAAGTGACATAACACAACAAATGTTTATTTCTCATTCACTCAATGACCCATGTGCATATTTCTAGTTGGGGGACTCTCTTGCATGCCATAAACTCAGGGATTAAGGTTTCTTCCATTATGCAATTCCACCATCTCAAGTCCTCCATTTCTAAACATGTGGACAGAAGAGGAAGAATAAGGAAAATCAAACCTTTTGTGGTCATGTCTGAGAGTGGCCTTCATAGTTTTTATCTGCATTGGTCAGCACTCAGTTACCCGATCCCACCCAGATGTGGACAAGTCCTGGAAAATTCCCCAGGATGAAAATAGCATACCAGTTTTCCAGGGCCCATTTAAAATCCTAACTAATCACTCCCTGGTAATACTAATTATAAACAAGCTTGCCCATCTACCCACCCAATTAATATATGATTAAAATGTACCTGTCAATCACATGATAGACACTGGAGACACAGTGATAAGATACCTCTGTATCTTTAGGGAGGTGATGCTTCAGTAGAGAGACAGACATCTAAATAACAGCCTAATAATATGATGGGGATTTTAATGGACTACTTAATATGGCGGGGGCAGAGTTGAAGCTGTGCTCTTCTACCGTGTAAAGTGTGACACTTGGTTGATTGTTTGCAGGTCTTATCTGGTAACTGTAATGCAAGATGCTTGAGAATGTAGATTATGCCTTATTTATCATCTTTGTGTCCTCCATGTTACCTAGCATCTAGGGGTTGCTCATAAACATTTGTCAAATTGATGAATGAATGAATTTATAATAGAAAGGGTATAAACACGGAGTCCTGATTTGTGAAGAAAAAATTAGTGTTCATCAGCTTGTAAGATTTCAATGAAGCTTTTGGTATATAATAGTATGACTTTCTTTTGAATTTTTTCTTTCTGTTCCTCCAAAATTTCCTTGGTGGCTTATTCTATGATGCCCCAAAAGGTTATCTTCAAACAATTCACAACACTTAGCCTTAAATTACCATTTCCTGACTGTGTAACAAGTGCTGATTTCATTTAAGCAACACGCGGTATCATTTATCTGGGCTAAAGAGGATCAGATTAGGTTTCCAGGCAATTATGTCATATTCTTGGCTAGTTTAGTCATTATTAGCTTAGGAATTGTTTAAAGGAAGTCAGTTTTGAATACCTACTACCTATTATTAAATTTACTATGTAATTTATTTATAACTGTAATAATTTAGATGTCCTGATAACAAAGTTAAAATTACCTAGGCCCTCCCTCCCTTTGTCATTGAATGTATCCAGTAAAAGCCAAAGAAATCTGAGCTTCTAAACTATGGACCAGATGCTATTCTCATGTTTAGTTCAGAATCGACAATCTGTTGTTTGCTAAATGAGTCTTGTTCTAACACCAATACCAGAAGGAAATGAGTTTCCACCATTTATCATTAAGTTTCAAAGTGGCCATTCAACTTCTGTGGAAATTTGGAGGAGAAAAAGTTTAGGAATGTGGTATCATATATCACTTCACTCATAAGAAATGACTCCTTGTTTGCCAGCCTCGGAATGAAATTTGGAACCATTTATATCAGCAAAAGACTGGGCTATATGTGTGTTTTTGCAGATGGATGGAAAGTGAGCATAAACCAAGAATAATGGAGTCTTTGGCCAGAGACCTCCATTTGTGCTGAGCATGGAGTGAAAGCACCTTTTCTTCTGGAGCCCCCTGAAACTTTGTCTATTTAGTCTGCACCTTGGTGATATATTGCTTGACATTTTTTCAGATGCTGCTTTGTGTGTGTGACTCTCTACCTAAATTTGCAAGTTACTTGTGCCATTTGTTCTTTCCCTCCCCAGTTATAGTTGCTGTATAGGCAGTCAGCAAACACAGACTAATGCCCACGTTTTATACATCAGCAATTATGCATTTACCATTTAATTAGCACTGGAGTCTAGACAGCCTTGCTCTCCAATGATCTGAACTCTGATTTCCTCTTGTACTGCATATTTCTAAATCTTAGCATATGTGGGTATTGTGTTCCTAATTATATTCTCAGCTTCACACAGCAGGAACCACACACTGTATTACTTCTGGACTTAATACAGTGGCAAGAGGTGCTAAATAAGTATTTGTTGGTGAGGGTTCGCTGACTTGTCATAATGGTAAATGTGTGAATGCTCTATCAGGGGTTGTTGATCTGATAAATCCAGGGTCAGGGGTAAGAATCCAGGGATCCATGAAATGGAATAGAAAACAATAATGGCATCCTTATTGTTTACTAACTTGTGACTGAAATTTAGTATGTCCTGGAAAATGAATGTAGACCACAATCGAGAAAAGTCACAGTAGTGCCTGACACGTGGTCATCCACACAAATTGCAGATATTTTCCCATCCCATTGCACTTGTTGCAGATACCTCAAAAATCTCATTTATGTTTATCACTGCCTCAAAGTTATCTTAGATATTAGAACTTCAGGTAGATTTTGTTTTATTTGTTAATAATGATGTATACATTAGCATTTTATAAAATTAAAAAAAACTTTATATTTATGGAGAGGTATACTTTAATATAATGTTTCCTTTGTAACCCTATGTATTTTATTTAGTTGAAAATATGACTGTTTCAGGGTCCACTGCTTGCCCAGACTGCCAAAGGAGCTACTGGCATAAATAAAGGTTGAGGCTGCCTTGCCTTAGACCTAACTGACACAGGAGCTAGTGTTGGGAGGCTGCTAGGGAGCCCAGTGGATAGGGTTTTTAATCTGCGCTGTGTGACTTCCAGTGCAATACATTACTTCTCTGTACTAACATCAACTCTTTTCCAATGGTGAATCTGTGATACTTATAATTGGGCAGATTAAAACATGCTTTGTACCAAGGCAACAAAGTCATAAAGCACTGAAACCACAAAAAAGTAGAGTTGATTCACAGTATAAATCACTTCCCAAATGTTTTTAATAAACCCTAGGCTGATAGATCTACTGTGCACTGTTTGGCCAGGAGGAGAGGAAGCATGTGTGCACACCCAGCATTCAGGGCTATTGGACAGTGAGAAAACTCTGCTCCCTCCACAGCTTGCTGTCTGGTGCCTTTTCAATGCTCTCTGGAGCACCTCACGGTGATAGCCAGCATCTTTTACTTGGACATTCAGCCCATTTAGGGAGGAAATTAGCCATATATCTCTCCAGTTCCTTTGGATTAAATCCTGATGCTGCTTCTGAAAAGGAACATTAAAAACTGAGACCTCTGGAGACAAGTGTGTTGTAATTATTATTGCAAATACTTAGCATGTTTTATCATCATCATTAATTACATTTCTCTTTTAAGGGTTTAATATAATCTGAGCCTGCTATTTGTTCATTTGTCTCATAATTATCCACAAATAAACAGTTTGATCTGTATTCTCAGAAATTGGTTGTTCAATGTTTGGTTAATTTTTTTTGTTATTGTATCACAGGGAGATTGAAAATAAGTTGTTTTATTTATTTATTTATTTATTTACTTATTTATTTAGGTTCTTCTAATATTTTTACTTATCCTGGGCTCCCAACCCATCCCAGTCCCCTCCACACTAATATAATAGATGTTTTTGGAAATTTGATGGTGGGATTTTTATCAAACTCAGAATATCAACCTAGAAAAAGTACATTCAGTGATTAGCTGGGGGCTTTGATTGGATATCTGGGCACAGTTTTACAAGAAGCCTTCACTTTCTTACATAAGCTAACTCATTAGCTCTGTAGGTTGGCTTATGCTTGAGAAGGCAGAGCTGACCCTTTGCTTCCCTAAGCATATGGTTAAATGAGGGTATGGCCAGCGAAGCTTATTCTGTGCTCCACCAGGCTGAAAAGGAGACAGTTTTGAAAGAAATAGCAAACCAAAATGGAAAGCATCTAGTGGAACCTCTGTTTTCCAAGTTAGTTTGCTCCTGAAAGCTGTTTGATAAATGATTTGTTTGAAAACCAAATCAGACAAATAACTGATCATATAGGTATTAGCACAAAAGGGCTGTGGGATCAAGAACCAAAGTTTTGTTGGAAAATCAAGACATTATTTTTCTTGAACAATTTGGTTGAGAAGTGAATTGTTCTGGATTGGAGATGTTTGAGAACTGAGGTTTAATTGTACTTTGTACTGAAATAATAATATAAAATATATATAAAGTATGTGTTGAAATCTCTCTATCTTCAAAGACTTACTTAGTATGGTAAGCATATTGGTCAATTAGGGTTAACTGCTTTGAAGGGGTTGAGATTCCAGTATTTTGAAAAGGCCTTCATTCCTTCATTGGGCAGTTTCCAGTGAAGACAGACTATTTTTCTTTTTTCTTTTTTTTGCGGCAGGTGGAGGGTAGGGGTGGGGGAGCTGGAGGGTATGTAATACTGTTCTCCTCTTATGAAAGCCCACATTCTTCTCTATATACTTTTAAAGATGTGCTTTTCTCATTGTAAGCCAAGGTCATAAGATGATATTTCAAGTGCATTGCAAAACATTTATTACTATGCGAGACTCAGGTGATGAAAACTCTCTGTGGTTGGTATGTGATTCTTTAAATGAGCTGTCATCTATGACAATGACCTTATTTATAAGACACTGCTCCTAAGGGAATACAAGTTTTTTGACTTTGAAATTCATGTATCAAACCTGTTTGGAAATTTGTGATTTTTTTCTTAAATAGTAGGAACTTATTTTAGGTTTATTTGGGGGGCAGAGTGCAGGGTAGCTATTCGGCCTTGTGCAGTAAGTTAGAATTTAGCTAAACTTATATAAACTCCAAATATAATTGAATTTCACTGTTCTTTATTGGTAAAATGTCAAAGACACCACTGATATTTATCAACTATTTCTAGTTCTTTGCCTTTGAGCCATTTGATAAGATTGCGCTTTCCTACCCCCTTTGAGGTTCAGCATGGACACACAATGTGATTTGGCCAATAGAATGTGAGCAGAAGCAATGCATTTTACTCCTGGGTAGAAGTGTGAAAGCTAATACCAGATTCACTGTGTTAATACCCTCCTTCTTGATATGGTAATAATGCAAACCCTCTCCAACTGGTAGCCTTCATTAGCCTGAGTACCTGAGAGACTGTGGTAACGAGCCTTTTAGCTGACCTATACTGAACATGTAGCATGAGAGAAAAATACACTTTCATGATATTAAGCCACTGATATTTGAGATGATCACAACTTGAACTACCCCATAATGACTGATGGAATAAACTTGTGTGTGTGTGTGTGTGTGTGTGTGTGTGTGTGTGTACTCTTTTAAAGTATTTTTGCACATGATATCTGACCTGGGGAAGAAACAGTCACTCCTCTGCTCCATGGCAGCAGTGGCAGCCTTTGCCTTCACTCCCTTATCAACAGCAGAGGCTGTGCTCTGTGGGGGGAGGTGCCACTTAACTCTACCGCAGGGTATAACTTTAAAATGCCTGAGGATCAGCCAGGGGGCCAGGGCTTCACTTTCCAGCCACAAACACATAACCCAGGAGGTGTGCATGACTAAAAGTAGCTTCCTGCCATCCATCTAGTCCTTCTCCCCAATGTTTAGGGAAGAGTGCATTCAGTCAGCAAATATGTAGTTGAGCACCCCGTGTTCCAGGCATTTTTCTAGGTGCTCATAAAACAGATGGAGCAGAGAGTGAATCAAATGACTTGTGCCCACCCTGGACTGGTCGAAGCTAAGTTATTAGGGGTAGTATCGAAGCACTGTCACTTTTTTTAAGCTCCTGAGGAGATTCTAAGGTACAGAGTTCAAAAATGCTGATTTATTACTTTGGACTTTATCCTTGACTTACCTCTGATTCAGGATCTAAGTCAGGCTCCAAAGAGTTACTTCTCTCCACTTCCTGCTCTCCAGGCTTCATAGCTTTTTGTATGCTATTTACTCTTACACAGAACTGATTCTGTCTTCTTGTAATTCTCTCATACACACGTCTGCCCTTCCAGACAGTTACTTCTCAAAGGCAGGAACTGTGAGGAAGCACCAGCCAGTCAGGATGTAGCAGTGCATGTATGTTTGTATGGATATGTGTGTGTATAACTTTATGTATGTATGTATAATATGTGTATGAATGTATGTATGTATATACAGAGAAATAGAAAAAGAGAAAAGCTGAATGAATAAATAAATTTTTCTGAGGAGAAAAAAAAGCCTTGGAATTTGGGAAATCTAGTATGAAAATATTCACTTATGGCTTCATATATTTTCCCTTGGTTAACTCATCAGATTCTGTAATAACATTGTACCTGCTATTATTGACTTTGTTCTAAAATAGACAAATACCATTTCTAAGTTCATTTTAGCTCATTTAAACTAGTATATCCTTCCTTTTGACAACACCCTGACTGCATTTTGGCCAGGCTAGGATCTGAGGACTAATATATAAGTCAGAATATAAATATTTCCTGGTGTTCAAGAAAGAACTTAAGTACTCACACTTTGTGGAGAAAGTACAGCACCTGCCATTGATGCATTAGTCATGCGGGTGTAATGAATGAGAGAGACGGAAGTTAAGGGACCTGAGATCATTATAGGAGTATCTCACCAGGATACAAATTTTTGAACTGTAGAACCTCCTGGCCTGATCCTATTGAAGAAGAGAAGATAAATTGCTCTCTTTTGAAGGTGCATTAACCCTAGGTTCATTTAATGAATTACCTCTCCCAGTGCACTAACAGATACCCTGGGGCCCAAGATGAAAAATAGCCTCTTTTCTCACAGAGAGGCTCAAATATGTACCACTTCCTTCCTTGTCTCTAACTTGGATTGACTTTCATTTTTTATCCTCTTGTCATATATGTTTAAAATATAATGATAATATACTCTTGGTTTAAAAATAAAAATAGGAAATCTGTTCCCTAACAAGGACAGTATATATTTATTTTAAGTAAATTTTCTTAATTTCTGTTTCATTCTCTGCTCCTGGCATCTTATATTGCAAGCTATGTGCTATTCAGATTGTTCCAGATAACTGAAGGAGAGAAAGAATGGTTAATAAGGTAGTAATAATGTAAAGTGGTGAGGCTACGGTTGAGTGGCCCAGCATATCAGCTCAATGGTCACTCCATATTTTTAGAACTCTCTGTCAAAAGGTCATTAAAGTGACCCTATTCCCCTTCCTCTTCTGTAGAGTCCCTTCTATAGCATCATTTTTAAAAGAGATTTTACTTATTTATTTTTAGAGAGGGGGGAAGGGAAGGAAAAAGAGAGGGAGAGAAACATCAATGTGTGTTTGCCTCTCATGCACCCCTTGCTGGGGACCTGGCCTGCGAGCCAGGCATATGCCCTGACTGGAAATTGAACTGGGACCCTTTGATTTGCAGGCCTGCACTCAATCCAATGAGCTATACCATCCAGGCCTATAGCATAATTTTTAATGCACTTATTTAGCAAACATTTAAAAGTATTAATCATTCTTTATTTGGATTCTCCTGCAATCTGAATAAGAATTTGGTAGTGTTTTAAAATATAGGTTTTATTATTATGTAGGTATACAAGGTCAGCATATCGGGAGATTATTGCCATTGAAAAGATGGTCTGTTACAATTCACAAGAGGAGGGCCACATGGGCAAGCACCATGATTGGCATCTGTCTACAGAAAAAATCTGCCAATCACAAATATTTTGTCAGCTATGAAAACAGAAGCATGAGCATAAATGAGAAAAATCTTGGTTATGCCCTTCTAAGCACTGTCTTGGGAAGATGAAGCTCTGCCCCAAAGATTATACAGGAAGCATAAAAATTTCTGTTTTGGAGATAAATTTCACCTGATTCATAGAGAATTTAAATCATGTAACAATCGCTCCCCCCCCCTTCTTCTTCATATTCCATTTTCCTTCTCCTTTTTCTTAGACTATTCTTCTTTCCTTTTTCCTTTCTTTTCCTCTCCTTTCCTTTTCTTATCCCTTTCCTTCCTACCTTTCTCATTCTTCTTTTCTGTCTCCTCTTTCTTCAATTCTTCCTCTTCACCCCCTCCTCTTTCAGGATTGCTCTCATTGTTCATATATACAACCTGGATCATCTCCTGGGCTCCCCTCCAGCACTGCTAGAAAACCAGAATACCAGGGCAGTAACCTTTGTGAATTCCATTTGAATTAACAACCTTTTTTCCTTATAACTTTTACAAGAGCACATACAAGACAGCATCAATCTTTCAAATTGAACTGCTATTCCTTTTTAGTTAGCATCACTGAAATTCTACAGTGAGCACGCATAAACCTTTCATAGATTTGTGGACCAGAAAAGATAGGCAGAAAGTGAGATTCACTTGCCCCCACCAGTCCCAATTCAACCTGGCACAACTATACACCTGGGCTTCAAGCTATGAAGCCTCCAGTGCCAGGCCTTTCACCAATCATCAGGAATCCCATTATCAATGAGCCATAAACTGAATTATTAGTGACATACATCCTGGATTATTCTGTTCACTTCTCACATCACATATCTAGATGCTGACAATTACAGCAACAGCAAAAGATTAAAACTGTTTTATATTGAGGACACTTGGAGGATAAACAGAAGAGGGATCTAGGTTAGAACTAGTCAGCTATGTGGCCATCCAGGATAAAACCATTCAAATGCTATTAATATTTTAAAACCTTTTTGATTTTTATAGTTTATAACACTCCTAGCAAACTGTTTTCTAACTCCATGGTGAATTTTGGGTGTCAAACACAATGCTAAGCTATTCAAGGGTATTTTATTAACAGGGACAGGAATGTCATCCCTTGTGTTGCCTTAGAGGCCTGTCTGAGGCCCGTGTGGTTGAAGAAGCAGATTTTCAGTTGTGTTTTCAGTTGTGTGCAACAAGTCTGCTAGACATAAACGAACTCTGGGTCTGCCTGTTTTTTTAGTAATCTCTCAAGTAATATCTCTCCTCCCAACTCTTTCATCTTTCTCTTTACTTTTCTCTCTGTCCTACCATTATATAGTTCTCCTGCATGCACAGAAATATGTAATAGAGTATTACTTTAAATGTAGTTCTTCCAAAATCTTTGCAAAATTAACTTGGCTGATAGAACCACAATTATGTTTTCCCAAGCAATTCTTTCTGTCTGACTGTACTATTGCATCAAAACAGGCTTCAAAGAAAAGAATGGAAGCTGATAAACAATGGTAGAAATGGGGAATAACTGATCTATAAGTGGTCAATGTGTAAATAAGTCATACCCATTGGCTCTCACTCCCATTTTCCTACTCCCTCGGACACACTGTCACGGCTCCATTCTATCTTACAGCCCTTCTTTGGTGGGTACAAAGAAACAAGTTGGAAAATCTTCAACTCAGCATGTATAGTGAAAAGCAGCATCAGGTAGTAGCAAAGTCACTGGAATAGCAATCAGATGACAGTGCTGAAGTTTTTTCCCCCTTTTTTAAAACTTTTTAAAAATTGTTCAAGTATAGTTATCTCCATTTCCTCCCACACACCCCACCCCAGCCATCCCCACCTCCTACCCTTGATCCTACTCCTCTTTGGTTCTGTCCATGCGTCCTTTATACATATTCCTGAAAACCTTTTCCCCTTTTTCCCCCATTATCCCCTCCCACTTTCCCTCTGGTTACTGTCAGTTTGTTCTTAATTTCAATGTCTCTGGTTGTATTTTGAAGTTGTTCAATTAGAACAACAAAAAAGTTTACATCATAAAAGCTTGTAAGAAACCAGGGAGATAATACAGGGATTATTATAACTGATGTTACTGAGGATCCTCAATACTTAACTTCATGTATTCTCTAACTTAATTCTTATTTATGCAACCTTATTTTTAAATTTTTACTTTGAAACTTTTACTTTGAAATTTTTACTTTTATATAGAAAAGTTGTAAACATAGTACAAAGATTTATAGCATACCCTTCATTAATTTACCAACTGTTGCTATCTTTATCACATATTTTAATCATTCCATCATTTGTAAATGTTATTTATAGATTATTCATTTCTAAATTATTGCTGAGTAGCTTTCAGACTTGATGTCTATTACCTTTTAATATTTCAGTGTGCATTTCTTATTACATAATCACAATACCATGAAATTAACATTGGAAATTAACAGTGATTAAATACTATTATCTAATACATAAATCTTAAGAGTGTTACTAATTATTCCCCTAATTTCCTTTTCAATGAAAGAAAAACAAACAGAAAATAGTCAAAGCACTACCGCCCAGGATTACTGCCTGTATTTAGCTGTCACGTTCCTCTAGACTCCTTCAAACTGTACAGCTCCTCAGCCTTTCTTTCTCTTTCACCATCTTGACATTTTAAGAGTACAGACTGATTATTTGGTAGAAATTCTCTCAATTTGGAGTTATACAATAATAAATAATAATTTTCAAATGCTAAAATATGACACACAAAAATAATATGAATACATATTAAATATTTCATTTAACAATTAATTAATGAGGAAACTATCAAGATGCTGAAATTAGTCTAAAAACTATTTGACAAGGCCCTGGTTGGGTAGCTTAGTTAGAATATCATCCCAATATGCCAAGTTTCTGGATTCTGTTCAGGGCACATACAAAAATCAACCAATGAATACATAAATAAGTGGAACAACAAATTAATCTCTCTCTTTTCCTCTCTCTAAAAAAAGTCAGATAAACAAACTATTTGAAGAGCTGGATATATATGACAATTTCACAAGAGATCTTAGATTAAGATTTCTGGGTTAAATACAAATCTGGTAAATGTCTTCTAAGACCATCAACCATAATCTTTAAAATTATTCATTTTATTGAAGAGAAATAATTATCATCTCTTCTGAGCAAAATCTTTGGGTTAATTTTCACAGCTAAGATTTGTAAAACACTCCAACCTATAGTAAGTCAAGCTCAGCATTTCACTAAGAGAACATTCACACTTATTTCCAAGTTTGGGATATATCTTCTACCAGTGGGTTTTAAGTTGTCTTTCATTGCTGTCCAGGACTGAACAGAAGGAAAACTGTGAATCAGGCATAATGTGCACTTAGAATCAATGCACCAGCCTAATAAACATTCCTCTGCCTCTCCCTCTTACCCCACGGTCCCCAAGTTTTATCCATGATTCTCACATTATTCAAAAAGGTTTAGGAGATGAGGGGCATAGGCCTTGCCAGAAATATGTTTGCAACATTTTGAAGAATCTATTAAAGACTAAGTAAGAAGCCTTTGAAATTTGAGTCCTTTAGAACTCTGGTATCCACAGAGCATATCTTTAGGGAACTTGGCAGGCAGGAGAAGTGCTGCCCAGCCAGCCCACACAGGTGGGTGTTTTGCTCACTCTTACATGGTCCTTAATTTGTATGCTCATTTCTAGTTTGACTTTTATGTGCATGCTTTGATGGACTTCTCTGTTCTTGCTGTTTAAGTAAACTTTTTTAAAAAGGACTTTTATTATGATACTTTCTTCATTAAGCTTGCCAATAATCCTTCATGGTTTTTTGCCAAAAGTTTAGTTTTTTAAAAATAATGCCCCAGATCCAAGATAGCAGAGGTGGAAGTAGAAACTATGCTAACATGCAAGGACCCATCTGGAATTATAACTAAACTGTAGAGAAAGCATCCTGAATAACCAAATGAGCATTTGCTGGAGAGATGCCTTACAACCACGGACAGACAGAAGACACCATTTCACTGCAGTGTGAATGGTAGGGAGTGCAGATGCAAGAAGGCTGGCTGGACTTCTATGGGTGGCGGCTGAAGACCCAGAGGATATTTCAGTGGCTGGGGAGGGTTTCCTTGAGAAATGTGGGATCTAAACCCTAAGCTTGGCTCCCTACCCTACAGAACCAGAGCTGAGAAAACTGATAGCACCCAGGTAACACCCAGCTGTGAAAAGCAGCAGGGTTTCTGTGTGCCAGGGTAAGACAACTGGAGAGCTTCTTAAAAGGCCAACACACAAAATTTCACTGGAAGCCATTTACCCTGGGCTCCAGCAGAGGTAGGGCAGAGTGGACTAGAGATGCTTCAGGAGAGTCTGGATTTGGTGGCTTTGGGGTAATAATTGAAGGAACAGTTCCCACGATCCTTGTGCTGAGTCATTCCCCATACTGCAGAAGCCATCTTTCTCAGGTAGAGCACTCCTCTCCAAATGGCATCAGCCTGAGAGAAAGCAAGAGCCCCACCTGTAGGAATTACTCTGCCCCACCCTCTGGAGCTTAAGCCAAGACGAACTGCTGATTACAGCTTGATTAGTTTAACAACTGATTAGTTTAACAACCAAGGCAGAAAATAAATAGAAGCAGCCAAAATGGGATGACAAAGAAACAGACCCCAAATAAAAGAACAAGAGAATTCTCCAGAAGAACTAGATGAAAGGGGAGCAAACAATTTATCAGATAAAAAGTTTAATGATTATAAGGATACTCAAAAGCATGAAAAAAAACCTACAAACCATAAAAAAAAGAACCAGGCAGACATAAAGAATGCAATATCTGAAATGGATAATACACTAGGAGCAATAAACAGTAGGTTAGATGAAGCAGAAGATCGCATCAGTGATTTGGGAGACAAGGTAGAGAAAGACACCCAGGCAGAGCAGCAAAAAGAAAAAAGGATTAAAAAATGAGGAGAGCTTAAGAAACATTTTGGAAAACATGAAGCAGAACAACATCCACATCATGGGAATACCAGAAGGGGAAGAGAGTGAGGAAGGGATCGAGGACCCAGTTGAAGAAATAAGGACTGAAAACTTCCCTAATCTGGTGAAGGAAAAATACACACAAGTCCAGGAAGCTCATAGAGCCACAAACAAGTTGGACCCAAAGAGGCCTACACTGAGACACATCATAATTAAAATGACAAGGCTTAAAGACAAGGAGAAAATCCTAAATGCTGCAAGACAAAAGCAGGTAGTTTCCTACAAGTGTGAACCATTAGACTGTTATCTGATTACTCACCAAAAACATTTCAGGCCAGAAGGGAGTAATTCCTTGCATGGAATATTCAAGGTGATAAAAAGCAAGGACCTACAACTGAGGCTACTTTACCCAGCAAGGCTATCATTTAAAATCAAAGGAGAAATAAGGAGACTTCCAGATAAGAAGAAGCTAAAGGAGTTTATTAAAACTAGTACTGCAACAAATGTTAAAGGGCTTGCCTGAAGAAGGAGGAGGAAGAGGAGGTGGAGGAGAAGGAAGAAGAAGGAGAAGAAGAAGAAGGAGGAGGAGCAAAAGGAGAAAAAGGAGGAGGAGGAGGATGGGGATGAGAGGAGGAGGGGGAGGAAGAAGAGGGGAAGAAGGAGGGGGGAAGAAGAAGAAAAGAAAAAGGGGAAAAAACAGTTTAACAAAAGGGCACTACATACATATTTATCAATAATCGCCTTATGTGTAAATAACTTAAATGTTTCAACCAAAAGACATAGGGTAGCTACAGGGATAAGAAAACAAGATCTGCCATGGCTGGTATGGCTCGGTGGATTGAGTGTCAGCCTGCAAATCAAAGGGCCGCTGGTTAGATTCCCAGTCAGGGCACATGCCTTGGCTATGGACCAGGTCCCTGGTAGGGGGCATGCAAGAGACAACTACACATTAATGTTTCCCTCCCTCCCTTTCCCTCTATCTAAAAATAAATATATAACATTACAAAAACAAAACCAAAAAACAAGACCCGTATATATGCTGCCTCCAAGAGACTTATCTATGATCCAAAGATACACACATACTTAAAGTAAAGGGATGGAAAATAGATTTCATACAAATGGATAGAAAAATAAAACTTGGGTAGCAGTACTTATATCTGACAATATGGACTTTAAAACCAAGGCTATATAGTAAGAGACAAAGAAGGACACCACATGATGATTAAGGGAGCAATCCAACAAGAGATAAAACTGGTGGGTGTGCTCCTATGCACACCCAACATAGGAGCACCTAAAATATGTAAAGCAAATTTTGATGGACATAAAAAGAGAGATTGACAAGAATACAGTCATAGTCAGGCATTTTAACACCCATTGAGTCCAATGGATTGATTTTCTAGGCAGAAAATCAACAAGAAGACAGCAGCCATAAAGGACACCCAAGATCAAATGGATTTAACTGATATCTTCAGAGAATTTCACTCCAGAGAAGCAGAATACACATACTTTTCAAGTGCACATGGGACATGTTCTGAGATAGACCACATGTTAGGACACAAAACAGGTCTCAATAAATTTAAGAACATTGAAATCATATCAAGCATGTTCTCTGACCACAAAATTTGAAACTAGAAATCAATCACAACAAGAACTGAAAAACAGCTCTGGCTGGTGTGGCTCAGTGGATTGAGTGCCTGCCTGCAAACCACAGGGTCACCAATTTGATTCCCAGTCTAGTGCACTTGCCTAGGTTGTAGGCCAGGTCCCCAGTGGAAAATGTGTAAGAGGCAACACATATTGATGTTTCTCTCCATCTCTTCCTCCCTCCCTTACACTCTCTGAAAATAAATAAATAAAAATAAAATCTTTAAAAAATAAAGGAAAAAAGTTATCTCTTAAAAAAAGAGAGAACACTGAAAAACACACAAAGACATGGAAGCTAAATAACATGTTATTAAACAATGAATGGGACAATAATGAGATCAAGGAAGAAATCAAAAGATACCTTGAAACAAATGAAAATGAGTACCCAACAATCCAAAATCTTGGGACACTGGGAAAGCTATCCTAAGAGGGAAATTTGTAGTGTTACAGGCTTATCTCAAAAAAAAAACAAAAAAACAAGAAAAGGCTCAAATAAACAATCTAACTTAACACTTAAATCAACTTAAGAAAGAATAACTAAGCCCAAAGTAGAAGGGAATAAATCCTAAAGATCAGAGCAGAAATATGAAATAGAGTCTAAAAAACAATACAAAAGGCCAATGAATGCAAAAGCTGGTTCTTTGAAAAGATAAACAAGATGGACAAACCTTTAACCAGACTCACCAAGAAAAAAGAGAGAAGATCCAAATAAATAAAATCATAAAGGAAAAGGAGAAATAATAACTGACACCAAATAAATACAAAGGAATGTAAGAAAATATTATGAACAACTCTATGCCAACAAACTGGACATACTGGATGAAATGATAAATTCTTAGAAACACACAATCTTCCAAACCTAAATCAGGAAGAATCAGAGAATCTGAATAGACAGATTACAGCTATTGTAATTGAAGCAGTAATCAAAACTCCCAACAAACAAAGCCCTGGACCTGATGGCTTCACAGGTGAATTTTACCACATATTCTGAGAAGACCTAACACCTCCTTTTTTCAAACTATTTCATAAAATTCAAGAGGAGGGAAAGCACCCAAAGTCATTTAATGAAGCCAGCATTACCCTAATTCCAAAACGAGATAAGGACACTACAAAGAAAGAAAATTACAGGCCAGTATCCCTGATGAACATAGATGCTAAAATCTTCAACAAAATATTAGCACACCAAGTAGAGTAGTGCATCAGAAAGATCATACACCATGATCAAATGAGATTTATTCCAGGAATGCAAGGTTGGGACAACATTCGCAAATCAATAAATGTGATTCACCACATAAACAAAGTGAAGGATAAAAACCACATGATCAAATCAACAGATGCAGAAAAGCTTTTGAAAATAAAATCCAGCAGCCATTTATGATCAAAACTCTAAGCAAAGTGGAAATATAAGGAACATACCTTAACATAATATAGACCATATATGACAAATCCACTGCAACATCATACTCAATGGGCAAAAACTGCAAGCATTCCCCTTAAAATTGGTAACAATACAAGGATGTCCACTTTTACCTCTCTAATTCAACATAGTACTGGAAGTTTTAGTCACAGCAGTCAGACAAGAAGAAATAAAAGGCATCCAAACTGGAAAGGAAGAAGTAAAACTGTCTTTATTTGCAGATGCCATGATACTGTACATAGAGAACCCCAAAGATATCATCAAGAAAATACTAGAACTGATAAGTGAATTCAGCAAAGTAGCAGGATACAAAATTAATATCTAGGAACCAGTTGCATTTTTATATGCTAAAAATGAACAACCAGAAAAGGAAATTAAGAAAATAATCTCATTTACAATTGTTTCAAAAAGAATAAAACACCCAGGAACAAACCTAATCAAGGACGTGAAAGACCTGCACTCAGAAAATTATAAGTCACTGAAGAAAGAAGATATAAATAAGTGGAAGTGCATGTCCGTGTTCATGGACAGCAAGCATTAACATCATTAAAATGTCCCTACTGCCCAAAGCAATCTATTGACTCAACACAATTCAAATCAAGATTCCAATGGCATATTTCACAGAACTAGAACAAGTATTTCAAAAATTTTTATGGAACCACAAAAGGCCCTACAAAGCAATAGCAATCCTGAGAAAGAAGAACAAAGTTAGAGGAATCACCCTACTTAATATCAAACTATACTACAATACCATAGTAATCAAAGCAGCCTTGTACTGACTTAAAAACAGACACATATATCAATGGAACAGAATAAAGAGCCCATAAATAAATCCATATCTGTATAGTCAATTAATACCTGACAGAGGAGACAAGCACATTCAATGGGCTAAAGATAGTTTATTCCAATAAATGTTGTTGGGAAAATTGGATAGATATGTGCAGAAAAGTGAAGCTAAACCAACTTCTTATACCACACACAAGAATAAATTCAAAATGAATCAAAGACTTAAATGTTGGACCCCAAACAATAAAAATCCTAGAATAAAACATAGGCAGCACAATCTTGGACATTGCCCATAGAATTTTTTTATAGAATATATATCCCCTGGCAAGGGAAACAAAAGAAAAAAATAAACAAATGGGACTACATCAAACTAAAATGTTTTTGCATAGCAAGAAATCATCAACAAAATAAAAAGACAATCCACAGAAGGAGAGAACATATTTGACAATACATCTGATAAGGGGTTAATATCCATCAACAAAATACAAAGACAATTCACAGAAGGAGATAACATATTTACCAATACATCTGATAAGGGGTTAATATCCAAAATTTAAAAAGTACTTACAAAACTCAACACCCAGAAATAAACAACCAAATTAAAAAAGTGAGCAAAGGACTTGAATAGACAGTTCTCCAAAGAGGCCAATAGACATATGAAAGGATGCTCAACATCACTAAGTATCAGATAAATGCAAATTAAAACCACAATGAGGTACTATCTCACACAATATGAATGTTTTTCAGAATGACTTATCAATAAATCACCCTGGCTGGTGTGGCTCAGTGGATTGAGCACCAGCCTGTGAACCAAATGGTCACTGGTTCAATTCCCAGTCAGGGCATATGCCTGGGATGCAGGTCAGGTCCCCAGTAGTGGGTGTACCAGAGACAACCACACATCGATGTTTCTCTCCTTCTCTTTCTCCTCTTATCACCTCTCTAAAAATAAATAAATAAAATATTTAAAACAATAAGTAAATCAACAAACAAGTGCTGGTGAGGATGTGGAGAAAGGGGAACACTTTTGCATTGTTGGTGGGAGTGTACATTGGTGCAGCCACTGTGGAAAGTAGTATGGAGAGACCTCAAAAACTTAAAAATGAATCTGCCTTTTGACGCAGCAATCTCATTTCTGGGAATATATCTTAAGGAACCCAAAACACTAATTTGAAAGAACATAAGCACCCTATGTTCATTGCAGCAATATTTACAATTGCCAAGATATGGAAGCAGCCCAATAGTGGATAAAACAATTATGGGACATTGACACAATGGAATACTACTTGGTCATAAAGCAGAATGAAATTTTAGCCCTGGCTGGTGTGGCTCAGTGGTTGAGTGTCAGCCTGCAGATCAAGGGTTTGCTGGTTTGATTCCCAGTCTAGAGCACATGCCTGAGTTGTGGGCCAGGTCCCCAGTAGGGGGTGCATAAGAGGCAGCCATACATTGATGTTTCTGTCCCTCTCTACCTCTCTCCTTCCCCTCTCTAAAAAATAAATAAATAAAATATTTTTTTTTAAAAAAAGAAGAAAATTTTACCCTTTTGGACACTATAGATAGACCTGGAGATCATTATGCTAAATGAAATAAGCCAGCCAGAGAAAGTCAAATACCATATGATTTCACTCATGTGGAATAATGAACAAACTGAACAATCAAGGAAAGTGGGGACAGATTCGTAGATTGAGAGCAGGATGACAACTAGTGGGGTGTGGCGGTTAGGGCTGGAGAGACTGAGCAAAAAGGAAAAGGAACTCATGGACATGGACAACAGTGTGTTGTGCTTGCTCAGGAAAAGGGGGTAGAAGAGGTCTGAATGGCAATGCAAAAAGTACAATAAAGATTAAATTTTAAAAATAAAATAAAATAAATAAGGCCCCAATGAAGGAAATTGATTTTTATATTAGACACAAAGAGAATAGTATTAAATATTGTTTATGATTAAAAACTATTTATATAGATACAATTTCAAAATATTACAGGTTTTTAAACCTGTAACTATTATTTGGGCCTTAAATATACTATGTCTCATTACTGTGTTTCTAGTAGAAGACAGTAAACTATTTAAAATACACATTATTTAGTTATTTTTATTACTTTTTAATCCTCACCCAAAGACTTTTTTTTTCATTGCTTTTAAGAGGGGGAGGAAGGGAGAAAGAAAACACCCGTGCAAGAGAGAAGCATTGATTGATTGCCCCTTGACTGTGTTGGGACTGCACTGGGACAGGGGACAAACCCACAACTTAGGTCTGTGCCTTGACCTAAAATTGAACCCACAATCTTTTGGTTACAAGACGACATTGCGATCAACTGAGTCACACCAGCCAGGGCACATTATATTTTTGTTACATGAAGAGAGACAAGACATTCACGTTAAGGGCATAGGAGCAAGACTATCCACAAGACAATTGAATCCATGGCCTAAAACCAAGTTTTACGGAGTAGAGAGTATAGGCTAAGTTAGCATTCTTATACCCACCCCCCTAAATTCATATGTAACCAAAATGATAACTTTTTGGAATGTATTTTTTCTGTGATTATTTTAGAAATTTCCAGTATTCAGAATGTAAAGTAACTCTTCTTAAATATTAAATTATGAACTTTGTAGACAAGGCAGCTCCAAGTGAATATATTTATTAGGAAGCACAGGGAAAATAACCAAAAACTAGCCATAAACTCAATAACCAGAGAGAATTACTGTGAAGATTTTGCAATTGGTATTTTCTTCTGCTTTTTTCTACCTATTTATCAATGTTGTATGTTAGAGATCATATTACATACTATGTAGTGTCTTCATGTTTTTACTACAATACTGTATCTTCAGTATTCTCCTGCATAATTAAACTTCCCTATTGTTAGAAATTTATTTTTTCCAATTTATGGATTCCCAAATGTATAGGAACTTGCTGAGAATGAGGAGCAGATCTGACACTCTTGATATGTATGTAATCCTACCATTGTCTGTGACAGTGCCAGTCTCTCGAACCGATGACTGGGTTTGAGTTTCATATATTATTGAATCTTTTCTAATAGACATTTTTAAGTTCATAAATAGTGGTTTGTTTGAGGATTTTTTCAAATATTAATTAGCATCTGTATTTCATTTTTTTCTGTATGTCCTCCTTGCCTTTTTGGATAGTGGTACATGGACAGATACAGCTTTAATCTGCACTGTATGAGTGGGTCACTTCAGGTAATTTATTTAACCTCCTTTATTAATTTTTAGTTTCCTCATATGTAAAATGAAGATGATAATAATAAACACCTCATAGTCTTGCTTAATAGATTAAATGAGATAATATAACCATAACATTTATCACAATGCCTGGCATGTGGTATTCATTAAGTGATTTTGCTATAATTGTTCCCATTATTATAATTAGAATTTTATCAAGTACCTATTGGGGAAATAGAGATTTTTGTTTTGATTTAATGAGCTTTTTATAGATTAAATATGTTAATCCTTTCTCATATTTTCTTGTAAAAATATTTTTCAATTTGAATATTGCCATATTTTTAGGATTTACTGTCTTGGAAACTTCTAAATATGCCATATAGCAGTACAGCAGTGTTAACTATAGTTATCATATTGTACATTATATCTTGATATATATTTATCTTATAGCTGAAAGTTTGTTCCTTTTGACCACCTTCATCCAGCCAATTTTCCCATTCCCCTGTCTCTGATAACCACAAATCTTATCTCCTTTTCTATGATGACTTTTTAAATTCCACCTATAAGTGACATCATACAGTATTTGTCTTTGACATATTTCACTTACCGTAATACTCTCAAGTTTTATTCATGTTTTTGCAAATCAGAGGATTGCCATCTTTTTATGGGTGAATAGTTTTCCACAGCATTTATATACCACATTTTTTTTATCCATTCATCTCTTGATGAAAACAGGTTGTTTCTATGCCTTGACCATTGTAAATAATGTTGCAATAAACATGGAACTTGAGGTATCTCTTCAACATAGTGATTTCACTTCCTTTGTACATATACCCAGAAGTGTAATTGCTGAATCATATGGCAGTTCCATTTTTAATTTTTTGAGGAACCTCCATTCTGTTTTCCATAAAGGCTGTACCAATTTTCAATCCCACTATGCACAAGTGTTCTAGTATTTGTTATCTTTTGTCTTTTTGGTGATAGCCATTTAATACATATAAAGTGACATTTCATTGTGTTCTGACTTCTGCTTCTCTGATGATTAGTGGTGTTGAGCAACTTTTCATGTACTTGTTGGATATCTCTGTCTTTGGAAAAAATGTCTTTTTACATCTTTTACCCATTTTTAATCCAATTGTTTTTTCAATTGAGTTGTATGAATTATGAGTAATTTGGGATATTAATATTTTATCAGATAAATTATTTGCACATATCCCATTTTGTAGCTTTTCTTTTCATTTTGTTGATGGTCATTGATATTTTAATGTTTGCTATATTATTTAATTATGCTCTCTGCTTTACGAAATGGGGACCTAAATAGTAGTTATAGCACTTATAATAAGAAAGGGAAGGAGCTATAATCCATTGAATAGTGTGTCACCATCTGATTATCACCATCATTCATATTAAGGGGTAAAAATGTAAACAATCAAACAGCACCTATTTTTCAATACTGAAGTAGAAAGTCAAGTGAAAAATATGCTTCTGGGTATGAAATCTGTAATGATACCAAATATATTAAACATGTTTTCAAGTTCAAAATACTAAAACGTGTTTGAGTAAGTCAACATTAAAAAACAGGAAGAGAGAAAAAATTATTATTGAAAACTTGCCTCCAACTTTGTGTTAACCTTTGAAATGTGGCCTTCATAGTTTCAGCTAAGAATCTGTGTCATTGGCATACTGGATCATAATTCTGCTGTTTTTGAAGGAAAACTGAGTATATAAATATCATGGGTTCAGATGGCCTTTCTTTTGTTTTTGACTCTGGAGTTCAACAATGATTGATTTAAATACTGAAACTTCACATGGTATTTTGATGACTATATATTCAATAACCTTCTTTTGGGTCAAATTGCCATACCCTTATTTTTCCATCTGGTTTTCTTTGCAGTGGTTGACCCTGTCACCCAATTAACACATATTTTTGGTGGGGTAAAGGTGAGAAAAGATCAAAACATTGTTAGTAGCAGACTATAGGGTTTGCTGAAACTTTTAAAAAACTTTTAAAAAACTTAAATATTTGAATGGCTAAGGAAAATGTGCCACTCTCTAGAAGTAGATTTAAAATATGTACAGTTTGCTTTGTAAAATTGGCATATGGCTTAGAAAGCCCGTGTAACATAATACTAAGTGAAACCATATTAAGTAAGTAAGGGTGTCAATAGGAACCCTAGGTTTGTGCATTTGTTAGCATTCTGCAATTTATTTAAACTCTGTATGCTAAAATGTTATAACATGACAAAATGCATAATCTGATTTGTGGTTCAGAGAATACATCTACACAATTTTATTATAAGCATACAGAAATAAAAAACAATGAAGAAGAGCAAAATGGTGTCTAATTCTGCACTTTTTTCTGAGGTTCTGCAAAACATTTGATCCATCTATTGATAAAGAGTTTTGGGAAATGTAATATTTTGTTCCTGGCAGCAACAAACTCAGCTAAATATTAAGTTTCTGCTACTGAGAGGGAAGATGAGAAAGGAGGTAGGAGTGGGAAACTTCAAACTGCCACAGATTCTTTGCCGGTGTTGGAGCGGGAAAATTTTCATTTCTCATTATAGCAATTACATACTTAATTTTTAAATTATCATAAAAATGCAAAATATCAAGGCCAGATTAGATAGATCTTTATTCTAAATACTTTTCATATTTTAAGCCCTGGCTGGTGTGGCTTAGCTGATTGAGCATCAGCCTGCAAACCAAAAGGTCGCCAGTTCGATTCCCAGGCAGGACACATGCCTGGGTTGTGGGCCAGGTCCCCAGTGGGGATGCGTAAGAGTCAACCACACATTGATGTTTCTCTCCCTCTCTTTCTCCCTCCCTCCCCCTCTGTCTAAAAATAAATAAAATCTTTAAAAAAAACTAGCTTTCAAAAAATTACTTTTTGCATTTTAAAACTCTAAATTTTATACCTCAAATTAGCATGATTTTCAAATACAAAGTAAATAAGGTTTTTAAATAGGATGTAGGTAACAACTTCCAGAATTGTTCATGTAAAATTTGATTTTATTTGGAGACCAAATCAATGGTTTATTTTCATAAATATTGCTTTTCTTTACAGTCATTTTATGAACTGCGTGGGGAGGGTTGTTGTACTCTCTTTGTTTTGTTTCCTTCATTCAGCAAGTGCAGCAGTCATTGTGGGTATTGGCTCCACTGTTTGTATTTTATACTAAATTTTCAGAGGAGAAGTATGAGAAATATGTTATTAAATTGTCTGCATTACAAAGTGGCATTTGACATTTTCTATTTATAAACATGGTACCTTTTACCTAATATCCAGGAGTTTCTTTGAACAAAAAATGAATTGCTCTTAACTTATGGAAAAGGCCTATTGTTTACACCTGAGGTGTACTAAGCTAAGATAATAATCTTGTTGCCCAAGGTCAAGTGCATTAAAACAGCATGTGTGATATGAATAAATATTATGATAAACAAACAGCCATTACATGATTAAGAAAAAAATTGCCAGTTGAGTAAACATTATCTTCACTCACTGAACTTAAAAAATTCTATATTAAATTAATAACCCCATCCCCTCTAACGATATATTTTTTTATTTGCTATTCATTTTCCTACATATGAATAACAGTTAATAGATATTTGTTGATTCTGGTGTGGGTTATGTATGCAAGAACATTTGTGTGTGTATATAAATAGTATGAAGTACTGTAGCTTGGGAAAGCAAAATTTGGGAATAGATGTGTTGCCTGTTTTATCAATCAACCATGATTGATCAACAGTCCATCCACTTACTGCTTATACTATCCTCAATAGTAGGTTCACTTTGTTCATTGCAATTTCAGGGGAGGAAAGGAATTATTGGAAATTTTCATTGTCCACATTCCTCATTATGATCACCGAACATCTATCACCGCTGACTGTTTTTAACTCAACTGGTTTCACAATTTGTTGTCCTGTAAAAGAACAAATGGCCCAAACTTTCTGCACACTAATTAAAATTCCATTTCTTGTGAATTCCTTAATCAAGTGCAAGTCATTACGTGCTTTGTTGATTCTTAAGTGCAAAGATAATTGCAATGGGCAGCATGAAAAGGGTTTGATTATTGCCTGTCGACTCTTGTGAATCCTAATAGTTTTAATTGCATCGAATCGATTCATCATCTCAGCATCACTTCTTTTTATTATTAGCTCTCTGAATTGTAATGTGCTCATAAAGCAGTGCTGTAGTGTATCAGAGCTGACATGGTACCTGGCCTACTGCAATGTTCAGTCCTTACCTTGTGCAACTCTTGAAATTAAAACTTTATTATGGAGTGCCCTTTTTCTGAAACTAATTTTAAAATTCTCTTCTACAATGAAATGAATACTGTCCAAAATCTGCATATGAATTTGCCTTTGTGATAATTCCATTAAATGTCTGTCAAGACCTTTTTTGCTCAGATTGTTCATATAAATTTAGAACATAATGTGTTAGCTGGAAAACTATTCGATTTTTTAATGGGAATTCCTGGTGGCATTTCTCAGGCAGTTTCTATAGTATAGCGACTGTTTTAAATGCTTGAGAAAGAAAGAACTTCCATTGAATAATGATGTGGAATCTTCTAAGGGTTCAATTATATAAGTAAAGGACCACCAGCAACTGAGAGGTTGCATACCTTATCATATGTTCTAGGGAACAGAACAGCCCTACTGTAGAGAAGGAACATAAATAAATCTTCAATCAGTCTGAAGATAAACTAATCTTCCATATGATCTAATAATAATGACTGTAAATTTGAGGACTTAGACACTGTGTCAAGCAATATACTTTAATCATTATTTCTAATAATCTCAAGAGTTCTTATGAATAAAGTATTAATATGACAATTTTACCAACAAGGCTCAACATTTCATCCAAAATCATCAGATGGTATATGACAAAGTAGAATTTAAATACCAAGAGAAAGATCCCCCATAGCTTGTATGCTATTTTCAACACACACTGGTGTGATTCAGGTCAGTAAATGTCACCAGAATCAGTGACAGTGAATTTTGGAAAAAAGACTATTATATTGTTAAAGTATGAGTCATGTCAACCCAAAAGTTAAATCAAATGTAAAACCTCAGGTACTTCTATTTCCTTCAGGATAATATAGTCAGAAGCAATCATATTCCATTTTAGAAAGTGACTCAACTTCATATTATTACTTTCTGGGAATTAAACATATTCAAGGAAAATGTCTCAGTTCTATACTGTTAGGTAACAAATCATCCTAAAACCAGGTGATGTTAATCAACAACTGTTTTAAGCTTGCAGATTCCGTGTGACAGAAATTCAAAGGGTTGTCTCTGCTTCATAATGTGTAGGCCCTTATTGGGAAAGACTTCACTGAGTGGGAACTGCAATCATACAGACACTCCTTCACCCACATGTCTACTGCTTGGCATGGTATAATGCACAGCATGAATTAAGCAGGAACTGCCCATTAAAGTGCCTATGCATGTGCCTTTGGCTTCTCACAACATTGCTCTGAGCATTCTGTCTAAGAACAGAAGGTGCCTCAGAGAGCAAATATTTCAAGAGGACAAGGCACCCCTGAAAGGCTTTTTTTCACTTCCCATTCAAAGTCCCACTGCATTATTTTGACAACTTTTATTGATCATAAGCAAGCCATGACAGCCATTTCAGGTTCACCAGGAGGGGACTCATATCCCAGCTTTTGATGGGGCAGCTTCATAATTGCAGAAGAGCATGTCACATGAAAGTTAGCATTGTACTGTAGCTGTGTTTGGATATTACAGCATGCCACAGGGAATAAGTCAACTCTGTGTTATTTGGAAGGAAATAGTCTCGTAATAGGTTAAATAAGAATATATATTCTTTGCCTAGTGTGTGTATGTGTGTAATGAAAGCAAGAATAAATTTTATTTTCTAGTTGAGGAAATTTTTGGTTCTTTAAAAAAGACTCTTCAAATTATATGGTTTAGGCATGAATATCTTTAAATGCATGGGTTCATTTCCAAATATAAAGAATTAGAAGAGCAAATATTGATCCTAAATTTGCTGTATCATGTGAAATGCGGAATATCAACTGTATATGAATAGGGAAATAAATTACCAGTTACAAATATCCATAACTTATGTTCTGCTTTGAAAATCAGAGACTGAAATGGTAATGTACATGGAACTATTGCTTAATATATTATAATACTCTATTTTTTACTGAGATAAAATTTACATAGAGTGAAATGCAAAGGCCGTAAGTATATAATTTGGTGAGTTTGAGGATCTCACTAATCAATATGGAAAACATTTTTATCACACCAGAAACTTCCATGATGCCCAATCCAGTGAATCCTCATCTCTCAAAGGCAAATGCTATTCTGAGTTCTTTCACTATGTATTAATTTTATCTGTTGTTATATAAGTGGAACCACATAGAGT
Source organism: Tonatia bakeri (assembly GCA_004024845.1). Lineage (NCBI taxonomy): Eukaryota > Metazoa > Chordata > Mammalia > Chiroptera > Phyllostomidae > Tonatia > Tonatia bakeri. The sequence continues at coordinate 56,186 of PVIA01000455.1, read as the reverse complement.
GTAGATGTGTTACATACAGAACAGGCCTTGGCAGGGTGAATGATATACTATTACCAAATGTACCCACCCTTGTGCTCCAGGGGTCCCCCACCCCATACTAGGTTCGCCTTGCCCTCAGCCAGGGAAAAGATGTCTCCCAATGCTAGAGACTGGTGAAAAGGAAAGGGATTATTTATTTAAAGAGTTATACAAACTTAAGAATAATCACTTAATGTCTTCATTATGATCCCAAAATCCTTTAGAATACCCACAGAATACCCAGGGCATAGTCCTTTCTTCCCCCTCTGCCCAGTCTGGAGTACTATATCAGAAAAAGAAATAGAAGTCCATGGTTCTTTTCTGCCCAAACCCCATGGTCCCCAAAAGATGCCATGTCTGGGTTTAAATCCCAGCTCCAGTCTTCCTTTGCTGCACCATTTCTGACTCCTCCCACAATTGGCCACAGCCGCCAGCATTCCTGTATTTTTCCAGCTTTACTGGGCTGCCATAACAAGTCCAGGCAGGTGTGACTCTGTGGTGAGGAGTCAATCATCTCCAAGCTCTTCTCAATGGCCCTGCTCCATGCATCCCATCCCCCAGCTCAGACTTGTGGGGCTGAGGACACCCTCTCTAGGTATTTTCCTAATATTTCCTGGACACCGAGTTCTGGACCCCATTATAAATCCCTATTTGGCCCTCCCACCTTGGCTGTACCCTGTTACAGATGTACTCTACTCCTTTCTGTCATCTTGCTTTTTTGCTCAGTATAAGGTCTGTGATGTTCATCCATGTTGCTACCTACATGTATCAATAGTTCATTATCTTTCACTGGTCAGTAATATTTCATTATCTGAAGCACAATATGTTTATACATTTTCTTATATTTTTGTTTTTTCTGTTATTTTCTCCCGATTCACTAAAATTTATTCTTTCATCATTTTTTTTCCGTTTCAAAAATATCCTTTAGTCATTCTTTTGGGGTAGTTCTGGTCTATTGATAACAAATTTTTTTAGTTTTCTTTGGTCTAAGATTGCCTTATTTCCCCCTTTGTTCTGGAAAGATAATTTTACTGAATATAGGATTCTGGGTTTTACAGTTCTTTTATGACTTGAAAATGTTGAGTCACTTCCTTCTGACCTCTGATTTGTGATGAGAAAACCAGTCACTTGAATTGTTTTTCTAAACCACAGATAAGGTTTCTTTTTTGTCTTGCTGCTTTCAAGATTTTTCCTCTTTCTTTTTGTTTTTTAGTTTTCAGAAGTTTGGTTATGTTGTATATTAGCATGAATTTCTTTGACTTTATCTGGTTTAGAATTCACTAAGCTTCTGGAATCTATACATTATATGTTTTGCCACATTTGAGAAAATTTAGACATTTTTTTCTTTGAATATTTTTCAGTCCTTTCTTCTTTCTGCTTTCTTCCTGAGACTCCAGTGATACAGATGGTATATTTTTGTAATAGTCCCACATATCCCTGAGGCTCTGATAATTTTTTTAAGTTTATTTTATTTTAAGTTATTTTTTTCTCTGTTGTTCAGATTGAGTAACTTCTATAGTTCTATCTTAAAGTTCATTGACTCTTTCCTCCATTCTCTCTGATATGCTGTTGAGCCTAGCCAAAGATTTTTATGTGAGCTATTGAATTTTCAGTCCTAAAATTCCATTTGGTTCTCTATATCTTCTAGTCTTTTCTGAGATTTTTTATTTATTTGTTTCAAGCATGTTCATAATTATTTAGTGATATATTTTTATGATGCTTGCATTGAAATCTTAGTCGTATAGTTCTTACATCTGTATTATTTCTTGAGTCAGTTGTCTCTTCTAATTTAAGTTAAGATTTTACTGGTCTAGGTATAATGAGTGATTTTCTATTGTAACATTTATGCTATGAGACTCTTTAACCTTCTGTGTCAGGAGACCTGCTTTGACACTGCTCCACCCCAACTTGGGAATGGGGTTGCTGCTTCATCACTACCTGGCGGAGGTGATGATCCAGGATCCCAGTCAGCATCCTTTAACACTCCATGGAGGGAGAAATGCCTTCTTTCTGCTGGGTAGAGGTGGGATTTCAGGGTCTCTGCTAGGCCTCAGCTGACACCACTCAGCTGGCAAGAGGAAGATTGCCTTGTTCCTGCTCCAAAGTTAGCCTCCATGAACATAGCAGTTGAAAGACTTGCTAAATGATAATGAAAGTTCCAGCTTTCTATCTGATCTTCTATACCATCACTCAGGATCAGATAGGGATGAAAGTCCAGGATCCCCACAGTAGACATAATATCTACATCTCCATAATGTCTACTGACATTATGTGAGGAGAAGGACTTGTTACTACCAGCCACGGATGAAAGTTCTGGCTTCCCACTCACTGTTCTCTGATACCACCTGGAGTGAGAACACCTCTTCACAGCTGGGCAAGTTTAGAAATCAAGGCTCTCTGCTTGGCCTTTGATGACAGGGGAAGGGATGGAGCTGTGGTTTTGTCCATGGGGTTTGTTGGGACAGAACAGTTATTGTCTTTCTGTTTTGCTAGGTTGCCCTTTGTTGTGTGTTTTACTTTCCTAGAAAGAGCAGATTGTACTTGAATATTTTTTGTCTCCTCTTGTTGCCATTTCTGGGTTGTTGGCTCTTCCATCACCCAGTTCAGGATACACAAACAAAAATAAAACCCAGGAAAGTCACCACCGTGCCATTCTTTGGGTCTCACATTCTGCTGCCTTCTTTCCACCTTCTAGAGTCATCTTATGTTTCCCATAAATGTCCAAGGTTTTTAGCTACACTTAGCAAAAGAAGTATAGAGAATTTTGTTTGCTCAATCTTGATCCATAACTGGGTTATTTTTGCTTTGTAATGCATATTTTAATACTAGTTCTTGGTGAGTACTGTAGTTAGAAAAAGATTAAAATAATATTTTCTACAGAGTAAGCTATGTGATAAGCACTTAATGAGGAAGAGCTGTCACTTCCTTTGTGCAGTCTTGGAGTCTATGAAAGTCCAGTCTTCTTATTTTATAAACAGGCTATGCCCACATTTGGAGGAGAGACAGGAAGATGTACTCAAACCCCTTACCTCAATAGAGGATGCAGGAACCACCACTGAGTTATCTGTTCTGTCTGTGCGTGAGACTGAGACATGCATATGTATAAAACACATAAAACCTCCAACTTTTACATATTGATGAAGGCAAACCAACCTAGGGCCAAAACATACACACTCTGAAAATCTTCCTGGAAGAATATGGGAAGGATCTTCTTTATTTCCTAAGAAGATGGTGACTTTTGCCCACAAGTATTTGGCCTACAGTGTTTTCAGGTAAAGGTGGTTCTCTATGGAGTTTATTTGTAAAACAAACATTATACTTTGTATGATGAATCTTTTTAATTCTATTTCTGGTAAAAGTCCTTTGATCAGCTACCATAACTGCATCTAAGGACTTCGGATTCAAGTATCACTGTAGGCTATCCCTCTTTGCTTATTATTTGTTACCTTCATATATATATTTTGTGTGCTTGAAGAATTGACTGTTTTGTACTGAAATATCCAAATGGGTATTGTGAAAAATAGAAGTGGCTCTCAGTTTTTAGATTCATAGGCAGTTTTTCATGACAGGTAGCTCTCCTTACTGTGTATTTTGTTTAGTTCCTGGTAGGAGATGTGGTCACAGAGGGTCTGTCCTATGGAACCTTGGTGGAAAAACCCTGAGCCTTCCAGATGCCCTATAAGCACTCCCTAGACAGATTTCATGGTGTGATGAAACCTATATTTTCCACATAGTCAATATTATTTAATTAACCATTTCAGCTATTCAGCCAGTCATTTACCAAAAATGTATTGACTTTCATGTGTCTGAAATTTCCACATGTCCCAATACCACTTCACTTCACATGTATGTATATGTGTGATTTGAGTATGTTCACAGTTTTACCAATCATCACCATCATTATCTAATTCCAAAGTATTTTCATCATCTTAAAAAGGAACTCCATACTCATTAGTAGTCACTCTACATTCCTCAACCCACCCTCATCTTTGGCAATCACTACTTCTGTCTACATGAATTTTCCTATTCTTGGACATTTTATGTAAATGGAATCATACAATGTGTGGCCCTCTGTGGCTGGCTTCTTTCATTTAGCACAATATTTCCCAGGTTTACCTGTGTTATAGCATATCAATACTTCATTCCTTGTTATGGCTGAATAATATTCCATTGTATGGGCACACATTTGGTGATTCATTCATCAGTTGATAGACATTTAGATTTTTTCCACTTTGGGGCTATTATGAATAATACTGCTATGAACATTTGTGTACAAGTTTTTGTGTGGGATCTACGTGTTTGGTTCTTTGGGGTAGATATAGAAGAGTGGAATTGTTGGGACAAATGGTAACTACATGTTTAACATTTGAGGAACTGTTTGATTTTTCAAATGGCACTTAGATTCCCACCACCAATATGAGGATTCTAATATCTCCACACAATAACAATTATAATTATCTGTCTTGATTGTAGCCATCCTAGTGCATATGAAGGGATATCTCATTGTGGTTTTGATTTTCATTTCCTTAATGACTAAGAATATTGAGCATGTTTTCATGTACTTATTGGCCATTTATAAATCATCTTTCCAGTCATTTTTTTAAACTTCTTCTTTGACTTCTTGAATCTATTTAAAGTCTAAATTACCTGCTTAGCTTTTCTTCTTCACTTTGGCCTGCTCGTACTTTGACTTAACTCAAGCATGCCTTCTTTAAACTCTTTTTTTCCCTCACCATTAATGTACACATACCCTAATCTTAAAATTCCAATAATTTCAATCAATGCCCCAATTAATGTTACTAAATTTCTGCTGACATTTAATCCTGAATGAGCTTCTCCTACCACAATATCATCCAAAATTTGCTTATCCTGTGGCTCTTTGCTGTAATTTATGTGAATTAGAGATTGGACAAGTTTTGCTTTGGATTCACTACATGGAAACATTTAAAACTATAGATTGTCAGTGCTTGTGACAACTAGGCAAGGAAGAATAGAAGAGACACAGGTCAACAGAGAAAGGTCATTAACACACAATGTAAGCCAGATATCATAACTGGGGGTAAAGGTGGTATGCAAATCCAGTTGGCAATATCAGCATCATTAGGTTTTAAGTTAAAACTGAAGTATCAGATCATGCATTTAATATTAGTAGGAGAGCTGCAGAGTGTCACTACCAGTCTAGACTAGTAGTTCTCCACATGTGGTTTCTAGGTCAGCATAGTCAGAATCACCTGTAAACTTGCTAGAAACACAATTCTTGGTGCCCACTTGTACCTACCCCAGACCTATTGAATCAGAAACTATAGAAGTGTGACCCTGCAATCTGTGTTGTAACAAGCCCTAAAGATGATTTTGATGTGCTTTCAACTGTGAGAACCACTGATCCAGACTTCTAAGGAAGGGCAAAAGGAGAAGATGGTTTGTTGACATAGCAAAGTTTTAGGGATAAGGGAGGACACACTTATTGTAGCTATAGGGATGTCTTCTTGCCAAGAATTGCCTTCAGAGGCCTCTTGTCTTCCATTCAAGACTTTTAACACAGACAAAGTTCACTCTGGATAAGCCAAGTTCATAAGAGCAAAGGAGGGGCAATACCTTGTTGTGGGAGGAACTGGGGTATGTTAATAAGTGGAAAGTGGATTCCTCTGGTTGTGAACCTTATTTCTTGAGTGAAGGCATTCATACTACTTGGAAGAAACATGTCATATGGAAAAATGAAGAAGACAAAAGTAATTGGTTTGAGAGAGGGTCAATATCTCTGACAGGCCCATAGAGCTTTCACTGGCATGATATAATATCCAAATTTCTCAGAAGCTACAAACACAATCAGTCATGTTCTGGGAAAGAAAATGCTCTTATTGTTAAAATTTTCTTTACTAACAATAAAAAAAACCTTTATTTTTCCTCTGGCCCTTTGTGTTTTCTCCAGCTCCCAGACTGGGAGCAAATGTGGCTTCAGCTTCTCTGGTTGTGGGCAGGACAATGATAACTGAAGCCATTTAGAGAAATGCCACCATATTGCTTCCAGAAATTGCAGGCTTGGGCATTTCACAGGCTTCTTGAACTTACGTAAGGGCTCTGAGACCCTCTCCTGGATTCCTGGGTCATAGAGAGATTGTGAGACTCAGGGTAAACTCCTGAAAAGGGGACAAAGCTGTCTTTGTAAAATTCTACAAATTGGTTGCATTTTCCTCCTCTTTATGACCGCTTCTTCATTTAGTAAGAATATTAAAAGACAAGAAATAACAAAACATATTTGGCTTAATTGCATGGAAACTTGTATTGCTCTACCAATAACATTTTCCATAACAATTTTATTTGAAAGGTTAATTTTGTTGTTCTTAGGGTCTTTACTGTACAGCAATGTCAAATGCACTCATGCAGTTCATTTTTTTGTAGCAGATAGAACTAAGACATTAGTCTTCCAGAATGAAATAAACAGTGAAACTGTTAAAATGCTATCAGAACATATTATTGATACTGTCCTCTGTGTATTCAATATGCTGCACAGCAGAGATACTTTGGAAAATAACTCAGCTGCTTGATATGTTTCTGCTTGAAATATCTCTGGACAGCTAAGTTTGTAATAAAGTACATAAATCTAATACTAGGGCAAAAATAAATATCCTTTTTACTTTAAGCAGTTTCAATAGGATTAAAATTAATGCATAATAATTAAGTATCTAAAAAACTCTTCAAAATTGTTTGGATGACAGGAAATTAGCTTACTCTATTTCATTTTAGACTATAAGGCTTTCTAATCTAATATGACCAACATGTCTTCCAACTCACAATAAACAGAACATCTCCTAAATCAAGTGTAATCTATGATTCTGTCCCCATATCTACTTTTAGAGTAGACATTATGTTAATGGCTTTCTGGCCAAAATTATTATACTCGTAGAATGGACTCAATTCTCTTACTTTAAAAATTCATTTTTTTGCTCTGGCTAATGTGGCTCAATGCATTGATTGCCAACTTGTGAAGCAAAAGATTGCCAGTTCAATTCCCAGTCAGGGTACATGCCTGGGTTGAGGCCAGGTCCCCAGTAGGGGGTGTGCTGGACAACCACACATTGCTGTTTCTCTCATCAGTGAAGTTTCTCTCTTTCTCCCCCTCTTCCCCTCTCTAAAAATAAATAAATAAAATATTTTTTAAATAAAATAAGTAAAAAATAGAAACTCATCTTTTTATTTTTCTTCTTGAAGTAGAGGAGTTACTAACAAGCTCCTAACTGTGTGTGCATAGTAGAGAAAACTTTTCATTTATCCCATTAGGGAAAAGAAGTTGTATGTCACTCACATATTTAATGCAGGGAGGACGCATGAGATTAAGCCTGACTCTGAACCTGCAACCACCAAAAAGATTAGGACCTGTGTAAAAATGTGGCAGTGTACTTTATAACAGTCATACAGTATTTATATTGTTCCTCCTAATGAAAATGAAGTAGGCTTCTTGTTAAAAATATAAAATTAAATGAATAAAAACAACTTTTCAAACTTGAACTATTCTCTTCTGGAAAACATGTAGTCCATTTTTATTGAAAGTGTACACTATTTATAAAAATGTCTAAAATAGATCTAGCTTGAAGCAATGTTGTCATAAGTTCTAAAAAAACACACTATGAAAGAGATAAAATGTTGAGGATGGATATGTTTTGGGTCATGAAAATACCAAATCTATTTCTTTTATTCTCTATTTTTCTATGTGTTTTTGTGTGTGTATCTTCAACTTGGTACCATATGTTGGTTTTCATGTTAAAAAATAAAATCATAAGGGACCCATGGACAAAAACAATGGGGGGAAGGATTGAATGTGGGAGGTGGGGGTGGGTAGGGCCGAGGAGAGTAATAGGGGGTGGGGAATAGAGACAACTTTAATTGAAAAACAATAAAGAAATAAAAAGAAAAAAAATGCAGTGCTGGCTAGTGTGGCTCAGTGGATTGAGTGCTAGCCTGGGAACCACACGGTTACCAGTTTGATTCCTAATCAGGGCACATACCTGGTTGCAGGCCAGGTCCCTGCTTGAGGGGTGTGTGAGAGGCAACTATACATTGATAGTTCTCTCCTTCTCTTTCTTCTTCCCTTCCCCTCTCTCTAAAAATAAATAAAATCTTTTAGAAATTATACATTCTAACATTAAGAAGGTGACAACTTTAACAATTATTATAATTCAGTTATTAGCTACATGAGGAATACATTCCTTGTTAAAATATGTCTGTACAATTCTATCAGCAATTATATTATTAATTTTTTCTTATTAGAGATTCATAGGCAAGGAATTGTTTATAAAAATAGTGAATAAATAAAATAAAATATGATGCAAATACACATATTTTTTGAAAGTTTACTTGCAGTTTTAACATCACTTTAGTACTATAGATTTTATACCTTCATTTTGTCTCAAATAACCTGAAGTCATCTCAAAAGTTTTTCCAGTATTCAAAATTATCCTTCTCATGATGCATTTTATAAATGTAATCCAAAAGTAAGCTGCTGTTTTGAAAGTATTTAAAACCATTATTGAAAACTATATTCTGTTTATTTAATTTTATAGGGCTATAGAAGTAGTATGACAAAAGTATATAGGTATATGTTTAGTGAATTAAAATCCACTGACAGATACTTAATACAAAGTTTTAGTCTACACAAAAAAATAGTTTATATCTAGTAAAAATGGTTGATAGAAAAAAGAATTATATATGCTATGGTGTAAAAGTTAGAAAAAGATGTTGTAATGAGAGGAGGAGAGATAAACATTGTTGAAAGTTAAAACAAGAACAAAAGTTTCAAATGAAATGATGTATGTGAAAAGCATAGCTGAAAACAAGCTTATTGATCTAGAGAATGAGTCAGGGACAGACTCTAGAATGTACAGCACACACAATATTTGAGTGAAAGTAAAGATAATTGAGCTTTACTCCCAGAAATATAAAACCCAACTATTAGGAGTTTTAAAAAAGAAGAGGGGAATGAAAGAGCATTAAAAAATTCATAACTAAAAAAGGGTACAAAAAACTTTTATCCTAAAAGAATTTAGAATTTAGAATTCCAAAGATAAATAGTAAGTTCCTAAAACTTCTGAAGAGGAAAAGAAATCCAGCTTACTTATGCAGGCATAAAAATCAACTGGCTTATTCTCATGAAGTGAATGAAGCAAAATCTTCAGAATTTTGAGAGAAAAATTACTATGAACCCAGATCCATATATGCTGGAAAACTAACACTTAGAACAAAGTATTTAAAAATCCCGTGACTTAGTAAATTCCCAGCTATAGACCATCTCTGAAAGAATTACTCAAGGATATACTGGGAGAAAAACATAAAATAAATAAATGAATGAAGTTAAGGAAGTGAAGACTGGGGATCCAAAAAGTAGAAGCAAAGAAGCTAGTAAAATATAAATTCTGACAAAATTGGTAAGTATGTATAGTTATGAATTCTGAGAGTATAATAATGAAATATAATTAAACATGAAAGAGCTTATTATTATCCCATTTGTATATATTGTGAATATAATCATGTATAAGTTCTGATGGTAATCAAGTCAGAACTCATCACCCACTACATGCCAGTGACTGTGCATGATACTTTCACTTATAATACATGTTTCATTCCCTGTAACAAACTTGAGAAGTAGATATTATTATTCTTTTTACATAAGAGAAAAAGTAATTTGCCTAAGTTTATAAGTTGCTGAATGGGATTTTCCTCTGGAATATGAAGACTAGGTTTTTTTTTTACCCTTTTCTTTATATTATGCTGTCTAATTATAATTATACATTCTAGTGATGATCTTTTTCTCTTATCTTTAGATATTGCTTTATAAAATAATTATTTTACTACTCAGACCAAATCTGCCACTCTTTTATTGTTATTTCTCTCATCATAGTGCCCCTTCAGCTATATTATCATATCATCTCAGCTACAGGCCCATTTCTGAGCAGAAATGGGAATTTTTATGCATTGTCCAATATAATAGTGTATTACTAGAGTATCATTCAACAGATGTCACTTATATATTTACAGGATTTTTAAAATTCTGACATTTATTACTTAATTGTGAAAGCTTCCATGCAAACATTTCACTTTGGATATCTGAGTTACTATAAAATGATCTCTTGGTTTTATTTGAGTTTTTGCATTACTGGTCCCACCAAATAATCTTGTAAAGGCACATGTTGACCTCTTTGAATCCTAGCCTCACAATCAATTATGTTTGAGAGGTTCAGTGATATATTCTCTTCCCCTCAGTGATTCTATAGCAGGACCCAATAGGCAAAGAAGGAGAAAACTTAAAAAATAAAATAAAATAAAAAGGCTACTTTGGTATAGGAAAATTAGTTACTTTTAACTGTGTGATTTTTGTCTTTTTCTGTAATTCTTCTCTTATTCTTGGCTCCCTTCTGCATTTTTAAGTTAATTATAGATTTTCAGGAGACTTAAGAAGCACTGCAATGATTTAGACTTCAGTCACTGTCCTAATGTCCCTATTTCTGTTATCCTCTCTGTCACTCAGATGACAGTTGCATTGAATGAATTTTGACTCTTCCTTTTCCTTCCACCCACCTTCAAATCATCATCAAAATTTGCCAGTTTACCTTTACATTTCTTGAATTGTCTCCCTCTCTTTTCATATCGGCCAACCTCTCCTTTAGTAGCTTTTGTTGCTTCTAACTCATCCTGTAAAGAGAGAAGCACGAGGAAATCATTGTCATGATTTGTTTCGGGAATTCATGAACCTGAAGGATCCCTCTTTGTTTTATCCTGTGACAGCTCATAGAATTAAAAAAGCTATTTGCAACATTTTCTTCTCTACTAGAATTAATTGCTGTGATAGCAGATGCCTTAGGCTTTCTTTCTTGAGTTCTTAGACTTGCTTTCTTGAGTTCCTGCAAGCTGCTTAAGAAGCTCCTTTCATTCTCAAGAGGTTGGTGAGAAGAAATTATCTGATCACCATCTTATAGAAGAGGAAAAATTAGTTTGAATTCTAAAGACTGAGCAATAGACAAAGATTGTGTTTAGTTAACAATGCCTTAAGTCTCTTAACAGTTGAGGCAGAGGAAAACCATTTCTTGACAAGTCAATTATATCTGGTTTTCTCTATATAGTTAGTGAGATCACTGTTTCTTCAACCTTAAGGATCAGATAAAATAGTTAATGATGTCCATTTTACATTAGAAAAGGAAGCATTTATATTTAACTACTAGACCTGCACAGCAAGAACCTGCAGTGTAACAGTTCTCAAACTGGGGTCTGGAGAGCTCTCTTTCAGGGGTTGGTGAGGTCAATGCCATGTTCCCAATAATACACAGAGGTTTTTTGCATTTCTCTTTCTCTCTCTCTTGAGTGTACAGTACAGTTTTCCAGACGCTACATGACATATGGTAAAGTCACTTTTCTGATAGTTAATGGTATATGTGCTTTTGTTTTCTTGTGTGATAGAAATGACCCACCAATACAAAAGCTCTTTGGGTTCTCAGTTATTTTTAAGATAAGTGAAGGACATATCAGTAAGGATGTTCTGAAACCACAAAGTTTGAAAACAGCTCCTACTGTGTATAAAGAGCTAGTCATCTCTGAGAGGTAGGTGGGAATGTAGGCTGATTTCCTGGGGTCCAGCAACATAAGCCAACCTGTTCATCGCATGCTAGGACAAACACTCATTGCAGAAATACTTAGTGAAATTGTCCTTATTTTTTAAGCATTTTGTCATTCTTACTTCCCCTCACCTCTTCTTCATGTTATTGAATTTTTAAAGTAAATTTATAAAAATTTAATTTTAGAAAATATAAACTCCACAATTCTTTCTAACTAGAATCTATGTTTGTCTATTTCTTAAAATAGTTTGTCCTTCTTATTTGTATTTTTAAAATGTAAGTGTTTCTTTAGAAAATTAGGTGGAGAGCCTAGCATGGACGTGTATACCAAAGGAGTAGAATTGGAATGGGAGTGCAGGTAGAAGCATACAGACCAGCTGTAGTCCAGAACTATCCTATGGAGGCACCTGTCTCTGGGAAATATTAAAACTAGTTTACTTTGATGGGAAGGTAGGTTGATTATACCCAAGTGTCAATTTTTAAAAAAATGTGAACTGGAACCCCATTAACTTTTTGAGAAGATCTATCAAGAATCTGTCATTTTCCACTTCGTGATTAGAGAGCAAAACCCATCTCTAGAACAAAATAAATTTATTCTAAAAATGAGCTATATGAGGAAAAGGGAAACAATGCATTTTCAAATTCATTTTTTATCTCTTCCAAAAAAATGGCAAAGAAATCACCACACATTTTTTTTCCTGTTGGAAATCTTTCAAAAGAATCTCGGCCTTTATTAAAGAGTGTGATGCTGTTAGTGCCTTGTTTATTAAATCATCTATAGAGCAGATGTTAGGAAATCTTTGCTCAGTTTATCTCTGAAGAAACAGATTCTCAGTTCTACTAAAAATGTACATTGAATGATCTTAGCCAGTATAACTACATTCCATTGCTTGCTCAGTCTAGACTGTCCATTCACCTCATTGTTTTTTCTAATCCCGTATATCATCTCTCATTAGATTCATAATATTGCACCAGCTTTTATTTAATCACCCACAAAATATCCACTAAGCAGCTGTTCCCGTAGAGTTCTGAGCTTTGTGGGTGACTCGGGTGTAGATTTCTCATGTTCTTTATAGCAGAAGTATAGAGTCTCTACATAAAGAGGGAAAACACAGCATCATAACATCACAGAACTAGAAAGAATTTTGGAGCACTTATAGTCACATGCAATTCCCTCCAATGACAAGAAAAGCCAGGATTCTTCAGGCAGAAGGATGTATTTTTGGAGAACTCTGGCTAACAGAATCTTCTTACTTGTTACAGAAGTGTTGTTGTTAATAGTTATATAAATGGTCAAACATTAAGTGATATTGGACACTAAAATAAGATAAGTGAGTTCGAAATTAATTTATGTACTGGGGTTCAGGTATTGTATCTTAACGAAAGGCAAATTCTCTTTGGGTTTAATAGAATGAGAGAGATTTTAAGAAGCAAACACAGAGGGATGCTTTTGACACTAGGAAATGCCTGGTGTCAGAAAAGCACAAGGCCTGTTTTGTGTGAGTGGTTGGAGCAATTGCCCTATGTGCATGGCACACAATGGACTCTCAATAAATATTCACTGAATGAAGGATGGAATTAATGACTGAGTGAATGGTGCAGAAGTCTTTCTTGTCCAGACTTGGGGTGACAAGGGAGCCATAAAATAGGACCACAGACCAGTATCGGTAGGGGCCTGTTAGGAACTGGGTTGCACAGCACCAGGAGAGCTTGAATGTAATGCACTTCAGTCATTCTAAAACAATCCCCCCCGCCCCATCCCTTGAAAAATTGTTTTCCACAAAACCAGTCCTTGGTGCTCAAAAAGTTGGAGACCGATGTTACTGCTGCTATAAAGGAAGTCTGATGACAAAAAAGCATGTGGAACCTCAGCATCAGCTCGCATGCTTTGATGCTGACCCCTCTGCACACGTCAGTCCTAGCCTACATTCTGCATTTGTAGAATTACCATGGCAGTGGGAACTAGCATTCATTTATTTTTACCCACTATATAGGATTTTAAAGCCTACTTTTCCCTTGCATCTTAATAAAGTACTGGTTTTGCATCTCTCTGAAAAGGCTGCAAATTGCTGCCATCCCTTGAATTATAACAAAGACTTCATTATCATCTTTGAAAAAGTCATACTGTCTATCTAGACCTCCACCTCCTCTCAGCCCTGCTATTGAAACATTGGAAATGCCATGTATTTGACTCACTTCCTTCTAGGATGAGTTCTCTTTGGGTTCATTCTAAAATGATGTGAAATGTTGGAACTTTGCAGATAATTTCAGCTTCCCACAGCCTCTCTAAGACCCTTTTCTGTTGGAAATAACACTATTGTAATGCAGATACTCCCAATACCCTGTGGAATTCCAAAGACTATAAATGGCTGACCACAGGATATCCCCTTTACACAAATTTCAATCTGTGTTATTGAAAGTGGGTCCTTATGTGGAGGGTCAGCTGCAACCGGACACAGTCCCATCAAAAGGACTGACTTTAAATAGATCTTTGGCAGAAGAAGAGCTAATAAACAATTAAAGATGAGCTTTATCCCTTCCTTTCGTTTAAAAATATAGAAGGTAATATTTTGGTAGAAATTGAATAAGATTTGGTAACTTAAATCTCATAACTTAAGCTTAAAACCTCACAATGTTGAAGCCAATAAAGCATGAAATATACTATCAGTACGTGTTGTCCAGAAATGTGGTGACATTATCATATTCTCACGTAAAAATGGGGTCCAACCTCAAACTGAGCTGAGTGTATTCATCGAAGATTTAGCAGTGTATTCTGTGTGCCTTTATCAGCTGCTGCAATGCAAGTGTTGTTTAGCTACTGTGTGTTTAGTCTTAGACATAGACATCTTGTTTGAATAACCACAGCACCAAGGAGGCTAAGAGAGGTAAACCAAAAGCTTCTGTAACCAAGAACAGCGAAAAAAACAAACAAGCAAAATCCAGATCAACTCACAGACTCAAAGGAAAATGGACTAGAAAATAACATTGTATCCTAAACTCACAAAGAGTTGGGTGACCGGAGTCTTTCTGGAAGTGGAAAGAAATCCATCTTGCCCCTGAAGAAATGGGTGAGAGAATAATCCAAATTTAGAAGCATGCTGCAGGGCAATATTTGAAATGCTTTCTCACTGAAATCTGCTGCAGATTGAAAAGAAACATCTTATGGACAATTGATTGTTTCTTGAAATACAATAAAAACAAGTTTTGAAAATGTGTATATGAAAACATTGACCTATATGGAGAGAAAAGGCAGCATTTATTTTGTAATGCTATCAGGTAGTAATTCAATTTTCCATTAACTGAACTTCAAGTATTCTGTTTTCAGGTCATAGATTGGTGGTGCTTATCATATAAATTGGCCAATAAGATTTACAAATAATACCTTTAGTGCTTGGATTTGTGGTTGTATCTTTAGAAAAGAAAATCAATTTAATTCCATGCATTGGTTTTCTCCTTAAAATTCATGCAATTTGAATATGATTGACAGGGCACTGCGTCATTATGCAGTCTGTTAGATGGACCGATTATGCTTATGAATACAAGAGTGAGTGAATGAAAGCAATGTGTAATTGATTCTACACTTGGTCTGACTGTTCATTAATAGTTTGAATGTAGCGCAGTTGCTTCTCAAATCAAAAACTATGAGAGCGACCTATATATGTTCTCTCCCATTTGTTCTAAAATGCATTATGCTAATATTGTTTGCAGAATATTTTGCTGAATTTGTTTTGGCAAGGGTAATTCTGATTGAATCTTTGTAAATAATTCTAGTGCTTCTGATACTTACTTGACATTCCAATCACATATTTTTCAATTTATACTTTTGGAAATGAAAGGTGGTTCTTCCTACCCCCCTTTTAAAAAACCTTCTAGCCTACCCCCCTTTTCAATACAGTTCAAACAATGAGATGGGGGAGAGTGAGCAGGCGGCTATAGCTTCAAAACAAAAGAGCTGATTCGTAGACTGATAGATTTCAAAAATAGATGAGCAAAAGCAGGTTCCATTTGTCTCACCACACTTTAATCTGATAAAGCACAAAAGGGCCTGCCATCTCATTTTCCATATTCCTTCAAAGGGTTGCATTTGAAATGTTAATTAAAGGTACAAATTTCATTGCTGTTTTCTCTGCTTTCCTCAGTTTGTAAGAAAGGGCTTGAGACTCATGTAGGCTATTTTTCCTTTCTTGAATGTGGAGCTGGATGTAGCCTTATGGGAATAGCATTATTTTTATTGCTCACAGGGAGACGTGATGCTGATTCTAGAACAGCCATCCCTGCACTTTCCTTTGACCATACATTCCTGCCATGTGCTAAGTCAGAAGAAGCAACGAAACCAGTGTTGGGCCAGGCAATTCCGTTTGGGAGCTACAATTACACTGTGATATGTAAATCAGATTGTATTTATAACTAATAAATGTATTGATCTCATACTCTAATTTTTCTCCAGCTCTGATTTTTTACTTACCAAGAAAAATCTGAGAATGCAATACTGGGAGTAGATTTTTTGTTTTGTTTTGTTTTTGTTTTGTTTTGTTGTGATGAGAACTTTTAAAATTTACTCTCTTGGCAACTTTCAAATATGCAATACAGTTTTATTAACTATATCATGGTGTATATTACATTCTCAGGGCTCATTTATTTTGTAACTGGAAGTTTGTACCTTTTGATCACCTTCATCAATTCTGCCACCTAACCACCGAGTCCTGTCTCTGGCAACCATCAATCTGTTCTCTGTATCTATGAGCTAGTTTTTTTGTTGTTATTGTTGTTTTAGACTCCACATACAAGTGGAATCGTACAATATTTGACTCTCTGTGTCTGGCTTACTGAAGTTAGCAAACTGCCCCAAGGTCCATCCATGTTGTAGAAATGACAGATTTCCTTCCTTTATTCCTTTACACGGCTGAATAATATTCCACTGCATGTACATACCATGTTTGTTTGTCCATTCATCCATGACTGATGTTCATTTATCTGGACAAGAATAAATTAGACTTTTTAGAATGTACATGTCAATTCTTGATAGGCATGCAGAAGAGCAATTACATTTAAGAGCAACAAAGAATAGTAAAGGCCCTCTTATTCAATCCCTTCTTTTAGTTTTGAAGTTGGAAGTACAAAGAAAGGGACTTCCCCAAGGTCACACAGCTGGTTAGTAACAGATCTAGGAATTCTGACTTATAATCAGATATTAATTCTTAAAGTTTAGTGTTCTTTCCACACCAGAGAAGAGATGATAAAAATACAACAAGTAAACATTGAAAAATCTCCTCTGTCATTCTTGCCTGTGTCTTCAAGATGCCTTGGATGTTACTGCCACTGCTGCTGGTGATAATTACTATTTCTTGAGCCTCCGCATGCACCAGACATCAAATTAAATACTTATGTTTACATTGTTGTATTTATACCATAATAAATGCATTATTTTATTTTTATCCACAAATTTGTATGAAA
Source organism: Tonatia bakeri (assembly GCA_004024845.1). Classification (NCBI taxonomy): domain Eukaryota; kingdom Metazoa; phylum Chordata; class Mammalia; order Chiroptera; family Phyllostomidae; genus Tonatia; species Tonatia bakeri. Next base: position 39,114 of record PVIA01000455.1, on the reverse strand, counting down.
ATACTACTGTGTTTAATAATAAAATATAAATTATCACAGAGCATCATTGAAGTTATAATAGTTGTTTGTCTCTAACTTGTTCTTAATCAATGGATTTTGAAACTATTACTGTGAAAGAGTAGTCTATAGTATTTTTGATATTAAAATGAATCCTTATATTCATAGGGCTCGCCGAGCCACTTAACCATGTTTAAGGTTTCTTCAATTTTCCAGACATTGTTCTGTACTGCATTTGTCTCCATTAAAAAGTTAAATATTAATGATGCCACAAGCACAGAAGAGACCACAGAGACCATCTAAGCAGCTGGTTTGTTTTACAGATAAGGAGACCAAGACCAATAAAACAATGGCTTCATCTGAGGCATCCGATAAGTGAGAAATGGAGCTGGAATTAGAAGGCAGGACTCCTAACTGAATTTTATAACCAAAAAAAAAGGATACCCTTGGTGTGGAAGAGCTACTTGTAAATATTATGAACAAGTAAAATAATTTTTAAAATGTCCCTCTAAGCCTCACACTGATTCAGCTCCAGCTTTGTGGATCTGAGCGGTCATCATATTGGTCAGTAATAACCCTTGATCTTAGCTGTTGTAAATTTAATATACAGCATAAAATATAGAGATTATATTTGGAGATTGGGGAGGCTCATTTATTGTCTTTTTCTTCTCAGACTTAAATTAAATGAAGAACTAAACAACTTCAAGGACTAATTTATCATAAATGTTATTTGCATTATGTGGAAAATAATGGCTAAAGAAAAAGACAAGGGGAAAGTTTATGATATCACTGTTTCCCAATCTTGTGAACTCCTCTCTCTCTTTTCTCCCCATTCATGCCCCCAAGCCCTGCTTTTACTTGGCTCTAGATACATCTTTATGACCCCAGATAAGAGACACTTATTCTTGACCTTCTCCATCCATAAAACAAGGAAACCAAGGTCATAACCTCTTGTTCCTTGTATACTAAGTGTTTGATGTATAGAAGAGGCAATGGGGAAGAACTGAAAAAAATGCACTCCACCTTCAACAATGCAATAAGGATGCCAAAGCCTCCTAGAATGGTTCCCAAAGGTTAATGTGTGGAGACTTAGTCCCATGAGGCACTCTGCAAAACAGGTTTCAGCAGCCAAACATATTTCAGGAACAGAGCACGCCGTGTCCCTGTTGTGCCGACTCACAGTGTGCTGTCGCATGCTGAAGGTCCTGAGGGGCCCTGCCCTTAGGTAACTGGTTGACTTAATTTCACTCAGTGATTTCCAAATTTAATTGACCTTTACACCCATATAGTATTGCACCCACTTTGGAAAATGCTGCCCTGTAGAATTATAATAGCTGTGTAAAAACATCAAATAGTCACAAAAGGGATAGTAAGATAAAACTAACTATAATCTATCTTATTAATATAGTATATGATTCATTAAAGACAGAAACTAATGTAAAATGTTCACATAAAATTCACTACATAGGATACAGGACTTGTTTTACTATATTCAACTCTTATTACTATTATTACAAAAAATATCAGTGTGCTTTATTTTGATAAATACAAACTAATTTTCCTTTATTGTTCCCGTTTATTGTAGTGGTTCTCCCAGTAAAGCCAGGTTTTCTTGTGAAATAACATCTTCATAAACTCACTATTGACATTTCTCCCTATTTTAATCATGAGATATCATCTTTAGTATTATCTGATTACAGTTTAAATACTGTTTCAGAGTTAAAACTTGAAATCAACATTTTGTGATTTTCTCAAACATCAAATGATACTCTTGACATTTTGCAGGCAATCAACAAAGATTTTTTTCTTAGTGATTTATTTTCTGCTATTTAAATATCATATGAAATTTAAAACTATTCTATACACTCATAAGAATGTACTCTTATTCTCTTGTCATTATTTTTGAAATTAAATGATACTGATTACCAAAAAAATTTCATTTCATTATAATATTCCAAAACGATTAGACTGAATTTTTCTTTTTGATAAAAATTGATTAGTTGTTGTTACATCAATGAAATGGGCTAATAATCTAGATTAACTTATAAAACTAGGAAGCATTTAAAGCATTTTCAAATAATTTGAATTAATTTTTTAAAATAATCTTTATGAAGTTAGAGTTAGGAAACCCTACTTATTATGATCCTAAAATGAAAAGTTTATGTATGTGCAGGTATTAAAAGAATACCACAATGGCTGGTTTTATGTGCAAAAAAAGAAAAATCAAATTTTATGTTTTAAATGTAAACAAAAGTTGAAAAGTATAGATTGCTTTTTGAAAGTTTTAATACAGGGGTTGGGCAGAGGTAGGTTTACAGTTATGAGTATGCAAAACACAGCTTATTCTTGTAGTATTATTTATTAATTATTATATTATTTTCCATACAAAAACTGTAAACCTATTTTTGTCCCATGCTGCATAGTAAACAATAGAAGGCAGGTGATTATTTGGGACTATTATCCCTAGGATACCTCATGTATGTGAGGATTGGAAGGTTGCACTTTAAAATTGGTAGGGATGGGGTCAGTGTTAGCTTCAGTGATCACTTCATCATACCAGAGACTAAAATTGATAGGGGTATTTTAAAAGTATTCTTTTTAGGGTTATTACTTATAATTATAAATTATCTTGAGATATTTTCAGAAGCTTGCCCTTATTTTTTGGGTGCAGTGCCTGAATCTCTCATCTTATTTACAAGTAAGGTAATGTGTAGCATTGATTCTTCCTTCCTCTGTCAATTCAGAATGCTCATCTTTCAGGCAATTATTTCTGAGTTTATTTCCCATCAAGGTTTTATCTTTTGCCAGGGCACCAATTATTTGCATCTTACATTGTAATTTGTCTCACTTGGATCTGACCGATGATGATGAAACAAGGTGTTGGTAGAGGTTCCTTTTCACAGTTACCGTCTCCCTGGGAAAGCGCCTCCTGCCAGAGGTTGTACTGTCTTGAGTCTTCTACCAGAGAAACATTCGCATCCCCAGAATTTCTTAGCTTGCTTGTCTCCAGGCTCCAACACAAGCACCTAAAATGAATAAGGCACAAATTCTGTGAAAAGTGAAGAATACCTTGCTTATCCTATTTTTCTTCCTTTTGCATTTACAGATGTCATCCACACTGTAGGGCCGATAGCAAGGGGCCATATTAACGGCTCCCACAAGGAAGACCTTGCAAATTGCTATAAATCATCTCTGAAGCTGGTGAAAGAAAATAACATCCGATCAGTTGTAAGTACTTTTACATTCTTTATTTCTTATTCTTTTTCAGCCTTTATATTTCAGAAATCAGTCTTGTCCAAAACAAGGGTAGAAAATCAATTCCAAAATTTTGATGTGGTGATTGCTGCGGGGAGTAGAGTGTAAGGGGACTAAATGGTAATGTAAAAAAAAAAAAGTACGATAAAGATTAAAGGTAATCAAAAAATCCTGAAAACTAAATTTGAGGATCTTAGTGATGTCATCTGTTGGTTATCATGGCACCACTTTTTTGTGTGCCCTAAATATTTGCTAAATTGTTCATGATGTTTGGAATTTAAAACGTCATGAACAATTTAGAACCCCAGAACTGGAACCGTCTCATCTAGCTTCCTTTCTCATTTTGCCATTATCTTTTGAAGAACGCATGCATGTTTTTACTTGACAGTTGTTATTCCTTTAGATTTATTTTCCTTTTCCTGAAGTAATATTCTGTGATTGGGTATGCCACATTCCTTCTAAGTTTTATCAGTTTAGACAGAAAGAGTTCAGAAAATGTGGATCTAATCTATTTCTTAACCAGTAGCCTGAGATGAAAGGCAGTCTTCTCTAGTTGGATTTGGAGATATTTATTCACCTGCTTTTCTTTTACCATATGTACTACATTTATTGCATCTCAGTTACACAAGGGAAAGAAAACTATGAGAAAAAATAAGGGTGTAAATACCCAAGAGTCAGTTAATTGGGGCAGAATCCTTGGGTCATTTTACCTAAAGTATAGCCTTGTGGAAATTGTAAGGCAATTAAAATGACTTCTTGTGAGTTTGGATGGATCAGCATTGCTTGGAAGTTCATAAAAGTGGTGGTTTTATTATTTGCATGAAGAAGCATTCAGAGTCAGACACTTTTAGATAAGCTTAATCATCACTGTATTTTTCATGCATGAATATAATTATAAAGTGACTTTTTCAATGTACATTAGTGAGTGTGCTTAAAATAAAGTAAAACTTTTTATAAGCCAATTATATAGCCTTTTAAATCTTTGTATAATTAATAACAGAGCTGAATATTTTATTTCAGTCTTTGATTTTTTAAAAAATTCTCTTTGCAAATGAATCAATAAGTAAGACTATTCTGTCTTAGAGGAGAAAACTCAAGTTCAAAGAGAATGGAGCAAATCAAACTACTAAACCAGTTGGCTAATTTTATTCTCTACAGGAAAATAGGAAAATCAAAACAGGTATGCACATTCAGAGGATAATTAAAATGTTGTCAATATGGCTTATTGATTTTAAAGGGCAAGGGGCTGAAGTACTTGGAAAAATGGTTATGTATAGAAGTTTCAACTTGGAAAACATGGACCTTGAGACTTGAAGAGAATTTACCAATTAATTTACTGGCATCTCTCTTTTTTTTTTTGCAAATAAATATAAAAAGAGGCTAGACCATTACAAACAGTGTAAAAAATAGCACCCGTTCTTTTAATAGGAAAAAGAAACATTCCTAACTAAGATGACCTTAGCACAATAATATCTGCCGTTGTATGACTTCCTTCCACTGGGAAAGAAGATGAAGAATCATAGACTAAGTTAAACTAACTTTTATCAGATGTCCTGCAGATGGACATAAGCAATACTCTAGTCATTCTGGGATTGGAATTAGTTCTACCTTAACTTCTTTGATGGTATTTTGAAGGTATACATGTTATTTGGATAAAATGAGCAGGTAGTGCTAAACCGAAGTTATTCCGATATTAGTAATTAAAAATGGAGATGGAAAATATCTGTGAAATGTGAAATAAAATGTCCAGCTAAATTAATCTCCACGTTATGGTGCGTTTGACTGGAGTCATCATTAAATGTCTTGTATATTATTCATAAAAAGAAAAAAGCCCACTTTTCTTCCCTCTTTCTTTCCCTTTCCTTTGTTTCCCTCTTTCCCTCCCCAGTTTTTTTTTCCTTGAAAGAGGAAATGTGGCTCTCTGCTCTGTGTGGAATGTCATATTCTTGAGCAACATTGAAAACATAATGACACTAATGTCATCAGATCCTCATTATCTGGAGGCTAGTTGAAAATTCTTAGAAATGTGATTAAAACTGGATAGGTGTTTTTTACATTATAGGCTTGTATTTGTAGGTTTACCCCAATAGATGGGGAGAGGTGGTTGAAATAAAAAGCCTGCTTATTAAAATGGGAAAAAAAAACTTACCTTGAGCTCATTTGTATACATCACAGAAAATTTCTCATAAACCTTTTTTACCAGAGTAGCTTAGTGTTCGCTTTACCAATTATCACCGTGTGCCCGTCATGTCAATATATTGTAGCCTCAGTTTCCACATACAAATAATCAGTAAATTATTACTGCTGTCTCAAACCTAATTCATGAGGTACTATGGGGGCATTGGAGATAATGGATATAACTTTAAAAAATGTAATTCTCTTTTAAATCATTTGGCAATATTACTTCAAGTATAAGATATTTTCACATTTTATGATTTGGTGAATTTAGGAGATTGAGATCATTCTTCCTTTGATATCTATTTTGTAAACCAGACTTTTAGACATTTATCATATCATTTATTAATCCTTTTAAACCAGAAATATATTATTATAAAGTATTCAGTTAGTATATTTGCAAAGAAAAATTCAATTTTTAATTCCTCTAGTGTAGAAAACCTCATTCTTCCCTACTTTGAGTTTTTTCCCTGTGAATCTAATTTAGTACTCACACAAAACACTTATAGTCACCAAATGTGTGGAGGTTCTAACCCACACCAATCAATTCTATGCAACAGCAGCTGGGTGTCCTACAATTTAACTGAGTTTTGATACTATCTACTTGAAGGTAGTATCGGCTCTCAAAGGTTAGGGCTCAATCCCATCAAATTGCCCTTCCCCACACATACTTTAGATGCCAGTCACAAGTCCAAGTTATCATTGTGGTTTTCCAGCCATGTTTTGTTTTAGAACAAAGCTACAAAAATAAATAAGGAGTAATCAGTCATAAAATGGGTTAGCAGGTATGTAACAAATTAGCTGTGAGCTAATATAGTAAATGCCATATGAGAATATACTACTCTATTGGTCTGGATCACAGCACAGCCAGACTATGCTGTAATTATAAATGTCTTCAAAATCTCAGTGACTTATATTCAGAGTCCCTTGCTTGGGGACAATCCATCATCTCATAGTTGTACTCTCTGGAACTGACAACCTCTCCAGCCATAGAACAGAGACTTGGCAAAACCATGCATGGAATCTTTACTGTCTCAGATTAGAAGTGATACACATCATTTCTGTTCTCATAGTCCTGTCTACTACAAAGGGGAGGGTAATGTCCATGAACAAATGAAATATTTGATGGGCACCAATTTTCTGCCAAATTAAAACAAAGGCTTTGGGATCACAGTAGAGGGGTCAGAGATAACTGCTTTACTCTAACCTCTCCAAATGAATATATTCTTCAGATTTTTACTGGAGGTAAAACAAACTATATGGTCATGCATATTTATTTAATAAATAATAACTTCCACTGTGTACCAAGGTATTTTTAAAATATCTTCCAGAGAATATACTTGTTATCTTCAAATATATGATTTGTCTCCATCTCCTGACCATCCTGAAAAATAAATAGACAAGATCATCTTGTTCATTCTATGATGTGAGAGTAGTTTCTAGTTTTCTCATCACATTTAAATGTCTTCCCACAGATGTCTGAAATTCCATAATTAATGAGTAATTTATGACGGTCAGGCATTGTTCTTTCTCTGTAATTTCCCTTTAAAATATAAACACTCATAGAATCAGCAGATAATTAATTTTCTAACACTTCAATATGAAGGAATTATCAAATTACTTTTCACTTTAGCAGGATAAATTAGAGGGAGATAGACACACTAAGCACCTCAGCCTGAGGGAGGAGGAGAATCGAAAGCAACTCTGAAGAGAGGTTGGGAGAAACAGAAAACAAAGTGGAGTCCAGATACATTTCACTTACCTCCTATTTTTGCTAAATGAGGAGACTTTTTAATTAGATTAGATTACCATTGTTACACACAATGTTAATTGTGCATAACTATCTAGAAACAAGGTAGTTATTTGGTTGCTGGATGTGACATTTATGGATAAAATTTTCCCTGTGAAAAAAATTTTTATTAGTTTAGTACTGAAAATTTTCTTACATTTTTCCTATCCATTCTTTTTGATGGATTTTAAATATGTATACCCACATATCTGATTTAAATTTTTAAAGAATAAAAATAAATTGATACATTTAATGGTTTATTTTTCTGGCATGTCTGTTCTATGAATTAGTAATTAGCACAGCTTTATTAATACCAAGGGATGTTTTAATTTAGGATTTTAATCATGATTCTTGTCCACTCTTATCATAATTTCAAATGAAAAATCTGACAATATGTCATGCTTCCCAGACCTAGTGTGTACAAGTATCTTATTCCTTACAACTTACTTTCAATACAATTCAGATATTTTTCTCTAACTATGAGTCCCACTTGGAGAAAATTCAAATATATATAAATCTATTTTTATATACATTCTTGACAAGCTTGATAATGTTGATTTCAGTGTAGACAAAAATCTAAGGTGCCATGTAGGTGATAATTATAGATGGAAGCAACTGGAAATGGGAATAAGGAAGAAACAGTTGAAAGAAAAGTCAAGGAGAGTGCAGGTTTCCTCAATGAATCCTTAAGAAAGATAAAGGTAGATGTCAAAAAATAAGCCCAAGTGTAGAACCAAACTATTCTTTATATATTTTCTTTATTTAGAAATAAAATCACCTCAAAATGTTAATTCTTTATCTGCACTAATGACCATAATATGAGTTACTCCCAGGTAATAAATGACCTAAAAGTCCATGCAAACTAAATAATAATAAATGATATACTAATATATCAACCTAAACTTTAGAACCACATTATTCTAATGCATGTGACTTGAGAAGTGAATAATCAGACAAATAAAATAAGCAACTAATTTTTTTCACTTCTGTGACAATGCTGTGTCCTGAGAATGTTAAAATGATATTGTGGAATTGGAGAAAGACAACCCATATCCCAAATATCCTCTTGCATGTATATTACACAAAACATATGAGTGAAAATTGTTCCTATTGGTGAAAATCTTTGTAAAACCTTAAGGGTAAGTGTAGGGTTGAAGGATGAAAGGGCAGATTTCTATTGAGCAAGGGCTGTAAAATGGAAACATTAATACTGTGTCCCTTATCAGTAGGTGCTGATGGAGAGGGTGGCATAGATATTATCTTGTGTATCATGTTGCCTGTGTGTGTCTCTGTGTGTGTTTGTATAGTGAGCATAGACATAGTTTATAATGATTTTTATAAATTATTCTTAACCTCTATTTATCTATTTATTACAACATGGTCATGCATACCTCAATGGCAAATTCTACTATAGGGTGCAATTTTAGGAACGTAATCCATGCCATTCAAAAAGGCTCTGCCCCTCATGTATAACAGACATGACAAGACAAAAAAAAATGGCCCCCAAAAAAGAACAGATCAAAGTTCCACAGCAAATACAACTAAGTGATGAAGAGATAGCCAACCTATCAGATGCACAGTTCAAAGCACTGGTGATCAAGATGCTCACAGAATTGGTTGAATTTTATCGCAAATTAGATGAAAAAATGAAGGCTATGCTAAGTGAAATGAAAGAAAATGCACAGGGAACTAATAGTGATGGGGAGAAAACTGGGACTCAAATCAATGGAGTGGATCAGAAGCAAGAAAGAAACAATCAAACAGAAAAGAATGAAGAAATAATAATTCAAAAAAAGTGAGGAGAGGCTTAGGAACCTCCAGGACATCTTTAAATGTTCCAACATCTGAATTATAGGGGTACCAGAAGGGGAAGAGGAAGAGCAACAAGTGGAAAACTTATTTGAATAAATAATAAAGGAGAACTCCCCCAATCTGGCGAAGGAAATAGACTTCCAGGAAGTCCAGGAAGCTCAGAGAGTCCCAAAGAAGATGGACCTAAGGAGGACCACACCAAGGCACATCATCATTACATTAGCCAAGATTAAAATGACGGAGATAATTTTAGAAGCAGCAAGAGATAAGGAGACAGTAACCTACAATAGAGTTCCCATCAGACTGTCAGCTGATTTCTCAAAGGAGACCTTGCAGGCAAGAAGGGGCTGGAAAGAAGTATTCCAAGTCATGAAAGGCAAAGACCTACATCCAAGATTACTCTATCCAGCAAAGCTTTCATTTAGAATGGAAGGGCAGATAAAGTACTTCTCGGATAAGGTCAAGTTAAAAAAGTTCATCATCACAAAGCCCTTATTTTATGAAATGTTAAAGGGACTTATCTAAAAAAAAGAAGATAAAAAACATGTATAGTAAAATGACAGTAAACTCACAATTATTAACAACCACACCTAAAACAAAAACAATCTAAGCAAACAACTAGTACAGGAGCAGAATCGCAGAAAAGGAGATCACATTGGAGGGTTAGCAACAGGGGAGTGGGAGGAGGAGAGAGGGGGGAAAGGTACAGAGAATAAGTAGCATAGATGGTAGGTAGAAAGTAGACAGGGGAAGGGTAAGAATAGTATGGGAAATGTAGAAACTAAAGAACTTATGACACATGGACATGAACTAAAGGTGGGGAATGTGGGTGGGAGAGGGTGTGCAGGGTGGAGGGGAATGAAGGGGGGGAATGGGCTTACTGTAATAGCATAATCAATAAAATATATTAAAAAACACAAAAAAGGATCATAGTGATTTATTATCTCAGTATCAGTTACATAGATTCACATTGGTCAGTATTAGATATTTTAGAAAACTTTTAATTGACCAAAGGTAGGTGCACTCATTTTGACATTGAGTAAGGAGAACGTGTAATAATAAAATAGATGTTTTATTAAAATGATTATAAACTAATATTAACCCGATATTATTTAGATTAAAATACTTTTCCATAAAGTCTAACAATTAATTGATGTATGAATTTAATAGTTTTATGTAATTATGGACAGACCAGAAGTTGGTTGGGAATTTTTTTTTTGAGTGGTCCAGATAATTGTGGGTTTTTTTTCTCTCTCTCTTTTTTATTTTAATTGTTGTTCAAGTACAGTTTTATGCCTTTTACCCCTGTCCCAGCCCACCCCCCTACCCCTTGGGGCATTTGTTTAAATGTGTGCACCACTGTGATTGTCGCATGAATGTCATGCTAGATTATTTATTGGGTGGAAATAATTGTAAATCTTCATGGGTAGGAGATACCCAATGCCAGCAGAGATCTCTCAAAGCTAGATGATGCTTCCTCCATGAATCACAGATTTTAAGAAATAATACCTTCCATTGGAAGAAATGGTAGGTGTATAAATTCAATGCTACCTGTAGGTATTTTGGCAATAAGCAACTTTGAAATTCTGCATTTAATTGTTTCACTCTAATGTAGACTTTCATTTTAAGGTGTAGTGAAGTGAATCTTATTTTGTTACACAAGTTCTGTTCTGAGAGGGTTGTCATGGCAATGAGTTCTCGGCTTGAAATTTTTAAATGCTGGTTTTATTTCATTATCTAAGTTTCCATTACAGGCTACATTAGTCAATGCAGTCCTTTCTTCAGGAACACTTCTGCATTTTCACTTGTGTTTCTCTGATGGCTAGTGATGTTGAGCATCTTTTCATATGTGTAAGGGCCCCCTGTGTGTCGTCCATGGAGAAGTGTCTGTTCAGGTCCTTTGCCCATTTTTTAATTAGTTTGTCTTCCTGGTGTTGAGTTTTATGAGTTCTTTATATATTTTGGAGATTAAACCCTTGTCTGATATATCATTGGCAAATATGTTCTCCCATATGGTTGGTTCCCTTTTCATTTTGATTATGCTTTCTTTAGCTATGTAGAAGCTTTTTAATTTGATTTAGTCCCATTCATTTATTTTTTCCTTTACTTCCCTTTCCCTAGGGATATATCAGTGAAAATATTGCTATGTGGAATATCTGAAATATTATTGCCTATGTATTCCCCTAGGACTTTTATGGTATCATAACTTTTAGTTTCATGTATTTTGAGTTATTCTGGTGTGTGGTAGACGTTGATGGCCTGGTTTCATTTTTTTTTTTTCTTTTTCATGTACCAGTCCAGTTTTCCCGACACCATTTGTTGAAGAGACTATATTTACTCCATTTTATGCTCATGGTCCCTTTGTCAAATATTAATTGACCATAGAGACATGGGTTTATTTCTGGGCTCTCTATGCTGTTCCATGATCTATATGTCTGTTCTTATGTCAGTACCAGACTATTTTGATTACAGTGGCCTTGTAGTATATTTTTGTATCAGGTATTGGGATCCTTCCAATTTTATTCTTCTTTCTCAATATTGCTGAGGCTATTCTGGGTCTTTTTTGGTTCCATATAAATTTTTGGAGTATTCGTTGTAGATCAATCACCTTATACCTGTCAGAATGGCTATCATTAATAAATCAATAAACCATGAGTGCTATTGAGGATATGGAGAAAAGGGAACTCTTGTGCAGTATTGGTGGGAATACAGACTGGTATAGTCACTGTGGAAAACAGTATGAAATTTCCTTCAAAAAATTAAAAATGGAACTTAATTTTGATCCAGCCATCCCACTGCTGGGAATATATCCTAAGAATCCCAAAACACCAATCCAAAAGAACTTAAGCACCTCTATGTGAATAGCACTGATATTTACAGTAGCCAATTTCTAGAAACAGTCTAAGTGCCCATCAGTAAACCAGTGCATCAAAAAACTGTGGTACATTTACACAATGGAAAAGTACACAGCAGAATGAAAGAATGAACTCCTACCTTTTGCAACAGCATGGATGGAACTGGAGAGCATCATGCTAAGTGAAATAAACCAGTTGGTGAAAGACAACTACCACTTATAAGAGGGATCTAATGAACAAAATAAACTAACAAACAAAACAGAACCAAAGATGTGGAAACATGGAACGGACTGACAGCTGCCAGAGGGGAGGAGGGGAGAGGGTAACAGTGGAAAGCAGGGGAAGGGACTAGTCAAAGAACATGTATGAATGACCCATGGACATGGACAACAGTTTGGGGATTGACTGTGGGAGCAGGGGATGGGCTGGGCAGTGGAGGGCAAAGGGGGATACATTGGGACAACATTAATAGAATCACAATAAAAAAAGAAGACTTCTGCAGCCTTAAAAAACTGACCTTTTATGGTTTTTTTTTACTTTCACACCTCTGCTTAACTTCGTATCATCATGTCCCAGTCAGGCCTTCATCACAGAGCACGCTCTTCAGTGGAGCTGTCAGTTTGCCCTTTTATGGTTTCCTTTTAGGCACCACCTAGACTTGGATCTCAGCTATCTCATTTATAAATGATGACGCTAAGTTTCTGTGTCTTTTCTAGCTGCCATTCTAACAGCTGTGTGACTAATGATACTATTAATAAATAACAAGAACAAAAACACTTTTACATTTGTGCCTCATTTTACAGTTTACAGCAGTGGGAACCTAAACAATGTCTTATTTGTTATTCAAATCTTTTAGTTAGCTGCTTGTGTTTCTTTGATTTAGCCCGAGAGGGGGTTAGAGGGATGCTAAATCAAGACTTTTCCTTTCTCTTTATTCCCACACTCACCTTTTATATGATCTCTTAATTGTGCATCAAGGTACCAGGTCTGTAATAATACATCCATCAGGTTGTTGTTACTGGGAATTACAAGTGACCAAGGACAGACAGCAGAGAAGAGGTGGAGGGAAAATGTGGAATGATGGTAAATTTACATATGATGCTTGGGAAACTTAACATTATATGCTTAAACCCATATTTTTTAATATATGTTATTGATTATGCTATTACAGTTTTATCATTTCCCCCCTTTTATTTACCTTCATCTTGCATCCCCCCACCTGCATTCCCCCACCTTAGTTCATGTCTGTGAATCACACATACAGGCTCATTGGCTTCTATATTACCTATACTATTCTTAATCTCCCCCTGTCTATTTTGTACCCGCCATTTATGATTTTTATTTCCTGTACCTTTTCCCTCATTCTACCCTTCCCCCCTCCCCACTGATAACCCTCCATGTGATCTCCATTTCTTGATTCTGTTCCTCTTCTAGTTGTTTGCTTAGTTTGTTTTTGTTTTTGTTTTTTTTTAGGTTCAGTTGTTGATAGTTGTGAGTTTGTTGTCATTTTACTGTTCATATTTTTTATCTTCTTCTGTTTCTTAGATAAGTCCTTTTAACATTTAATATAGTAAAGGTTTGGTGATGATGAACTCCTTAACTAGACCTTAGCCGGGAAGCACTTTATCTGCCCTTTCATTCTAGTTTAAAGCTTTGCTGGATAGAATAATCTTGGATGTAGGTCCTTGCCTTTCATGACTTGAAATATTTCTTTCCAGCCTCTTTTTACCTACAAGGTTTCTTTTGAGAAATCAGGTGACAGTCTTATTGGAACTCCTTTGGGGGTAACTGTCTCCTTATCTCTTGCTGCTTTTAAGATTCTCTCCTTATCTTTAATGTTGGGTAATATAATTATGATGTACCTTGGTGTGTTCTTCCTTGGGTCCAACTTCTTTGGGACTCTCTGAGCTTCCTGGACTTCCTGGAAGTCTGTTTCCTTTGCCAGATTGGGGAAGTTCTCCTTCATTATTTTTTCAATTAAGTTTTCAATTTCTTACTCTTCCTGTTCTCCTTCTGGTACCACTATGATTTGGACATTGGAATGTTTAAAGTTGTCCCAGAGGTTACTAAGCCTCTCCTTATTTATTTATTTTTTTGAATTCTTATTTCTTCATTCTGTTCTAGTTGAATGCTTCTTTCTTCCTCTGGTCCAAGCTGTTGTTGTGAGCCCTGGTTTCCTTCCCTTCACTGTTGGTTCCCTGCACATTTTCCTTTATTTCACTTTGCATATCCTTCACTCTTTCCTGTATTTTATGACCATAGTCAACCATTTCTTTGAGCATCCTGATTACCAGTGTTTTGAACTCTGCATCTGATAGGTTGACTATCTTTTCATCTCTTATTTGTATTTTTTCTGAAGCTTGATCTGTTCTTTCATTTGGTCTGTTCTGCCTTTTTTTTTTTTTTGTCTTGATGTGCCTGTTACATAGTAAGGGGTGAAACCTAAGGTGTTCGCCAGGTTGAGGCAACCCATATTGCTGCCTTGTCACACTGTATGTGGGGAAGGGGTCCGAGAGGGAACAATGCCAATTGCTCAGCTTTGGTCAGCTTTCAGTCACTTCCTCCACTACCTACAATCAAATTAAACCCTTCTGGTGCTGATTTCCAGGTGGGTGGGTTTGTGTATGTTCTAGGACTCTGTGGGTCTCTCCAACAAAATTTCCTGTGAGGGTAGGAATTTATCCCTCAACTGCAACCCCCACAGGTGTTTCAGTCAGAGTTTTTGAGGCTTTATTTCCCTGGGCTGGAACCCTGGGTTGTGTGGTCTGTCTCTCTCCCCATTTATTCCTCCTGGTTTATCTGCAAGCAAATGTGGAACTGCTCACTCTGCCAGCCAGTGCCTCACCCTCCCCGGTCCTCCAGCTGCTGCCTTGCTGTGAGTCCTTTCTACTCTGGCTGCCTGTACTGCCCCTCCTACTAGTCTGAATGAATATTTCTTCTTTAGTTCCTTGATTGTCAGACTTCCATACAGTTCAATTGTCTGCTAGTTCTGATTGTTTTTTGTTTTTTAAATTTGTTGTTGCCTTCTTTTGGTTGTGTGAGGAGGCACAGTGCATCTACCTATGCCTCCATCTTGGCTGACAGTCTTAAACCCATATTTTTACATACTGCACAACTTATTTCTTACTGTGGTCACATAAGAGAGATGATTTGAATTAGAAAGATCATTTACCTATGAATCAGAATAATGACAGCTAATATTTTTGAAACCTCCAGTTTGTGCCGGGCTCTATTTTACTCATTTAATCTCAGAATAATCCTAAATTAGAGAATGTGGTTTTTGTCACTTTAAAGATAAGGAATATAAGCCTGAATGATGATAAGTAAATAACTAAGGTCTTACCTCTAACAAAAAGTGAAGGGGGGATTTAAACTGAAGAAGTCTATATCCAGGGCCTTTAGCCACCATGCTATCCCCTTTCTTTTCCTTTCCTTTGCTGTGGCACTAGCATTGTGGGCAGGGCCAAGGATGCTGCATTATGTGGGCTGACCAGGAGTACATTGTAAAACTGTTCTTTCTACCACAAAACATTGTAATGGTTTTCTAGATAGTCATATAAGTAAACACTTATTTATAAATAACAGGGTACATAAAAAGTCCTTTTACTCTCCGTATGTTACTGAACTACCATGAAAGTCAAAGAAAGTGTGGCCTTAGTTAGCTCAGAATTTTACCAGGTATGCCTGAGAAATCATGCCACCTATGGTAGTTGGCAATACATCACCCCTGTTGAGTTTGCATTTCCAGATGTTCTCTTCCTGGTGATTCCAAAGAAGGAAGTAACTATCTGACTACTTCATTATGTGTGGATTGATTCATTTGTTGTCTTATGCCTAAGCCTTTACATGATGAAATAGAATTTTACTATGTCAATTTCCTTTTATATTACATTTATGGCATTATTTTGATTTTTTAAAAATTTAATATATTTTTTTGATTGGGATTACCCTGGAAGCAGACCCTGATACAAGGTTTTATGTACAGGCACTTTATTTAGGAGGCTAGTATAAAACATTGGCAAAGCAGTGGGAAGTGAGAAAAGGAAGGGATGGCAGCCTAGAGTCACGGTATCAAGCAAGTTACCACTGTGGATGCTGAGGATCAGTCTTGCTGCACAGCTCTGGGAGACCATGTAGAACATGCCAAGGAGTTCTGTCTGAGGAATCTGAGGGCTGAGCTATTGATCTTAAGTTTCTTCAGGTGGCTGGCTGAGGACTGGGACATTAACTCCCAAGCATTTCTTGTCTGTTCCTTGGCCAGGTTGAGAGAAAGTCTTTAGGCAGAGTCATATCAAGAATGACTCTGGAGGATGCTGGGGGTGGGGACATGTACTGGAATGATGAGTTCTGGGAAGATATGGGTGGGGCACTGATACCTTCTGCTTCTGATATATGGTGAGTTTTGCTATTTATAAATGTCATTTTAGCATAGTCAAGAGGGCTTTACAAAATATTTATTATAAATAGGCTATGTTGGATATGATTGAATTGAAAATCATTGGTTTAAATTAAATGGAGTTTCTGATGGGACAATATGCTAAGAACTGGTTGTCCAAAGATTTTTATTCTCACACTCAGGCAACCAAATTATCTGCTTCTTTAAGTATAGTGTGATGGTGATCACCCTCCTATGGAATGCATGAAATTATGGATATAGTGCTTAAGTAGTAGAGAAATACTATCACAATATTGTGTCACCTTGGTTAATTTTTTCTCAGCATCTCATAATGTTAAACTTTAATTCATTATATAAATTGTGAAAGAGTTGGCCATTCAAGGTTAGGTGCATGTAAAATTGTTCATAAGTTTGAATATACATATTGGGAGTGAAAAATTTGATTAGGACATTAAGTTTGATTTTACTCTAGTATAAAGATTCTTTCAAATTATATCTTGTTTTAACATTTTAAGAAATATGTTATCTTTATTTTTTTCCTTTCAAAAATCTTACAACATGACTGTGATCAAGTCTTTCTGTTAAAGTGTCTGAAACTTTTTGCTTCATTTCATCTATAGTTTGAAATAATTATTTTTAGTCACTTGCACATTCCGAATATGTAAATTTAACAAAGACTAAGGAAAGTATATTTTAAATGAAAGTATAAAAACATCTCAATTTAGCTAGAGATTTCAACTTAATTATTTTCAGTTCTTTTATGAGGCTAGCAAACATTCCTAGAAAAATCATTATTGCTTTCTACAAAAGTGTATTTTAGAGGAAATACTGGCCCTGCATACTGTCAAAGAAAGTATATTACAGTGAAATTTGTATAGAAAAAGTAAACAGATTTGCAATGCAAGCTTTCATCTTGAGTGTTTTATTTTTCCCTGACCTAAGCAGAAGTTATTAGATCACTGTATCAAGAGGAAATAGTCGATTCAAAACACAGACCACACAGTCCTGAGCCTGCCATTGGATTTGAACAACAGGGAGATTTCAGCATATATCTGGAGGGTTAATAACCTACTGTGAAGACAATGGTTTTATAAGGTGAATTATTTTTAGAAGAGCAATTTCCATGTAGAGAATTTCAACTATTTTTAAGCTATTGATTTGAGATGTGAAAAGAGCAAAGCAAGTAAAACCAATAAATTTTTTAAATAAAAATAAATCTGTTAGTATCAATAAGGTTCCAGACTTGTTTATGAACAATTTAGTAGAATTGCAAAGATTTAAAAAAAAAGTGAAAACATGTTATAGCCTGTGTGCAAGCCACACCTTGACAATCTTTATTTTTGAACACTTCTAAAGTGTGTAAAAGGTAAAATTGCTTGGCAGGTGTCTCATGGAAATCGAGTAGCTGAAGTAGAGCAATATATTAATCACCTAGCTTTTAGCCCTTACGAGCTGAGTTACTTTAGTACAGTCTCTCCATCTCCTCTGAGCTCTTTGTTCGGGAAATTTCCTTGCTAAAAGTGCACTAGCAGGTAAGCTATCCCAGCAGGTATGCAACAGAAAAGTTTGCAGGTCAATTTAAGTCATGACTTACACATTTTATTTAATCAAGGGGAAAGGAACCAAGGGGCAGAGAAGAGTAGGTTAACACAGTTGGGCTAGCTGACAAAGAGTGGAAGAACTTTTTACGTGACTCCTGGTTATGCATTGTTCCCATACTCACTTGCATGCACACTCTCTCTTTCTCTCTGTCACGTCAGCTTTTTCGCAAGTGGTATGGATATGAGAACCAGAGTTGAGGTCTAAGCAAGGCAGTGTGGCAGATGGTGAGTTCCTGGGGCCAACAACACACACTAGCTCTGTCAAAAAAACACAGGGCAAGAGGGCCTAGCCAGTAGCTCGTGGTAAACAACAGAGGTTTTTATCTGTATTTCTAAGAGCAAATGTAGGGCCAAATGTGACAATGATAAGTATCACTAATAAGAGGCTACTTTAGAGATGACATTGATGTTGCTCTAGAGGTAGCAGGATTCATGCTCATGATCTGGTCTTACCATATTTTTCTATTTGGAGCTCTCCTTCCTATTTGTTTCATCCCATTTATCATGGAGACATGTTAGAAGGTATTAAGTTAGTACTGTATTTAACAGTCTATCAATCCTACCTATATCTCAAAACCTACTTGCTTAGATATCATCATTACTTAACCCTGTGAGCTTCACAGTTTGATGAATTGATGAGAAATTTGTCTGGAGGAAAAAGTAAGGCAAATCACTACATAAAGTCTTCAAAACAAGAAAAATGTAGAAACTACTCTTCAAAAATTTGATATTTTTAACATAAAAAGTAGATATTAAAGGCATTTCCCTAGTAAAAAGGGAGAGCCATAATCCATGCTAAATGCTTTGAATTTGTTGGGATGATTGGCTACCATAGGAAGACAAGGTTTCACATGAGAACGTGGCCAGCAGCATTAATAAAGAATAAATGATATGTTTTACTGCTTAAAATGGAACAGTCTCTTTATCAAGAAAGAAGCTAAGGTCTATTATTTTTCATCAATAAAACCATAAATATCCCTCAAGGCACATATTAAAAGCTATAGTGAGGAATCCAAAAGACACCACCTTAACTTATTTCAAGATTAACATTACCAGTACTAAGACATCGAAATCACGAGCATCTTGATATGATAGACTAAGAAGGACACTGTGGTATTTTAGCCCAAAATGCATAACCTCAGTTCAATCAAGGGAAACTATCAGACAAATCCTAAGGAGGCACATTTATGAAAATAACTAATCAATACTACTCAGTTATCAACATTAAGAAAGACAAGGAGAGTCAAAGTTTTTTTTTTCTATATGCTACTTTGTATTACATTAGTTGTTTTTTGAATGTTACACCAGTTTGATTCCTTGAATCAATCACATTTAGTTTGGGTGTATAATTCTTTTTATATGTTTTGGATTCATTTTCCTAACTTTTTTTTAACATTTTTGCAGTATATTCATCAGAAATATCAGTGTGTAATTTCCTTTATTGTAATTTCTTTGTCTAGTTTTGATATCACAGAATGAGTTGAGAAGTGTTATTTCCTTTCAGTTCTTACATATGGTCTCTAAGAAATGACTAAAAAACAATAAATAATTTACATTATTAAACTGTTTTCAAATAAGGAACTCATAGAACCCATACTGTTTTTAAAAATAAAGATATTAGCTTACAGATTTTAATGTTCCACAGTTGTGTTGCCAACTGCTGCCTGTTGTACTCCCCCGGATGCACTCTCACATGGAGCTGCACACGTAGGAAGTCGAAAGGGAGTGTGTATGTGACAGCCATCCATCTGCAGAAGGGAAGAGGAGGTTGAATAGAGCAGAAGGCAAAGGCAGGTGGCTATGCAGTCTCATTGGAACCTCTGCAGATCCTATGTGGATCTCTGAAGCTGGGATGTCCCTTCAAAATTGCCCCAAGTTGATGTGAGGACTCTGGACCTTTACAGTCCAATGCCAATTAATCATTGGTTGCAGGCTGCACCCAGGAAGGGGCACAACCTTTTGGCCGGTAGTTTTCTTTGGTCAAGGGCAGTTTCTGGAAAGAGCTGACAGCTGAGGGCTTGCTGCTGGCAACATTCCTAACAGCTGAGGGAATATGACCCTCTGAGTAGTACTCTCTGGTGCCTGTCACAGACATCGATACAAGCTGGGACTTTTAAACAGATTTGTCCTGTTCTGCAGCTCAATTTAGCCAACCCTTATATATTATCTCTTGGGCAGAATTTTTAACCTAGTAGCTCCAGGAAAGCAAGAATTGAGGCAAAATAAAGTCCTCATTTCACATCTCTGATAGGTTCTGCTGTTTTAAGCAAAAGGATGTGTAACAATGCCCATTTACCACAGGCTAATTGATAGAAACAATAGTTAAGTTCCTACTGCATCTCAGCAATGCTATAACTGCACAGCATTATCTGAGTACCTGCTGTACTTTACTTCTTTTAGAAAAGTGAATAAAAAGGATAGTTGGCTGAGGGTTGTGTGTTTAATGGTCAGTTGCAGAAATATTTTGAACGATGTGTAGATAATATAATTGCAGGAAGTTGTCTTCATTTGTTTGCGGACCTGGCACCACCCTCTTCTATTACATGAACTTCTGTTTTCTTCAGTTCCATATTTTTAGTTGTTGTGTTTGTTCACTTGCAGGGATAAAACACATACAAACATATACACATGGGTCAATATATGCATGTCTTAAATTCTTTATGTATATATAGAAACAGGCAGTGCGGCCAGCTTATACTGGCTTTAAAAACTGATCATTTTCATGACTTTTGTAAGCCCATTGTTAAAGCATAGCCTTTATTAAAAATCAAATTATTTAAGTGTACAACTAAATACATTAAAAACAAATACACATAAATTCTCAACATACATCATTATTTTATTACATCTTACTATTATCTGTGATCCTAGGTTTATTTTTGTCCATTGTAACCATGTGGTGAAAATTCCATATAGTGACGAGCTACCATGCACCTCTTCCCAATTACACAGTCAATGAAATCACATAGGTAGTTTAAAATTAGCCAAGATGAGAGTATCAGCACAACAGCAACTAACAAGTGCTGTAAATCAGGGCTTGGTTTATCATTTTGTTGATTGCCTAAACTTATGAAAATGATAAAAATTATTAAGAAAGCAGATTAAACTTAAAATGTGTTGTGCCCATAGCTGTTACATTGTGAATACTATAAGAAATTGCAGAAATGTTCCTCTATTATTTTTTTTCTCACCAGACAACATTTTTTTATTGCTTTTAGAGAGAGGAAGGAAGGGAAGTGAGAGATGGAAGAAAGAGAGAGAGAAAAAGAAAGACAATGGGAAAGAGAGAGAGAGATATCACTGTAGGTACCCCTGACCTGGGACCTAACCCTAAATCTGGGTATGTGCCCTGACCAGGGATTAAACCCATGACTTTTTCGTCTATGGGACAATGCTCCAACCAATTGAGCCACACCAGCCAGGGCTCCTCTAGTATTTAAAAGTTATTGTTCTACTCAACAAAGAATCTGCTCACTTATTGACAGATTAGGGAAGTTCTGGTATATATCTTTGTTATTTTGCTTTTGTCTTGTTATTATAAATAAAAATATCAAACAACATTGATGTTGCAACTTCATTCGTCAGTTGCTATAATAGTGTAGATATATATATAAAACAATTTATAAAATGTATAAATATATTTTGTAAAATTTCTCAAATTTATAAGATTGTTTTATAAAGTGTATAAAGTAATTTCTAAAATTATTTAAAATTTTTTTGAGTACTCCCAATTTTCCATGAAAAATATTATGAATAGAACACCCAGAGATTCTAAAAATAGGAAATATAATTTAAAATAAAAACAATGCTGAACAGAAAAAAAATGCAAGGAAGCTCAGTGATACTGTTTTTTCCCCAAAGATAACTATTTAGTTTCTCTTTAAATTGAAATATCAAAAAGCAAACTACTTTGCACAGACACTCTGATGAACAAAGACACGGCTCCTGGTGCCCCTGCCGTGCCAGCATGTGCTCTCCTCGGGGTCCTCTGCCTGTGCGGTGAGCCTGCACGAACGGTGGACACTGAAGAGAGCACTGGACATTCAGAAATGGCCTCCCGAACCTTACAGAAATCACCATAATGGCTTGTACATCAATGACGTCATTTTAAAATGATTTTTATTCTAATGCCTCACAGTCTAATCCACAAGAGCCCAGCAAAGTGCTGCAAAATACATGCAAAAGCGTGAGCTGAATTTGAATTTAACTTCCTCCTGCAAAAATAAAAAAAAATGGCTCTGCACTAAGTTTGCATAAACTAAAGGCATTTGGTTATGTCTTTCAGGGAAGAGTAACTGCTCTGTCAATTACTTCTGCTTCCAAGTTTATATTTAAAAAAATCTTGCTTATCTGATTAACTACATTTGCCACTACTCCACTCACGAATATACATGAGTATTCGCTGGCCAAGGTGAGGGGATGGAAGGCTAGCTCTCCATTGTCACACAGTATTTATTCCCTGAGCAAATTTTACCTCTTTTCTTTCTATTTCTACTGAGTAACTTCCCTTCTCACAACCCATGTGCATCATTCCAAAATTATGGTTTGGGCCAAAAAAAATCACAGTCCTAGAGAAGAAGTTCCAGCAGTTTTTCTCTGATAAAAACTCAAACTTTCAGGGTCTGATTTTATTTTTGGTATTAGAAATTTTAATTAACTCAGTGCCAGTATAACATGTTTTCAGTTATGGGTAATTACCAAACCTCTGTTTCTTTAAAGAGTGAAAATGGCAAACTTTGCAAACATTTCTTTGTCTGCATTACTTAAAATCTAATGTATCAAGAAATAGATACAAATTTTGTAAACACTTGCCAAGATGTCCCATTAGCCTGCTAGTTACCTGAACACATTTAAATACTATAAACCATCCTTAGTAGAATTATTTCAAACTCAATCTCAGTGGAATTCTCCATAATATATACCTGTGGTGTTATCATGAAAATGTAACAGTATAGATGCTGTAAACAATTCAAAGTTGTATTCTAACTATTCACTATGATAGTGTTAACATGAGATGTGGAGAGTGAGCAACTGAAATGGTTATTCCCAAATTTATTTTATGCCTTCGTTTTTTTTTTTTTTTTCACATTATACTGTTTGATTTAAATAAAGGGATGGAAACTTTCTTAAAATTGTCTTAGCTCCCTTGTGGATTTCACTTCTTCTAGACTAGGAATTTTCATCCAGTGTAAGGGTTGTGGAATACTGCATCACTGCCCTTCCACTGCCTTAAACGAGAACATATATTTAATCCACCGCCTATGGCAAGTGGCAGGATGCTGCTGCAGCACTCAGAATGTGTTTATGTTGTTTCCATCAGGAAAACAGGCCAGGGTCTAGTTTGGTGGCCCTGCACTGTCAGTTTTATTGTTCTATTCACACAACCCGTGTGACAGCATTTTCAATTTTGGCAAATTTGGCTAAAATATTAATCAAATCAATGCCCAAAATTCAAGTATGTATTTTCCTAAGGACTTACACTATAGAGGACATTTAATGATATTGTACTTTGGAACAATCTAAGAAGCAGTTTGAAGAATTGTATACTTCACCTTGTGTCTCTTTCTAAAGTAACAGTGATCTGATAGCATAAATACAAGTGTCCAGATCTAGCGAACCACAGGCTAGATTCACATCATAACTCAGATCTGAGGAGCCAAAAAGGAATACACTTTTAACAGTAAGGGATCATCTTCTCTCATTGCCAACTGTATTACTAAAATTGAAGTTCAACTTTGAAAACTTCTCACTAGTACATTGATATTCTACTGAGTACACAGTTAAACCAGTAACATGATGAGGGAGGTGCACATACATGAGTGTGAATACATGTATATGTGCACACATGTGTGTGTGTAAATCTGCATCATTTCTCTGAATTACCAGACCTGAGTTTTCTTTTTATCGCTCACTTTATGCCTTTATAATGCCTTGTTGTTTGATATGGTTTCAGAGTGACTGTGCTATCACAGGAAGAAAGCCTATCTAATTTTGGAAAGCTATATTTGAGTCCTAGCCCTTTAAAATAATTGCCTCATAGGCCCATCTTTCTTCATCTGTGAAGTGGGGACAATAAAATCTGCCCTTAATCTTGTCCATGGAAAAATAACAAGTGTTGGTGAGGATTTGGAGAAACTTGAACCCTCACACATTTCAGGGGGAATATAAAAGGGTACATTCAAAGTGAAAGATAGTTTGGCAGTTCCTGAAAACTTAAACATAAAGTCATTCCATTCCTAGGTATGCGCCCAAGAAAACTGAAAACATGTCCACACAAAAACTTGTGCATTAGTGTTCATAACAGCTTTATATATAACCCCAAACTGGAAACAACCGAGATACCTACCAGTTAATGAATGGATAAACAATGTGGTCCATCCATGCAATGAAATATTATTCAGCAATAAGAGAGAATGAAGTACTGATAGATGTTACAACATGGCTGAACTGAAAATGTTCTGCTAAGTGAAAGAAGCCAGTCACAAAAGACTACGTAATGGTAATGTAATCCCTGTTATATGTAACGTCCAGAATAGGCTAACCCACAGAGATAGAAAGTAGAAGGATGGTTGCCAGGGGTTGAAGTTAGGAGATGAGGGAGAAAGGGGTAACTGCTAACAAATGTGAAGTTTCTTTTGGGGATGATGAAAATCTTCTTGAACTGGACAATAATGATGCTTGCATAATTCTGTGAAAATGCTAAAAAAAACCATTTAATTGCATAATTTAAAATAGTGAACTTTGTGCTTTATGAATATCTCAGTTAAAAATGATTTTAAAAACCCTGCCCTACCTACATCAGGGGATTGTTGTAAGAATCAAATAAAACTGGAAAGTTCCATAGACTCTAAATCATAGTCAGCAATCAACGCTACTGCGTAGAGAAAAACACAGGCCTCGGAGTTTGTAACTGGATAGAGGTTTGTATGAAGACCATCTTTTTTTTTAAAGATTTTATTTATTTTTTAGAGAGGGGAAGGGAGGGAGAAGGAGAGGGAGAGAAACATCAGTGTGGTTGACTTTCATGCACCGCCCACTGGGGACCTGGCCTGCAACCCAGGCATGTGCCCTGACTGGGAATTGAACTGGTGACCCTTTGGTTCGCAGGCTGGCACTCAACCACTGAGTCACACCAGCCAGGGCTGAAAATGATCTTTATGTCCAGTTATGGGGAAATTCACAAAGGACTAATGTCACTCAGGACACTTGCTGACAAGTTTTTGTAGCATAAACTGTAAAAGAGAAATTTATTTTAAAGAATAGAAGAACAGGATTGATGTACAGAGCTTGAGCTTTCTGTTGGAATCAGCCACTATCTACATGTTAGTAGCAGTTGTGTAATAACTGCCCTGATGGATGGAATAACCTTAAAGGACAAAAGCTTCATTTGTGCCCTGGACACACACACCCTGCCTAGAATGAGAGCTCAACAAAGCTCATCTGGTATTGGTTCTTTTATAAATATTCTTTTCTCCAATATTCTTTTTGGAATCCTAAGTAAAGTTTGCAGGCTACTAAAGGGACTTCAGGCACCACCCTGTGAAGCCCTCACATGCTGTTCCTTTCTTATTTAAATGAAGAGGTCATAGCTCACAAAGAGACAGAATTGAGGTTAGTTCATTCTATGGTACCTCTAAGCCAAGGAGGGTTCTCTCCAAACTCTACCCTCAGGGCTATTCTCTGCCACTTTCCAGGAGTGGGCATTATTGTTACCGAACAAAAGGGGCCAAGGGCAATATACTATTACCCGAAAGGAACCCCCCAGGTTTGTTATATCTGCCGCCAGAGGAAAGATGTCTCTCAATGCCAGAGATTCGTGAAAAGGAAAGGAAATGTTTATTTAATGCTGTAGAGACTTAAAGTAGTGACCTAATGTCTTCATCAAAACCCCAAAGTCTTTTAAAACACCCACAAACACACACAGTTCTTCCTTCCCCCCTTTGCCCAGTCTGGGGTGCCATATCTCAGGAAAAGAAATAGAAATCCGTGGCTCAGGCAGCCCCCAGTTCTTCCCAGTAATCTGTCTGGGCTGGTAGGCCTTCCTCGGTTCCTGGCACCATCAACTGTGTTGCCAGAATCTCTGCTAAAGCCGGGTGGTGGTTCCCCCTTCTAAAGCTGCAGGGGTCCCCACTCTGGCAAAGCTGCAAAGTTCTCCTTTACTGCCCCAGCCACGTGGTCCTCTCTGCACAATGGCCGAGGGAGTCTCCACTCTGCCAAAGCCACGTGGTTCTACACACAATGGCTGTGAGGGGAGCAGGGGTCGCCACTCTGCCAAAGCTGAGTGGCAATTCTCTGCTAAAGCCACATGGTGATTCTCTCTCTAAGGGCTACGGGAGTCCACACTCAGCCAAAACCACGTGGTTCTCCCCCCAATGGCTGCCTTGTCTGGGTTTAAATCCCTGTGCCAATCTTCCTCTGCAGCCCCATTTCTGACTCCTCCCACCATCAGCTATGCTTGCTAGCCCTCTCATATCCTTCTAGCTTTACTGGGCTGCCATCGTGAGTCTGGGCATGCATGTCCCCATGTCATGGAGCCAATCTTCTCCAAGCTCCCATGCAGGCGCTGTAACTCAGGGGACCTGCCCCCCAGGGGGATGGAATTTACTTCCATCCCCCTGGCTCAGAGCATGGCCACAGCTATTAAACATATCTATGCAACCAGTTAAAGGTTATAGATATGTTAAATGACCATGGCAGAAGTTAGCTGCAAGGCTGTCGCTATGAGAAACAGTTCTCACTGGCCCTGCTCCACGTGTCCCTTCCCCCAACTCACACCTGAAGGGGAAGGGGTGAGGACATCCTAATATTTCCTGGACACCTTGAGTTCTGGACCCCATTCCAAATCCCTATTTGAGGCCCCCCTTTTGGCTGCACCCTGTTACATTATCACCCACCCTTCTTTTCCCTTATCTTACTTAAGCTTGCCACAGCGCTTGACACCAAAATCACTAGGACTCTTGCTTCTCCTATCTTCCAGAATAACTTTCTCCTGTCTTCCTGTTGGGTCATTTCATCTTAATGGTCTCCGTGACCACTTCTCTGGCTTGAGCCTTCTTACCTTTTTACCCCCAGCTCTTCTTGGGCAGCAATACGTCTTTCCTTATCAGTATCAATCAGGCTCTAATATTTTGGCAACGTTGGGGTGTTGATTACTACTTATATGTTCCCAGTTCCCAAATCATAGCTCCAGCTGAAACCTTTCTCTTAATCTACATAACTAAATATTCAGCTACTTGATGGAAAATTCCATTGCAGGTTCCAGCGTCCTCTCATTCTCCATGTCTCTATGATAACCTGCTTGAACTCCTGCAGCTTATACCTTTGTGATTGTCACCAATCAATCCTTGATATGCAGTCAGAAATCCAGGAATTGTTCTGTATTTCTCTGCCTTATTCCTTTCCTTCTAGTGAATCATATATTGCAGTCCATTTGACCTCTCTAATTTCTCTCATACCCCACTGTATTAGATTGTGTTCTCCCTAAAGCAGACAAGTACCCGAGTTTAAGGAATTTACTGAGGAGTTCATTTTCCCTAGGAAGCGCCATGAGGGTGTAGGGGAATGCAATGGGATACAGGAAAACCTATAAAGGGTGTGTCAATAAGCAGACTATTGCTAATGGTAACTGGGTTAGCTGTGGAATCTCTGAGAAGCAGGGTAGAACCCATTTCAGAACCAATCGACTAAGATAATTATCTACCAACACTACCGCTTCTTGTTTGAGGTTGCCTCTATCGGAGAGAAAATATAATTTTCCCTCTCCTTTGAGTTCTTATCTGAGACCCCTACAATAAAAAGAAATTAACAAGAGAAAAACAACAGAAGTTTATTAACATGCATACCTCATGTATGCATGAGAGACACCCAGAGAAAAAATAAGTGACTCAAAGGAGTGGCTTACTCAAGGAAGAGTAAACGATTTTTAGCGAAGATGAATGGGCCTTAGAAGAATAGGTGGGAGGTATGATTGTGACAAAGTTGGTCGAGGTGTGGTGTCAATTTCTAGTTTCTTTTCCTGTGATGAGGGTAAGTTCTCCATGGATGATAAAACTTCCAGGGAGGGGATTTCTGACAGCAAGTTCCTTTTGGAGGATCCATCCTTAAGAGAAAGACGGATCCTCCAAAGTTCCTTCCACATGTTTTTTTTTTTTTAATGTAGGTTTTTTAAGGACCCACAGCTCAAAATAATCAATATACCAAAGTGGCATATTTGGGGGTGGCATGTCCTGAACTTGTATGGTCTTTCTCTGAGGTGGCATACTCTGCTACACTTTACCCTTTCCACGGTGAGCACCTCCTACGGACAGACATCTCTCTCAGGTGGGTCTCCAGAGGCTGTCAGTGTGGGAGGAAATTGTTTGCAGAGGGTCTCTGGAAGGAGCAGGGGCAGGGCCAGTGAGAGGTTCTGTTACATTGTCTTCTCTGTGCCGCTCCGACTCCCACTTCCCGTCACTTCCCGGCTGAACCACTGAGCTGGTCTTCTTGAATTTTCAGAGTTTTTTTTAACTCTCATTTTAATTTTGTATGTATCCCACCTAAGTGATTTCTAACACACACTCACACACATACACACACACACACACACACACATACATGCACACCAGACCATATTATACCTTCCTTTAATTAGAGACCCTTAGAAGTTCTTTATAGTTTCCAGGATGAAGCCCAATTCAAGCTAAGGTAATCACCTTAGCCTGTACTTTCCAAACTATATGCAGGTTTGGTGTCCAGTGTACCCAGGGTGCCATAGCAAACTCACAAGGGTGGGGAAAATACTTTAAAATTTTGAAAGAAATGCAGATACTCAACTGATCCATTGGACACCTTGTAAATTATTAGTTCTGAGGTAATTCACATACAACATACAACATTTCTTTCTACATTGCCGTATTATTCTCAGGTTGGGATTTTGACTCATTATTGTGATAAAAAGGAGATACTGAGTGAAAATCCACATGGGACATGGAAGGCTGGTGGCAGAGGACTTGTGTGGTACCACCAGGAGCACCATCCCATTAACAATACTTATGGTCACTTAAAAGTAAAATTAAAGTATTTTTTTTTTCAATGTATGTGCATTACTTTTTCAAATGGCTTCAAATGGCTACTAAGTGTTTAGTACATAAATACCTCAGCTGTTTGGACCCAACTACTTAAGAAACAAACTTTGAGGCATTTCTTTTGGCATAAGCACAGCATGAAGAAATGACTGAGATACTAAAGGTGCTGTTAACTGAAAAATTTGGGACTCTCCACTGTAAGCCATTCAAACAAAGCCCTTGTCATCTTCTTATGCATCAGATTCCACTCATACAAATTTTTTACCCCATGGAAGGTTTTGGAAGGTCATCAGGCCTTAATGTCTCACACAAACTCTTCCCTTTGCCCAGATTACATTTCCTAGTCCTTTACCCTGTCAACTAGCCCTCCACAGCTCAGCATAAGAAACACTTCTGCCAGAAGTGAGTCCCCTGACTGGTGCTTTTTGTCCCAGTATGATTTAGATGCCCTGGGTTCCCACAGTGTCCTATAGACAGCTAGTGTGTAGCACTTTGTGCTGCCCCCCACCGGTGATTTACTTGTCTGTCTACCATGCCAGTCCATGGATTCTGCGAGTTCCATGGTGCATCAACATTTTGCTTACTTTGACCTTGCTGGCATTTTTATTGGAATCACGTTAACTTAATATATGGTTGATTAGCATCAATGCTTAACATTGTCAGTTGGTGACAATCACAGAAGTGGTGAGTGAATCAGGGGATAAACATAAATGTAAGAATGAATAAGAATGTAAGAAAGAAACTGTACTTTTCTTGTTTATATTTTAAACATTTTATGTTATAGTACCTTGCAGTTGCCACAGAATGTTTGTGTTATGTCACCCTTTCTTTCCATCTAAAAAGATCTTCCCTTCCTACTCACCACGGTTATGTCCCTTCACATTCTTTGGGCCCTGGCTCTGTCTTTTCTTCCTCTGGGAAAAGTTTTACATTGATATTTGTGTGATTATTGGAATATTTTTTTCTTCCTTAGATCACAAGCTCTGTGAGAGTAGAGATAAGGTCTGCCTTGCTCGCCATTAATATCCTTAATTGAACATATTGCCTGGCACTAATAAGCACTCAGTAAATATTTGTGGAGTGAGTATGGGATATATAAATGAATTATTCATCAATGAAAACTTCAGTTGTATGTATCAAGTGCTGATGACTATTCTAAAGAAATGATGAAATTCAGTTTTTCCTACAGAAGGTGGGAAATTTCCTTACTTTATGAGAAGAGAAGGCATTTAGATAAGGGAGGACAGGGATTGGAATTTTAATTTTGAGTGGGAAAAAAATCAAGAATTACTGTAGGTTTCTGAAAAGGAGTCTAAGAGGTTATCAAAATACGGTTTATTTGAATATAATAGGCAACGTTCTGTTTATTTAACCACTTAAAGCATTTCACTTCAAAATGAATTCCCCGTTATTACAAAGCTCCTGCATTTTGTTGGCCTGAAAGTGGCGAAGTTAGATGATAATGCATGCCTTCATTTGTTCCTGGGGTCCCCAGTGTAAATGCTCACTGCGGAAACATGAAGTGTATCGCTTAACAACATGCTGCTCAATGAATTTGAAGCACATTTGGCACCGCTGAGCATTTTCGAACGAGGAGGGAGAAAGCAACAGCAAAAGAGCCCATTAAAAATGTTTCCCCTGTAACCTTTAATGAAGGACTTTAGAGTAGAATGAAATGTTATACCAACTTTAGAGAAGACTCATTCGTTGCAAAGGTTTGGAAAAGTTTGATTTGCACATAATTTCCTTATTAGTATCTCTTTCTTCTCCCTTCCTTCCCATCTTAATTATTTTTTTCGTCTTCATTTCCAAGTGACTAGCTGGGGGGAAAAAAAGTCAGTGCTAACTGCTGTTTTTTTCAATTTTAAGTGATCAATTCTTAGGCAACGAGATACTATTCTAAAATTTTAAATTGAGAAAGTTCCAGGTAACAATATAAAAAATACAACTATCCACTATGCAGTTAATTAAATGTCTCTGAATTCTTACTGTTTGATGTAGATAAGCCCCAAATATAAATTCTTCAGCTCAAAGCAGGAAGTTATATTAAGAAGAGAATAAAAAGGGAAAAACATAATCAGCTAGTGTTTTGTAAGATGGTGAATAAATGATATCTGTGTAGCTCTGACTAACTTTGTTAATTCATTCTGTTTATTTCAATACTTAGTGATTTGAAGTATTTGGTATTATGCACATTTTAGGCACCATGCTAACAATGGGCTAATGTAAAGATTATTTTATTGCTTTATAATTTTTGTGAATTAATTTTGGATAGATAATAGTAGGCTCTGTTTCCTTTGTGTGTATGGGCATTTAAAAAATGAAATTACATATACAGTGACCCTTAAACAATGCAAGTTTGAATGCATGGGTCCACTTATGTGCAGAATTTTTTAAATAAATACTGTAAACATATTTTTCCTTATGATTTTCTTAATAACATTTTCTTTTCTCTAGTTTATCATGAGATTACAGTATATGATACATATAACTTGGAAAATATGTGTTAATTGACTGTTTATGTTATTGGTAAGGCCTTACTATTTAAGTAAATGTAAGTTATTAGTAGTTAAGTTTTTGGCGAGTCAAAGTTATACATGTGTTTTCAACTGCTCTCCTAACTTCCACATTGTTCAAGGAACAACTGTATATTGCTAATTTAAAGATTTACCTTAAATTAATTGTGTTACAAACCAGAGTGTTAGACATGGCATAAAAGAAGCATATATCAGCCCTGTATTACTTAGGACAACCTAGGGCATGCTGAAGTGACTCCCAACATGTCAGTGGCTTACAATCATAAAGTTTACTTGTCCTTCAACCTGCATGATGATTATGGGTGGCTGCAGCTCTCCTTAAACACCAACTTCACCCTGGGACCAGCTGACAAGGCTGCCTCTTGCTAGAACATTGCCTGCCACAGTAGCAGAAGTGAGAGAAGGCAGTTCTTAAAGATTCTGCCCATCGCCCTGGCTGGTGTAGCTCAGTGGATTGAGCGCAGGGTGTGAACCAAAGCATCGCAGGTTCGATTCCATCAGGCCACATGCCTGGGTTGCAGGCCAAGGCCCCCAGCAACCGCACATTGATGTGTTTCTCTCTCTCTCTCCCTCCCTTCTCTCTAAAACTAAATAAATAAAAATAAAATATTAAAAAAAAGATTCTGCCCATCACTTATCCTCACTAGAACTTGTTCATTAACTAGAACAAGTCATATGGCCACATCCACATTTAACAGGATAGGAAGATGAGGAAGTATATCATCTCTCAGAAAAAAGGCACCAAACATTTGTGCATAGCCTGCCAATCACTCCTTCAGTTTTTGGACATGAAAACATCACCAGAACAATTAATCAACTTGCCTGGGATAACTGGCAGAGCTGAGATTGTTCCAAGATTCCTCTGTCTCCTCCCCCCAAAAGCTTCTTGTGTATTGGCCTTTGGACAGGCCACTATAGCCATAGAATCACAAGAAAAGGATGCTATCAAGGGAGGTCATTGGTTCACTGGGGCCTGTCTCACTCCTTGCTATCACTGACATGGTCAGTGCTTTCTCTCTTTGGCTCTTTAGGCCCAGCATTTGGTTTTATTAAAGTGTTCTTTGTCAGTCAGGAATCGTCACAGAAGCAGAACCATTCCAAACTTTGGTATAAGAGATTTATTATAGGCA
The DNA here is from genome assembly GCA_004024845.1 of Tonatia bakeri. NCBI lineage: Eukaryota > Metazoa > Chordata > Mammalia > Chiroptera > Phyllostomidae > Tonatia > Tonatia bakeri. The sequence goes on along the minus strand of PVIA01000455.1, from coordinate 6,504 downwards.
CTAGAACTTAAACCATGAGGGAGGATCTTGGAAAATGAAGGTCCAGGAGTAAAGTCGGAAGCTCAGAGGAGTCACCAATTACTCATATAAGACAGACATGTCCAGTCACCAAAATAAGATGGTAAGGAGAAGGTTTGTGGGACTCCAATGGGAAGCTGGACTTCTGTGTGACTGTCACCCCTATAGGACCACCATTAAGCATCTGCATTTGGCTTGGGGTCATGGTAGGTGAACCAGCTCAGGAGTTGGAGTAAAGAGTAAGAACAATCGGAACTCATAGACCTCTCTGTGCTGGTTGTAACTGCATCTAATCATTATAATCTTCAGAGTGTAATGATAGCTACTTCTGCCTTTCAAATCTAACTTGGAAATCATATAGGGCAGGAGTTCTAGAAATATAGTTGCAGTTTAACCAAGCATAAACAGTACCTCCCCTTATACATTCCAACTTTGAAGAGGCCTTGGCATACTCCTGCTAACCCAAATGTATTAGTTTCTTCCTGTTGCTATAACAAATTACATAATAATAAATTATGCTGTTGATCTGGAGTTCACAAATCCAAAACGGGCCTTACCAGGCAAAGTGTTGGCAGGACTGTGTTCCTCTGGAGACTCTAGGGGAGAATCTATTTGTTGCCCTTTCTGGCTTCTAAAGGTATTATCACCTCAACTTCTTTTGTTATCACATCTTCACTCAATCTGACTCTCCTGTCTCCCTCTTTTCCCTTGGGATGCTTATGATTACATTGGATCCACCTGATAATCTAGGATAATCTCCCCATTTCAATACCATTCACTTGATCACATCCACAAAGTCCTTTTTATTCATGTAAGGTAACCCAGTCAAAGGTTGTGGGGATTGGACAGACAGATAACTTTGAGAGGCTTGTGTTCTGCCTACCACATGAACTCACAAGATCCCGATGGTCTGTAGCAGAGGTTATAAAATAATAGCCTGTGGATCAAATTTAGCCCACTGCCTATTGTTTAAATAAAGTTTTATTGGAAGACAGCCATGCCCATCTGTTTATGCATTGGCTTTGGCTGCTTTTGCATTATAACAGCAAAACTGAGTAGTTGAAACTGAGACCATATGACCCACAAGCCTAAGATATTTACTACCTGACCATTTACAGTAAAAGTTTTCTGACCTCTGATCTGTGAGAAAATTAATTTGTTGATTTATAAGAAACTTGGCTAAATAGCAGCCCAGAAAATTCAGATTTGTAACATAACATATTATCTCTCATGTAAAGTCTATGTGTAAAGCCAAATTATAAGGTTAACCACAATTCAAGGAATCATTTCATACCATTTCTGATACAATGAACACTAGCATAATAAGTTATGTGCATGACTATGGGTGAGACCATCCCTTCCCCAGAGACAGAACTGCAGATAACTACTACTAGATTCTAGATTCCCTACTTCATGCTGATGATCACAATCTTTATTCCAGTTGAGTAAATGTTACAAAACAGACCTGGGGGCAGGGGGCTTGGGGCAGTGATACACTATTACCAAATGGACCCCCCTTTCCCGAGGTCCCCCTGTACTAGGTTTGCCTTGCCCGCTGCCAGGAAATTATAGCTCTCAGTGCCAGTAATTGGTGAAAAGAAAAGGAACTATTTATTTAAGTTATACAGACTTAAAGTAATGACTTAATATCTCATTAAAATCCCAAAGTCCCTTAAAACAACCACAAAACACACAGTCCTTCCTTCCCCCTTTTGCCCAGTCCAGCCAGTCACGGATACTGTATCTCATAGAAGTCTGTGGCTCAGGTAGGCCCTCAGTTCTTCCCAGTAATCCGTGCTCAGCTGGCAGGTCTCCTTCAGTTCCCAGCACCCTCAGCTGTGTTGCTGGGATCTCCAGTTCTTAATTCAAACCCATATGACACCTTCTCCTGGCCCACCAGTGAGAGTCCTTTCACCCCTATCCTTCCTGCAATGTCTCTCCTGCATTCTTCCAAATTGCTAAGAGAGAGCTCTGCATGGCTGCTACATCTTGCTTTCTGGCTTCCTAAGCTGCACGACAAAAGGAGCCCCAAAGCTGCATGGTTCTCTCTCTCTCACCAAAGCTGTGTGGGTCCCCCTTCATGGCTGCCATGCCTGGGTTTAAATCCCAGCACCAGTCTTCCTCTGCAGTCCCATTTCTGACTCCTCCCACAATCAGCTGCACCTGTCAGCATTCCCATGTTTTTCCAGCTTTTCTGGGCTACCATAGTGAGTCCAGGCAGGTGTAGCTCCCAGCATGAAGTGAGTCATCTGCAAGCTGTCACATAGGCACTGTAACCAAGGGGAGTTGCCTCCCAGTTACATGTTGGGTCGAAGTCACTCTCATCTCCCTGGCTCAAAGCACAGCCACAGCCATTTAGCGTATCCATGAAACCAGTTAAAAGTTATAGATATGTTAAATGACCATTCCTGAGGTTATTTGCAAAACTGTTGCTATGCAAAACAACTCTCAATGGCCCTGCTCCACGTGTCCCATCCCCCAGTTCAGACTTGTGGTGGTGAGGACATCCCGTATTTATTTCCTGGGCTTCTGGACCCCATTACAAATCCCTCTTTGGGGGACCCCTGGCCGCACCCTGTTACATAGAGAGATAATTGATGAGGATACATTCACATACTTTTCACCATAATTAGAATTGGAGTATCGCTATTACAGAGCCCAGCCAATGGTGTTCTAAAATAGCTATGGGATTTGATTGCCTGCCACCAGGAAGTGTGACTCCCAAGGCAAGAGTTTGGTGAAAAAGGAAAGGGGTTGTTTATTTAAAGGTTATACAAATTTAGAGTAATGGCAGATTTCTGTCACTAAGTCCTGTTCCCTTTAAAAACACCCCAAAACAAATAGCCCTGCCTCCCTCTGCCAGGCCAAGTCAGCCCAAGTTTCAGAATATGCCACTCGAAGTACCTTCCCTCAGAAACACAGAAGGCTGAAGCTCAGCATTGCTGGTCATAGTTCAGTTCCAAGTATCTCTCTGTGTCTGTGTGCTTGGTTAGGCGGGTTCCGGCAGCTCTGCCAGCTCTGTAGCCATCTTCTTCAGGCAGACTTCTTGTCCTCGTGGCAGACTCTTGTTACTGGGCCCACCCTGATTTTCAATGCTTGGTTCAGAAGTTCCTGCATGATCTAACACCTGGCTCTTCCTATGATGTGTTAGTGTCCCCCATTTTTGTCAGTTCCCCAGTATCTTCGACTATTTTATGGCTGCCGTTTGTAGTCAGGGCAAGAGTTCCCAGTGATGCACTGGCATTTGGGGTGGACATCTGCCCCCATAGCTCATGCAGGTGCTGTATGAGCTTCCCCCTGGCTGTGTCACAAGTCACTCTGGCAGTGCAGTTACTACACAATTTTGCAGCATCCACAGTTCTTCCCTTCAGGAAGGCATACATGCCTTTGTCATGTGATATGTCTTTACCTCTACTTTCCTCAGTTCCCAGCCCCCTGCCTGCCTTTTCTGGGACTAGAGCTTTTCCCTCATTTTCAGGGGACCCTCGCTCTGTATCCTGTTACATTACCTCAAATTCGTCAGCCACTCAGCCAAAGACTCAAGCTTAGTGTGGATTGCTTTGTTTTATCAAAGGCTAATCTCATTTACTTAGGGTCATTTTGTGTAATTTTGTTCTGAAAGCTAATCTTATCTTTAAATTTTATAAGTCACTCCGCCCTCCATCTTGCATCACTCACACATGAATTTTCCTTGATACGACTTGTAGGACTTTAACAGCACTTGCTTTTCCATCGTGTTTCCATTCAGTTAGTTCTGACATGGGGGAACAATTACTTTAAAATATCTCTTCCATATTCAAGGAAATGAGTTAATTAAGGAAACCTTCAGCGCATGATACTGACCTGGTTATCTGGTTTACCCATCCCTTTGTGCCTTACGAGGCAGGGGAGTGGGATTTTACCTGGTTAGGGGTAACTGATTTAGAATAAGTTGTTCCTTTAGTTAAAAAAATCTGTAAAAAGTATAGATTCCATTAACCATCTCTAGGACTTTTCATCATAAAGAAAAATCAAGATATATCAGCTAGAATTATTAATAACTTATTTTGTGGATGTCCAAATGCAGCGTGATCTTTTGAAAATTTCACTGTCTTCAGTTACCACCTGGCACTTAGCAGTGCAGTGGGGAAACAGAGTAGCTATAGAACAAACTGCCAGGAGTTGAATCCAAGCTTCTCATCTGTGTGTCACTTCAGCAAGTTATTTTATATTCTGACTCTCAATCTTTTCAATAGACCAGAGATATTAATAGCTTTTACTTTAGGCACAAGTATAAGAGTTTAATGAGTTCATAAATGTCAAATATGTATGATAGTACCTGCTTACCTGCTAATATACACATTAGTTTTATCATCTAATAAACAAGGTACTAAGTATTATAATCACCACAGTGTCTCCGTGAGGTGGGTTTTTTACCTTAAAAAAAAAACAAAAACAAAAAGAAATTGAGAATCAGAGCAGTTAACTTGCTGAGGGTCACAAATCTAGAAAGGTGCAGAGCTAGAGATACAAATCAGTTGTGTCTGATTACAAAGCCCAAGCTTAACCCACCATTTATAAAATATGAATTCCATAAATTGTGAACCATTCAGGGACAAGGCACAGCATTTCTTAGGAGTTCAGAAGCTGGTAGCTGAGTGAATGCAGTATGGTGGTCCCTCAGCTAACTGGAGCCCCTAGGAATGCAACATCTGGACAGTCTGGTTTTCCAAAAAGCTTTGGGTATTTGCCACAACTTTAAAAATATTGTTTAGTTTGGATAGAACTCTCCATAAAATATATTTTATGTTTTCCTGACTCCTTAAACAGATTATATTGAACATGGTCCTTTAACATTATATTTATGATTCAGTTTTTTATCCTTATGAATTTCATTTTTATCTCATATGCTAATATAGGATCATTCTGAAAATGTATTGAAATAAAGAGAAGTATTGACCTGGACTACCAGGCATTTTTAAGTTCCTGTGCTTGATGTGTAAAATTTTGGATGTTGCTGGTCCCTGTGGTTCTACTGCTCATCAGCATGCCATTTGGACTATCACTGTCTCAAAGGTCCATCAGGAAAATCTGTTGGTCAAGCAAAGCTGGATTTCTTAAGTCTATTTTAGAATGAGATCATCATTTTGATTGTCTTGGTGGTGTTTACAAATGAGGAAATTAGGATAGAATATTTATGGTAGAGGATGTAAACCAGGTGATTTTAAGGTGGGTCTTACTAGACAGTTACGCAGGTGGGATTGGGCAGAGTACGCCATAATAGCTCCGGACTGGTGGGTACAGTGACAGATGTAAAGCAAGCCTCAATGAGCAAGCTATTGGTATTAATGAGCAAGCTCTTTTAGCTGGTTCACAGTTGCATTTTACAAGAATCTGCATTTCCTGGAATAAGAAACTAAGTTATATTTGCCTGGTTCCAATATTGAAATATGCAAGTGCGTTTGACCCAAGGACTGTATAGTACAAGGATAAGAAGGTATGTTGCTTTGGTTTCTCTCTTACTTCTATGACTTGGTGCTTCTATGTCATGGGATGGCAAACTCATTAACTGGAATTGGGAGTCAACAGAGTCATAAAAGCTAAGTAGGAGCCAAAGAAACTGACTTGAACATATGCATTTTGTGCTTAGGTAGATACCTCTTTTTCTCTTGATTTAATTCCTGGATGACTTTCAAATGTCACATAACCAACACTGTTGACTAGCTGAGCATTCACTAGGTATGTATTACTACAATATATTATAAATGATGGATCTGTAAATTCTAGTAGAAAGTGAATTAAAAAGCTTCTTAATTCCATAAAATAGCACTTGATTTTCCCCTTTATTAATATTTGATTTTCAAGTTTCTATTGAATTTTCACAGCTCTTAGTATCTTTTCCTTTTCTATTTGAAATTGTGTAAAGACATACTGTTTGGATGCAAGATTTTTTTTTTTTAAGATTTTATTTATTTATTTTTAGAGAGGGAAGGGAGGGAGAGAGAAAGAGAGAGAGAAACATCGATGTGCGGTTGCTGGGGGACATGGCCTGCAACCTAGGCATGTGCCCTGACTGGGAATCGAACCTGCGATGCCTGGTTCGCAGCCCTCGCTCAATCCACTGAGCTATACCAGCCAGGGCAGATGCAAGATTTTTTTTTCACCATGAAATTTAGAATGTGTAGGGATTTAGTTCATACTCTTGGAGAAGTTTTTCTAGAGTTCTTTAGTTATATTTTTGAAGTAAATATTCTGAGACATTTGGATTTGGTGTGGAATTCATGGAAGATAAAGTTATTGAGCAAGTTTAAACTACACGGGGGAAAATAGAGAAAACTTTACTTGAACAACAATAAAAAAATAAATACATAAAATAAATAAAGTACACAGTTAATATCTGAAATAAAATGTGCATGGTTTTATCGCTGCAGTCTAATGACTGGAGAATAATAAAAACAATTAAAGATCTTAATTGCATAGTAGCAACTAGGGAAAAATTAAATTTCA